>CM034353.1:55414597-55873365 GCA_019925275.1 Mytilus edulis
TAGCAAGTTAAGTTTTGGTTTGCTTACTTTGTTTGTATTAATGTTCGCTGAAGCATTGTAATTTAGACATCTGAAAACAAACTAAAAAGGCATAGTTTAACTTGTATAAATTATATCTAAATTTGATTGGACATTATCAAATGATCAAATTTACGCATATAAAGGTTTAACTCTGCCTACTTCTGTTATTTGCAGATGTCAATCTTAATTACAATGCTTGTGCAAACCTTAATACATACAAAGCAAGCAAGCGAGCAAACCAAACCTTTAACTTGTATTAAGATAACAGCAGTAATGGGAGACAAAACTTTTCTGAACTTAACCAAAAAAAAAGACAGAAAAAAGACACACCTTCATGCATGATTTTCAAGTCTTTTTGTTTGTTTGATTGTTTTTTTTGCATATGTAGCCTTTATGATTGGTCAGCTATTCCGCTGGGTAGAATTTTAAAACTTAGTAATTATAACCTATTACAGAATGCATATGACACTAGTGGTCTAGCTTGCTTTCTGTTGATACAGCAGTAAAGACGAGAATTTTTATTCAAAATTTCAACAACAATAAAGGTACGAAGTCAACATTTAGGTTATATAAAAAAACACACAAAAATGTCATGCAGAATATTACATAGGCTTAAAATACAGGAAAGGGTTTTTAAAAAGTACAAAAACAAGCATGATTAAAATGACAACATAAAATAAAAATTCTGAACTGTAAAACAGTAGTATTTCAGCACTATATAATGACTATTGTCTGATAAAAACTAAAAACTCATCAAGCACTATATCTTCTACTTATTTTGTCTGAGGCCACGGTTTTTTAATTTGTTGGTTTACGGATTTTCTCCATGAAAAAGTCGGGTCAGTCGGTCGGAAAAAAAAAGAAAAAAAAGATCTTTGAAGACAGAAAACTGATATGCAAAATAAAATATATTTCACCTTTTCTAATATATGTTTGTCATACTATTTTTTTATCGTTCTTAAATTTTAGTTGATAAATTATTATTGCTCAGCTGTAAACATCACATGACATTGTCTAATAATTCCCGTAAAAAAGGGGGGGGGGGGGGGGGGGGGTACACTGACAAAGACGAAATTAAATCGTCAATTCACAAACAAGAAAAACAGATTCACGTCAGTTATTTGACTTAGCTTTAATCAAACTTGGTGAAAAATAATAAGCACGAAAACTGATAGAGAAAAAAAAAGTAAAAACGTCGTACAAAAATAAGTTCCAACACACGCGTCAAAAACGTAATAGACTCGTCTATTGGAAAAAACGAGAATATCAGGTTAAATAATCTGTTGTCATGCATTCCCGTTTTTTATCCAAATGGACGATATTTTTTTTAATTATCTATGAAACAAGAAAATATCAAATGATTTGTTAAAACTCAGTATTTTAACTTGATGTCTTGAACTTCCACCTGTCCTCATTTGGACAAGTCTATTTATATGAGAACATGCATCTTACGACTGGTGACAAATAAGGGAAACGAACTTATTGTGTAATTGGTTTTAAACACAGGTTTCGTTCCGCAAAATTATTTGCGCAAACAACATTTCAAGGTCATTAATAATTGATTTGTCTATTTTTAGAAACGTAAACTGAAAGTTTCATTTTTCACAACAGAAAGTGTCATCACTTCTGTTAGTGATTAATGCATTTTATTTCATAAAAAAGGATATTTCAATTATTTTTCAGGGATAATGCATTTCTTAGGGTCGGCGAGAATAAAAAAAAGCCTGAAAATTAGATTTTATTTTTATTTTGGAAATCGGCAAAATCGGGTCGGCGGATCCGTAAACCAACAAATTAAAAAATCCTGGCCTGATGAAGAACTAAAAACTCGCACCATTTCAATCCTTTCAAAATGTTCATGAAAACAGCTATACCTATTTAACAAATGACCCCATATTCTACTGTTTGCTGTGAAATATTCAATTAACTCTCATAAGTTAACTGTCAACTCATTCCTTGAAATATAATCAATAGTTGAAGAAGATCACTTTAAACATTCATATCTTCTGGTGACATTACAAACACTGGTGACAGTACAAAAAGCTCACTTTAAACATTCATATCTTCTGGTGACATTACAAACACTGGTGACAGTACAAAAAGCTCACTTTAAACATTCATATCTTCTGGTGACATTACAAACACTGGTGACAGTACAAAAAGCTCACTTTAAACATTCATATCTTCTGGTGACATTTCAAACACTGGTGACAGTACAAAAAGCTCACTTTAAACATTCATATCTTCTGGTGACATTACAAACACTGGTGACAGTACAAAAAGCTCACTTTAAACATTCATATCTTCTGGTGACATTACAAACACTGATGTCAGTACAAAAAGCTCACTTTAAACATTCATATCTTCTTGTTAGACACTTGGTGATCTCCTCGGCAATAACTTTCCATGCTTTTCCATGTTTATCAGCATTCACCCTATCAGGGTGAAAATGCACTATGGCTTTTTGTAGAATTTTTTTCAATACTGGTGAATCTAAATGTACTCCTTTCTTGCGTGGAATACCAAGCAATTTGTGTTCTGGATTTTTTGGTGGAAAAACTCTATAAACAAACTTCAAAAAGTCCTCCGAGTCTTTTTTGTCATTCTTTTCAATATCCTTCATTTCTTTTGAAAGTTCCTTCATTAGCTCTTCTTTCTCTTTCTGCCATTTGCTATCTTCTTCTTGGACTGTTTCTCTCTGGTACCGTTCTAAGATGTCACTACATTCCTTAAACCAGTCTGGAAAATATTTATAACGTTCTCACATCATCAAATGACAGGTTTTTTTTTTATAGAATATCATATCATTTGAAAAATAAAAACAAGATTATAATATGGACAAAAAGACAAAAATCTAAATAAACGATAAACAATGCATAGACTCCATAATATGTATCAACATTATGTGTGTATTTTTGTCTAGATGTCATCTAACTAAATATTGATAACTCCTCCAGAACTGCAAACAGTCTTCAACCTGATTAAAACATAAATATAAAAGTAAACAAGAGGCTCTCAAGAGCCTGAATCGCTCACCTGAATTTTTTTGGTTTAATCTCTCATCAATGATTATTTTGGCTTTTCAATTCATTTAAATGTTCTTTAAATCATCCTATTCTCTTCAAAAGCCAAAAAAAAATCATGTTCTCCTATGTTCTATTTTAGCCATAGGAACTATGTTTCTTGACATACAAGGAAATGAAATATAAAATTTATACTAGATACTCTGAAACTCTGAAACTCATTTAGCCTAAGTTTGGCTGAAATTGATACAGCAGTTTCAAAGGCGAAGATTTTTTAAAGTAAGTCAACATGATGAACAAATTGTGAAAAAAGTCTTTAAAGGGCAATAACTCCTTAAGAGGTCAATTGACAATTTTGGTCAAATTGACTTATTTGTAGATCTTACTTTGCTGATCATTTTTGCTGTTTACAGTTTATCTTTATCTATAATAATATTCAAGATAATGACCAAAAACTGCAAAATTTCCTTAAAATTACCAATTAAGTGGCAGCAACCCAACAATGGTTTGTTTGATTCATCTGAAAATTTCAGGGCTGATAGATCTTGACCTAATGAACATTTTTATCCCATGTCAGATTTGCTCTAAATGCTTTCGTTTTTGAGATATAAGCCAAAAACTGCATTTGACCCCTATGTTCTATTTTAAGTAACGGCGGCCATGTTTTTTAACGGATCAAAAATCGAAGCGCACACTTTGTGCAGGATAATCTAAGGAACAATCATGCTAAGTTTCATCCAAATCCATTCAGTAGTTTCAGAGGAGAAGATTTTTTAAAGTTAGCAAATATGATGAACAAATTGTGAAAAATTGTCATTAAAGGACAATAACCCCTTAAGGGGTCAATTGACAATTTTGGTCATATTAACTTATTTGTAGATCTTACTTTGCTGATCATTTTTGCTGTTTACAGTTTATCTTAATCTATAATAATATTCAAGATAATGACCAAAAACTGCAAAATTTCCTTAAAATTACCAATTAAGTGGCAGCAACCCAACAATGGTTTGTTTGATTCATCTGAAAATTTCAGGGCTGATAGATCTTGACCTAATGAACATTTTTATCCCATGTCAGATTTGCTCTAAATGCTTTCGTTTTTGAGATATAAGCCAAAAACTGCATTTGACCCCTATGTTCTATTTTAAGTAACGGCGGCCATGTTTTTTAACGGATCAAAAATCGAAGCGCACACTTTGTGCAGGATAATCTAAGGAACAATCATGCTAAGTTTCATCCAAATCCATTCAGTAGTTTCAGAGGAGAAGATTTTTTAAAGTTAGCAAATATGATGAACAAATTGTGAAAAATTGTCATTAAAGGACAATAACCCCTTAAGGGGTCAATTGACAATTTTGGTCATATTAACTTATTTGTAGATCTTACTTTGCTGATCATTTTTGCTGTTTACAGTTTATCTTAATCTATAATAATATTCAAGATAATGACCAAAAACTGCAAAATTTCCTTAAAATTACCAATTAAGTGGCAGCAACCCAACAATGGTTTGTTTGATTCATCTGAAAATTTCAGGGCTGATAGATCTTGACCTAATGAACATTTTTACCCCCATGTCAGATTTGCTCTAAATGCTTTCGTTTTTGAGATATAAGCCAAAAACTGCATTTGACCCCTATGTTCTATTTTAAGTAACGGCGGCCATGTTTTTTAACGGATCAAAAATCGAAGCGCACACTTAGTGCAGGATACTCTAAGGAACAATCATGCTAAGTTTCATTCAAATCCATTCAGTAGTTTCAGAGGAGAAGATGTTTGAAAAATTGTTAACGACGACGACGACGGACGCCAAGTGATAAGAAAAGCTCACATGGCCTTTTAGGCCAGGTGAGCTAATAAAAAGTGACCACAAGCAATTAGATTTTTGATTTCATAATGTAGGTTAAAAAGTATGCATGTTTATCATCCTTGTACCTATAGATATAAGACATGTAAGAATGAATTTTTGGTGGAAATAAAGAATAAGCCACCCAAATGGTTTTTCCTTGTTCAATTTCATTGTTGACATTCTTTTCATCTCAATAGCTGGTTAACTGAAAAATTGTTGTCAAACCAGATCAAAATCAAGAACATAGTTGTCTTATCATACCTTCTCCATGGAATGTCCTTGGATGCATTGAATGTGCCAACTGTATTGACCTCATCAGGTACTCTTTAGCTTTGTACTTTAGCTTCAGTATTTTGTCATATACTCTGCCCATCCTACTGAGTGCAATAGCCTCTAACTCTACCTCTGTCACCTCTCGGGTACGTAGAATGGCTTGTTTGTACCAGTCAATCATCTCGTACACCATGTCCATGTTAAGCTTTTCCTCATCTAATAAAACTTTCCTAAATATACCATCCCCTGAAAGTTCAAATACACCTGCATTGCAATTCTTTATGAATATAGTCATCAGCTTTCAGGTGTATACCTCAAACTATGCGAATGATTAGGCTTAAATTCAAATATTGTTTGTTTGACCTTTACGGACGGACCCTATAAATTTGTTCCGCCTGAAAATCTTTAATTTGTATTTACCAGCAAGATTCTATTTTATTTTTTCGTTCCTACCAAAAATCTTTTATTTTTATTTTCTGCTCAAAACTTTTTTACTAGAATCCTTGGGTTTTATCTTTCCTATATACGGTCTAGTTTGTTTGGTATCACTTGAGCGTTTGACATGAACACTTGCATTTAGAGTTTCAATGCATTTGTTTGAAATAGATGTTGAAAGCTTTGAATTCATGATATGACGAATGTTCACTGGTATTAAAGAGATAATAGTAACTGCAATTACGATTATCCCAATATGGCGACGGCAGATATAGGTAAAATCTTTCCAGTCAATTGACTTAAATGTAGCATGTTTTTGTCACTAGTTACTCAGCTGCTAGGTTTTTCTATACCATTACATCATAACTGAATCGTAACGGTGCACTGGAATTGTCTAAGCGCTTTGAAAATTGCCGTTGAAAAATTCGGGATGATAATCGTAACTCTATGGAATTTTCCTTGTTTGATAATCGTAATTTCTTTATCGGATAATAGTAACTGAAAAATTAAATGTGTCTTTCAGCATTTCAATGGTATTGTGTGTATTAAAATGCAAATGTACCGTTAATGGATGACATTACGGAAAATAAAAAAATGAAGAAACTTACAGGTTAATATTTATGGCAAATTTACTTATATATCTCTCGATTTATTGGCGTTTTTATTTTTACAAAAGCGTGATTTCTTGTCCCAGCCACTTTAAAAAAAATGTTTTTGATCTTTACAATGAATTTTTTGTGCAGTCATTTCATGGAATTAGATTTAACATTTTTTAAGCAAAGAAACATAATATAATTGGAGGGACTAATAAGCTATGGATTCCTGGCATTTCCCTAGACGCCCTATTCAACATTCATGCTCAATGTTTGCAAGAGATATAAACATAAGGGTCTTACAAAAGAAATGATGTTTTAATAACGGCACTTTAATTGTTTCACAACAAAGAGCACATCAAATAGACCAGAGTGATACCGTATTTTTGTTAATGTCCACTTCGAAACGGTTCAAATCTCCTTCAGTATCTGGTTCTAAAATTATGAAACAAAATCAGTGTACAGCTTAATACGTGTTTTGATGAATATAGTCTTTCTTGTTACTATTGCAATATGGAGATTGTGGGGAAAAAACACCCATGTAAATATGTCCACTACAAAACGGTCACCTACGAAACAGGTATTGGAGATTTTTATTTTTTTCAATTCTATTCGTGCAAAACATATAGCAAGGGTTAGTTTATTTTAATTTTCAGTATGTTATCAACATAGTATAGGGTTGATGTCAACTACGAAACTTTTTGTCCACTACGATCCAATCGGTTTTGTCCACTCGACACTCATGAAAATGTCCACTACGTAACATAAGTTGTACGTTTATATGTGAAGTACTGTCTAATATTTATCGATAAAAAATGGTTCTCACATTAAGAAAAATTGAGATCTTTCTAGTTTATAAAGTAAAACAAATTAGAATGTCTATAGGAGACAATAAAATGCAATAAGATGTGCGTTTAAAAGCAGTTTCGTAGTGGACAAATGTCCCCTGCGAAACAGTACATACATTATGAAAATGATATCATTTTAAAGAGTATTTAAGATTACACTTTTTATTTTTATTTACAAACAGGTCTACAATAAAGGTATTCAAAATAACTCTAGAAATAAAAAAATTGACAAGTTGATTTTTAATTTTTTTAGGTCTGAAATTCACACTTTGGTTGAAAAATGCCCTTAAAACAGACAACAATATGTATTACCTTTTAATGTATACATGTTGAAGGTCGTACATTAACCTATAATGGTTTACTTTTTTGAAATTGTTATTTGGACGGAGAGTTGTCTCATTAGTCATGTTAGTACTCACACCGCATCTTCATATATCTATATACCTGTTCAATATATTGACAATGAAGCAGCTGTCGGGTCAGGTATTGTGGTAAGTAGATATTCTAATTATTTTCAAGGTTTCAATGTTATGTGCGCATTTAAGGTGGGTTTTTGGGGACAAAATGGAGGGGGTTAGCAATATCCCATATCCAAAAAGTGCAAAACTGTTCTTAATTTTTCGTCAAACTGTCTCTGGCGAATACTAAACGTCTTTCCTTCTTCATTATGGCATAACGGATATGGACTAGAATTGAACCAGCAGTCGCTTCCCGGGGGAAGAAATAGCACACATAGCCACCTGCATTAAATGTTTTAAAACAATAATTTAATTTATTATATTTATTATGTTTTTATTCAGGATAAATCAATGTTCTTTAACAGTCTGAAGGACGCCTCCGGGTGCGGGAGTTTCTCGCGACATTGAAGACCTATTGGTGACCTTCTGTTGTTGTTTTTTGTATGGTCAGGTTGTTGTCTCTGTGATACATTCCCCATTTCCATTCTCAATTGTATTAATCACAAATCTGATGAAGGGTGACACATGCGTTTCCCCTGACAATTATTGCCATATATCATAACTTCCTATAAAATTGCCTCATCGCTCATTCCCATATTTTGTGACATTCCTAGTTCTTGGGAGTTTTCTGTATTTTAACTTAGTTCGTGTTTTTCCCGTATCCAAATTTCTTAAAGCTTGTCCACCCTTCCAATTGTATGATATAATAGTATGTAGCTGTTTTCATTAGAACCATTACTAATTATCCACAAAAAGATATGTCATAAGATGTTGGTCAAAACGTGATTAATTCATCACCATAATTTCATTATGTGCTATCAGATATACGTTTTTAATGTCAATATCAATAAAACACTATCCAGTTACGATTATCTTCGCATTTTTTAAAACCATAATTACGATTATCTTTTTATCCGAGTTACGATTATCATCCCGAATTTTTCAACGGCAATTTTCAAAGCGCTTAGACAATTCCAGTGCACCGTTACGATTCAAATATAATGTAATGGTATATAAAAACCTTGCAGCTGAGTAACTAGTGACAAAAACATGCTACATTTGAGTAAAATGACTGTAAAGATTTTACCTATATCTGCCGTCGCCATATTGGGATAATCGTAATTGCAGTTACTATTATCTCTTTAATACCAGTGAATGTTACTCTGTGTCTTTATACTTGTTTAACACAAACTTATCAATGTGTGTACAAAATATTTTGTAAAAGGACGTTGTATCCTATGTAGAGATGGCCTTTGGTGCTCCGTAAATCAGTTTTCCAGTATTTTGAATTTAACTTATCTGAATAAAATAGTAATTCAAAATCAAAGTGCTTATGAGCACTGAATGGTAAAGATTGCTTTCATTTTGATATTTGTGAATTTTTAAATTTAACATTGAATTGTATTTTGCTTGGCATGTTAAAAATTTAAGTTGGAGTAATCTTCCTTTGTTCCTGATTGTACATTTGTAGTAAACCTACAAATACAACAAAAATACAAAATTTATATTTGAGCCTATTACATGTATAAGTATAAGTATAAGTCAAAAGTTTTATTTAAAGTCAATGTGCATTGTTTATGTACCTAGTAAATGTTTCTTACCTATCTCTCTTGCCTGTATTGACTCAGCCATGCAAGAATGCATGAAAACATCCTCTTCTAAAATTCTTGCCTCAGCCTCAATTACTGTTACTCCTTTTCCAATTCTTTTGGTTTCATTCAGAGGAAAAAATGTTTCTTTTAATACATAAATAGCTTTCTTAAAGTCATTGTTCTGTAAAGCATAAACAGCTTGATGAAACAGACAACTTCCTAACTCTATATAAATGCTACATTTAACATTTTCAATCCTAATAGTGTCTATTATGTTATTATAAATCTTTAATCTTTCTTCTATATTTACATCTGCTATTTTCAATTTAAAACACTCTAAACATGCAGTTGCATTTGCAAATACACCATCACGCCAACTCTGCGGTTTGACGCCATTGGAGGAGTCTCTCCAAGAAAAAGAAAAATATTTAAATGCTTCTTTAAAGAAATATGTCATGGTTGATAGTCTGTTCTCCAATTCAGCAATCCGCCAAGATACCATACCAAGATTTTTGGAAGCTAAAAAAATAAATTATTCATAGATATTAGTTAAGCACACGTACAATCATGACAATCAAAGCCTAAGAGCCATGTAAAAGCAAATGCTGCCAAGTCCATGATTTTGTGATTTGAAGTTTTCATCTCTACAAAACAGATTTATATCATGTCCAGCAGACAGGAGACTTAAAAAAAACAAAAGACTACTGACAATGTCAATTGATTTTTACTACCTCATTTTCATAAGGAGAATATTTGGGATTTTGAAAGAAAGAAATGGTACTTTTAGTTCAAAACAATCAGATGACATGATTGTCACATCTTACAAGAGTTATAGCCCTTGAAATGTTTAAATTTAATTTCAATTGATTACAACTTCATACTGGTACACGCATGGTCTTTTTTAAGTATTAGGTGAACTTGTGCAAACCAGATGTAGCAATTTTTATATTAATTCTAGACTATCTACGCCCCCCCCCTTTTGAGAAAAAAAATTGGTTGGTTATATAGGGAATCACTGAAGCGTGACAGCGGCCCCCCTCTAAGGCAGCCAGTGGGCCCCCACTTATGAAAATTTCTAGATCTGCCACTGCAGTGGACTCATTATCTCAAAGTCAGCCGGACCAGAGAAATATTTCGAGATACACATAGTTTAACTCAAATAAAAACCCGAAGTTTGACAGAATAAGGGACACAACTCTTGCTTAGCTTGGTATAGATAAAATAAATCCGGGTGAATATGGAAGGGGATGGATATTCTGGTATCAGATCAATGTTTCATTATTATAATAACATTATTTTTACTTATTGATTCAATTGTTTCAGTTACAATTTTTTCCTATGGCTTTTATCCGAGAGAGTAATTTCCAATCGATAGTTTCGTTATTCAGGTTGTTTATAGGTGACAAAACTGTTTATTCTCGGATACAAGAGATCTTAGAAAATTTAGATTTCTCTTCGTTTTGTTTTATCTCACTCTTTCTTTTCAAAAGAAACAAGTGAAACTGCGAGCTACTGCTCACTGATGATACCCCGCCGCAAGTGGATAATATTAATAGTGTAAAAATATGCAAGTGTTCGGTAAACAGGAAGTTGTCCAGTGATGAATCTGAAAACTCATCACACGGTATAGCTGACTTATATAAATCCTGAAACCAAATTTCAGAAATCCTTGTATTGTAGTTCCTGAGAAAAATGTGACCAAAATTTTCAACTTGGCTATCATGTGTAAAATCATACAAGTGTTCGGTAAACAGGAAGTTGTCGAGTGATCAATCTGAAAACGCATCACACGGTATAGCTGACTTATATAAATCCTGAAACCAAATTTCAGAAATCCTTGTATTATAGTTCCTGAGAAAAATGTGACGAAAATTTCATGGGACGGACTGACTGACGGACTGACGGAAGGACAGACAGAGGTAAAACAGTATACCCCCCTTTTTGAAAGCGGGGGTATAATTACAATAAGATTAAAGACACCGATTGAGTGTTTTTGGATGATCATCAACGGAATAATCCTTACTTTAAACACACCCAAGCTCATTAGTGTAAATCACAATTGTAATCATTTCATTGAAATAGCATATATCATAAATCAATACAGTGGTCAGTGACTGAAAATTTAATAACATGTATATTGTCAGATTAACTCATCAATCCATTTAAATGCCGGGGGTCATGTTTTGACATATGTGTATTAGTTCGAGATAAATAACACATTTTGAATGCTTTTGTTAATCTTGGGATCGTAAATTTGGTTCGACTTTTAACCAAAAGTTTGACTCATCAGGAGACAAATTACATACATTTATATCATATATAATATGGAACAAAATTCGGGACCACATGAAAACTTCCGCCTCATCCAAAATTTCGAGTCAACAGTGTTTGAGACAACAAGAGTTAACTGGATTGCTTCTAATTGTATGAAGAGACATGGTGATACAAATTCAGTACTTTACATTCTTATTAACTTATTAGATAGATATAGGAAGATGTGGTGTGAGTGCCAATGAGACAACTCTCCATCCAAATAACAATTTAAAAAGTTAACCATTATAGGTTAAAGTACGGCCTTCAACATGATGTCTTTTTATATTATTATTCAATGTTATTTCATTTTCTATGTAGTATTTTTTGAAATCACAATAATTTATTTCATATTTGGGATTTTTTTCAACAGTTACAAAAATAAAAGCAAGCAAAAATTTCTAAATCTACATAGTCATGATCATGATGATAGTATTTTAATTAGGTATAAGTGTGATATTTTGACACCATGCTGTTCAGTTCAATTTAATACTACCCCAGTATTCCTTTATTCATATTTACCCGACACTTTATCTCCTTCTGATTGGCTGAAATTCAAAGCCTTGTAGTAGTGTCCTGAAGCTTTCGTCAGTCGTTCTTTCTGAATAAATGGACTAAGGTTTTTGGAGGCAGTGACATAAATTTTATTTCCCAATGTCCTCCAATGTTCTGATGAATTACCAGCTACACTTGAAGTTCCTAAAAAATAAAGCATGCAGCTGTACTGAAAGTTAAACACATATGAAAAGATATTTTAAGAAGCCATGATGGTTAGAAAGTGGGGTCATCGGACACATTTTTAAAAATAAATACTTTAATAATTATTTATATAACCAAGTATGGTTAAATTTGTCTCAGTAGTTTCAGAGAAGAAGAATTTGGTAAAAGATTACAAAATTTTATGAATAATTGATAACTTTCAAGAGGCTCTAACATGTCTAAAGAGCCTGTTGGTCACCTTGGTCTATGTGCATATTAAACAAAGGACACAGATGGATTCATGACAAAATTGTTTTTTGGTGTTGGTGATGTGTTTGTATATCTTACTTTATCATGTTTATTGAACAATCTTGCTGCTTACAACTATCTCTATCTATAATGAAATTGGCCCAGAAGTGACAGCAGTGGAAAATATTTTGTAAACACATTACAATAATTTACAAAATTTATGAAAATTGTTAAAAATTGACTATAAAGGACAATACCTCCTTCCTAAAGGGGTCAATTGACCACTTTGATCAAGTTAACTTATTTGTAGTTCTTACGTTGCTGTACATTATTACTATTTACAGTTTATCTCTATCTATACATTGTAATAATATTCAAAATAATAACCAAAAGCTGCAAAATTTGCTAAAAATTACCAATTCAGGGGCAGCAGCCCAACAACAAGTTGCCCGTTTGATCTGAAATTTTAGAGCAGATAGATCTTGACCTAATGAACCAATTTATCCCCAACAGATTTTCTCTAAATGCTTTGGTTTCAGAGATATGAGCCAAAACCTGCATTTACCCTATGTACATTTGTACTTATATCTTGGTTAACGGGCGGGGTCATCGGACACATTTTTTAAACTAGATATAGATTACCTTATGATTGAGGACAAGTTTGGTTGAATTTGACTTGGTAGCCTCAGAGTAGAAGATTTTTGTAAAAAATTACAAAAATTTACCAAGAAATTGTTAAAAAATGACTCTTAAGGGCAATTACTTGTTAAGGGGTCAACTGACTATTTTGGTCATGTTGATTTAAATGTATTTGTACATGTAGATCTTACTTTACTGAACATTATTGCTGTTTACAGTATAATCTCTATCTATAATAATATCCAAGATAATAACCAACCAGGTGCTCCGCAGATCCAACTTTATACGACCACAGAGGTCGAAACCTAAACAGTTGGATAATAATATTAAATGAAAAAGTCATAATTATAAATATATATAACTTTATTGTATCAAAGAGCATCAAAGAGCATTAATATAACATACATGACATATATAATACAAACAACAGAATCAGTTTTTTTTTATAAACGATATAAGCACAAGTAGACAAATACTTTAGAAAATCTTGAAAAGCTGTATTTTAACCAAATGAACTATTTAATAAAATAATAATAATACCAAATGAAGGTCAAAATTAAAATATATCAGGGGTCGAAATTAGCACTAGTCCGGTAGTCCGGGACTAGTAAAATTAGTGTCGCCTGGGGTCGAAATTAGCACTAGTCCGGGACTAGTAAAATTTGCGTCGGACCAGTAGATTTTGTTAGCTGGCGGTCCGGTGGACCAGTAGAAATATGTCGATAAATATCACTGATTGCATCGCAATCTCCGTTTGTTTACAAAACAATTTACCTGTGAAATCAATTCACCTCATCGCTAATCCCGGCTGACCCGGCCGCTTGAACTTTTGACACATACAACAATCCTTTTTCCATTGTGGCGTCCGATATTTTGTATTGTGAGGTCAAAATTTTACGGGAACCTGTGTGATATCCAGTAATGGCGGACAAACAGCAATAAGGTGTATTACACAGTACTGGGGGTATTGCAATTGATCAAGTTAATTAATATCTCGGGTGAGCGTCCTTCACAACAATATAAAATGTGGAAATTTTTGGAAGGGGTTAACCCGCCAGACAAAAAATTAAGATAATTTAATTCTGCCCCTTCCTGCTCATTCTGCTGATGCAGAAAGGGGGTTTCCTGAGATGAAACTTGTAAAGAATGATTGGGCCATCAAAATTGCGTCCAACTGTTTTATCAGATCTTTTATTCATTATGTTTCACACTGAAGATATACATGTATGATGTAGCATCATTTGATCCATTCCCGGCTATTGAAATGTGGAATATTTCTGGACAGCGCTCCAGACGACCTAGTCAGGCACCCTATTGTCGTCGTGAGGATTGCTATCACGTGGAAAACAATGTTGATATTTTTTCTGTCCTTGATCCTGATTTTGATAAAGAAAATCAGTGAGATTACCCAAGCCTTTATCAAAATCAGAAGACTATTCCTTTGTTACTGTCTGACTTATGTAAACGAAAGCATCAAAATTAAACATCTGTCATGTATATATTAGTGTTTGTCAAATTAATGTCATTTTTGCAGGACCAGTAGATTTGGAGCCGGACCAGTAGAGTTTTCAGTCCACTGGTCCGCCTGGCCAGTACACAAAAAAGCTTAAATTCGACCCCTGTATATATATTTATTATATCGAAGAGCACTAAGGCAGCAATCATTTGATTTTCTGGGGGTGGGGGTGGGGGGGGGGGGGGGGGGGGGGGGGAGCTATGGGTTTTTTTCCCAGACAAAGTTTTTTTCCCCCCCTTTGGCCATGTTGGCGAAAAACAATCTATTTTTTTGGCGACAAGTCGAAAAAAAAAAAATTCTTACAATTTTAGCATTACATATAGTGGCAGCTGAGGGTGAAACAAACAATTTTTTTTCTCAGGGTCAAAAACAAATTATTTTTTTCTCCAAAAACTGGAAACAATTTTTTTTTCTCCAAAAAAAATCCATAGCCCCCCCAGAAAATCAAATGGTTGCTGCCTAATATCATAAGAACAGAATCTTTTATAAACAATGTATATAAGCACTACTAGAAAAATATTCAACTAGTTATGTACTATAAAATAAATCAGACACAAAAGCTATATTTTTAAATACAACAAGTCATGTAATTAAATCATAAATTTGCACAGGAAAATGCATTAAATTAGAGTTACATCAAATTTTGAAATTGAACACAGCAATCAATTAATTAATGACAAGATTGTTATTATGAATGTACTTTACAAGAATATTGAGTCTATTTACAAATTGACAATACTATATGTATACACTTCATACTACTGTTGAATTTCCATGTGGAGGAGGAAGGTTGCTTGGTCAGCATAGTCCTGGACGCAGGGTTTCCGCTGGCGGTTGCCATTTTCGCAATTTGCGAAAAAATAATAATTGTGGTGATAAAAAAATTGTCATTTGCGAAAGAAATATATATAAAGATTTAAAAATATTTTGGTTTGCCCAAACCCTACCCAAAGTTGTGACAGTGGGTAGGTACATGTAGGTAGGCATTTTCTTTTTTTTTATTCAAAAAATGAAATTAAAGTATCAGATGTTTATTAGTCTTCATGCCTATTTGATTAAAAAAAAACTTCTTCAAATCAGGACAATAAAAGAATTTGAGTAGGCAGCTTTTTTCTGGGTAGGTAGCGTTTGGGCAAACAAACCTATTTTTTATTATGGCCTTATTTTCCTCCATCTTATTTATTTACTTTTTTCGAGTTTCTCGGACTTTACCCGATCAGACAATACTCGGAATTCACCTTGACCTCATTAAGATTTGGACAGAAAATCAATAATCAGCTGATTGCATAAATTTAATAGCTATCTACAACAAAGGACTAATTAATAAAGGTGTTGATTGAATTGATTGACAAAATGATATGGTTAAATGGCTTCCCCTAAATGTCACATACAGAAAAATTTTACCACTTTGCGACGCACCTGTTTGGAGCAAACTTTTGAGGTCTCCTCTCCTTTTAAAGATAGTTTAGAAAAGAAAGCTGTTGTTGTGATGAAAAATGTTTCAAAGCAAAAAAAAATCTCTGATTTAAAACTTTAATTATCCTTTGACTTTAATATAGGTAATTGAGTAGGGAGACTACTTTTAAGTCGTTTGAGTGACACAAGTGTTTCAAGCATAGTTTTACGTCTCAACCTTTTCATTTAAGATGGTCAAGAAAAGAAAACTGTGGTTATGCAGAAATCTATCCAAAAGGTTGGGAACAACCCCTCGAATGAGAGTAACCCTTCAATGTAATGACTACACATGAAATGAGGGATCAATTTCATGTGATAAACTTTTTTGTCTTGTTGTACAAACCACTTCTTAGTACAAAAGGCACATCAGTATTTTTCTTTCAAAGAAACTTTCCCTATGAACTATACCGGTATTATATAATCAAAACATATCCATTAATTTTGTTATATTCCAGGACTTGTATCTTCTCTATTATTAAAAGTAAAGTTGCCCCCTCATTTAGAAAGTTGTTTAAAATACAATGAATATTTTTAAGTAAAAAAAAAATTCTGTTGTTTTAAAGTAAATGTTTAGCGTTTATTCATTAAAATGTAGACTCTAAAATAAGTTTGAGAGAATAATCATAGACACAAAGGGACAAAATCATCATCTTTTTTAAGGGAGGGGGGGGGGGGGGGTAGAAATAAAGTTAAATTTTAAACGAAAAATATAGTTTTGTTACTTGGCGAAAAAAATAATAAAGTGGCGAAAATCAAAAATAAATTGTTTTGGCGAAAGAGGTGGCGAAAAAAATAATTGACCCAGGGGAAACCCTGCCTGGACGGTAATTTCACCTTGAAAGAAAGCGTTCCTTCAGTGTTGCTAGTCTATTGTTGATATTTCTGTATTTCAAAGATGTTGGTCGCTGAGTCCCGCCTGCTGCTACTTGGATCTGGTTGGCTTGTGTCTTCTTAAGGATTTCAATCAGGGTTTAGATGTTTGGGTGTGCATGGTTGACGTGCTTCTTGAGTTTACTGTGCCATCCCTCTGAATGGTTGTTGGTGCATGGTCCTTCGTTGCTGAAATGGTTCCAGTGTTGGCAGTTGTATCCTTCTACCCAGTTCTCTGTGATATAGTCAGAAAAAGCGGTTGTGTTGATGGCAATCTCTTCAGCGTCTTCTAGTGTTGTAAACCAAACATTTTTTTATTATTTTTTTAGGGCAAGAAAAGGGGTGGTCTTATCTAGCCCCGTTAACATTAAGATATAACAGTTTAGGGAATTTAACAGCCTTTAATTTTACCTACTTTTCTCAATTTGAAATTGTTCTTCTTAGCCACTTCTTCGATGTTCAATTTACGTTCTTCTGAGTACAAGAACAGTTATAGATCATCAGCTGGTTTCACTTTAAATACCCCAAAACAACAATTTTAATTGTTATATAAACACCAAGCTCATCTATTGTTTGGATAAACGTGAGTTTGATTTTTCAAATGTTGGAGAATCGTGACTAAACCGTTTACAAATCTTGAAGCAAAAGTCGTTCATGATCATTAATTAGAACTATGTTTGACACCCAAGTGAAGCCATTTACTTTCACATGGTCTGTGATTTACAGGTAACAACAATCCTCATCAGTGACACAAAAATGTAATTTATGTTGACTTGTTATTCAAGGTTAAAATATCCAAAAGCGGGAGATTCTAAACTCCCGCAGAATCTCACGCTCGGGATGGTCTTGGCAAGCGGGAGATTTCTCAATTTTCGCCATTTGAGCAGGAGACACTCCCGCTCAAAACAGGAGGGTTGGCAGGTATGCTCCAGGCACAGAAATTGTTCTAAAGTAAAGGGTATATGATATTGGTTATGACGTACTAGTCCAAATATAAATTATGACATCTTGAAAGGCTATTATATTTTTTTCTTTGAAGCCATACATCCAGTGATATTGTTTGCCTTAAATTAGTGGAGAATAAAGGCTTTTTCCCCTGGAGACAAATCCCAATTTGAAAAAAAAAATGGCTTAAAATTTTTCCCCAAAAGGACAACTTTTTTCCCAAACAGTGCAGTCTCAGTAGTAATTGTGCACGAGTACAAACTAAAAAAACACTCATTTAAACATTTTTTATGCCTTAAATGACTATATGTGCACATTTGATGGTCTATTGATGTATCATCACTGACAAAATGGTGTTTTATTTTAAAGCAGGGTACTCTTGAAAATGGGCCTGTAAATTAAAGTTTCAGTCAAATTCATGGTTTATTTTAAATTTCCCAATTTGATGAAAATGACACATATTTTCCCACTAAAAAATAGAGGTAGTTTTGAAAAAAGCCAACAATATCACTGACATCGTTGCAGGAAGGCATATCAAAGCAAATATTTAAAATAGCCTTCCAAGACGTCATAAATATTTGGACTAATGACATACAGTCAAGGGTCTAACTTAAAAAGTAACTTAAATAAGTTATTAGAGAAAAATAACAAACATGTCGTTATTGTGGTCTGAAATATCAGTCAGGGGACTGACTTTAATGAGTGATTTTCTAAATCACTGATTTAAGTAACATTATTTCCATAAAGATTGGAAGTAATTAAGAGTTGTCTTTCTTTAATTAATAATCACCTATTTAAGTAGTACATAAATTTTCGATATAAGATGCAAAATAAAGATAAGGTCACCGACTTCGTTTGTACCGAATACTTCATTTAAAGTTGCATTCTTCGTGAAAAAATCCAACAAAACGTCGAAATAATCGTAACGTTATTGCGTTGCAGGCCGTAAACATTAATTTTTGACATTTTTCACTACCAACAAGGTAACAAATTGATTATTAGACAAAAAACAAAGTTGGTGACCGTATGATTATTTTATATCATTAAAACAGAAATTTATGTGTCAACAATATATAGTTTTTTAAGAAAAATCTATGGAGTGGAATTAGAGATTTGGCGATTTTAAGACAAATTTTAAAAGGTTTTTCGCCGATTTTATGTGCTTTCTATACAAATATTCACCCATATTAAAAGAAATCAATCTGCAATTTTTCAGATAATAAAAGAGATAAATGTATTATTTTTTCGATTTTCAGTTGTAGTTCAACGAGCCAAGGTAGTATGTAAATTTTTAGCAAAATCTGCGACATAGCCCATTTACTGTTCCTTGACCTTAAAAATCACTTATTTCAGCAAGTCCCCTGACTGAATATTAAAATACTGTAATAACATCAGGGGTTGATACTAACTTTTGTACACTGTAAGCACTAGCCCGCAGGGCTAGTAATAATTATATTCAACTAGCCCTGTTCTGTGTCAGGTAGCCTGGTTCGTGGGCCAAATGGTGTTATCACAGATTCTCTACATCTCTTTAGAGCCTTTGTTAGACATATATATCACAATGTATTTCAATTCATTGTAAGTAATGATGATCAGAACTTGTAATGAGGCACTGTGCAAGATTCCAAGTAATGCCCAAGTGTCTCATTAATACTCTCATATATGCATATTATAAGTTACATGCCTTTAATAACTATAAGCCTTGTTATTACAGCTAAGTTTTCCCTTGAAGGCCTTGTCTCATTGATTTACTATGGTTTATAAAACAAGAGGCTCTCAAGAGCCTGAATCGCTCACCTTAATTTTTTTGGTTAAATCTCTCATCAATGATTATTTTGGCTTTTCGATTATTTAAATGTTCTTTGAATCGTCCTATTTTCTTCAAAAGCAAAAAAAAAAAAAATCTCTTATGTTCTATTTTAGCCATAGGAGCTATGTTTCTTGACATACAAGGAAATGAGATATAAAATTTATACTAGATACTCTGAAACTCATTTAGCCTAAGTTTGGCTGAAATTGATACAGCAGTTTCAAAGGAGAAGATTTTTTAAAGTAAATCAACATGATGAACAAATTGTGAAAAAAGTCTTTAAAGGGCAATAACTCCTTAAGGGGTCAATTGACAATTTTGGTCAAATTGACTTATTTGTAGATCTTACTTGGCTTAACATTTTTGTTATTAACAGTTTATCTGTATCTATAAAAATATTCAAGATAATAACCAACAAGAGGCTCTCAAGAGCCTGAATCGCTCACCTTAATTCTTTTGGTTAAATCTCTCATCAATGATTATTTTGGCTTTTCAATTTATTTAAATGTTTTTTGGATCGTCCTATTTTCTTCAAAAGCCAAAAAAAATAATCATGTTCTCTTATGTTCTATTTTAGCCATAGTAGCTATGTTTCTTGACATACAAGGATATAAAATTTATACTAAATACTCTGAAACTCATTTAGCCTAAGTTTGGCTGAAATTGATACAGCAGTTTCAAAGGAGAAGATTTTTTAAAGTAAGTCAACATGATGAACAAATTGCGAAAAAAGTCCTTAAAGGGCAATAACTCCTTAAGGGGTCAATTGACAATTTTGGTCAAATTGACTTAATTGAAGATCTTACTTTGCTGAACATTATTGCTGTTTACAGTTTATTTCTATCTATAATTATATTCAAGATAATAAACAAAAACAGCAAAATTTCCTTAAAATTATCAATTCAGGGGCAGCAACCCAACAACAGGTTGTCTGATTCATCTGAAAATTTCAGGGCAGATAGATCTTGACCTGATAAACAATATGAACCCAGGTCAGATTTGCTCTAAATGCTTTGGTTTTTGAGTTATAAGCCAAAAACTGCATTTGACCCCTATGTTCTATTTTTAGCAATGGCGACCATGTTTGTTGATAGATCATAACTTCGGATACAATTTACAATCTAGATACCCTAAGGAACATTCAGTTAAAGTTTGAAAGTATTTTGCCCAGTAGTTTCAGAGGAGAAGATTTTTGTAAAAGATTTCTAAGATTTACGAAAAATGGTTAAAAATTTACTATAAAGGGCAATAACTCCTAAAGGGGTCAACTGACCATTTCCGTCATGTTGACTTATTTGTAAATCTTACTTTGCTGAACATTATTCCTGTTTACAGTTTATCTTTATCTATATTAATATTCAAGATAATGACCAAAAACTGCAAAATTTCCTGAAAATTACCAATTACAAATAAATTAAGTGGCAGCAACCCAACAATGGGTTGTTCAATTCATCTGAAAATTTCAGGGCTGATAGATTTTACCCTATCGAACATTTTTACACCATGTCAGATTTGCTCTAAATGCTAACGTTCTTGATATATAAGCCAAAAACTGCATTTGACCCTATGTTCTATTCTAAGTAACGGCGGCCACGTTTTTTTACGGATCAAAAATCGAAGCACACACTTTGTGTGCACGATTATCTAAATAACAATCATGCTAAGTTTCATCCAAATCCATTCAGTAGTTTCAGAGGAGAAGATATTTTAAAGTTAGCAAATATGATGAACAAATTGTGAAAAATTGTCAAGGGGTCAATT
Organism: Mytilus edulis; assembly: GCA_019925275.1. Lineage (NCBI taxonomy): Eukaryota > Metazoa > Mollusca > Bivalvia > Mytilida > Mytilidae > Mytilus > Mytilus edulis. Next base: position 55,435,941 of record CM034353.1, read on the forward strand.
GACAATTTTGATCATACTAACTTATTTGTAGATCTTACTTTGCTGATCATTTCTGCTGTTTACAGTTTATCTTTATCTATAATAATATTCAAGATAATGACCAAAAACTGCAAAATTTCCTTTAAATTACCAATTAAGTGGCAGCAACCCAACAATGATTTGTTTGATTCATCTGAAAATTTCAGGGCTGATAGATCTTGACCTAATGAACATTTTTACCACATGTCAGATTTGCTCTAAATGCTTTGTTTTTGAGATATAAGCCAAAAACTGCATTTGACCCCTATGTTCTATTTTAAGTAACAGCAGCCATGTTTTTGACGGATCAAAAATCGAAGCACACACTTAGTGCAGGATAATCTAAGGAACAATCATGCTAAGTTTCATTCAAATCCATTCAATAGTTTCAGAGGAGAAGATGTTTGAAAAATTGTTGACGACGACGATGACGACGGGCGCCAAGTGATGAGAAAAGCTCACATGGCCTTTTAGGCCAGGTGAGCTAATCAAAGAGCAGAATGCTCTCAGGGATACGATTGCCATAGTTTTCATTGACACATGTATAGCAGTTCTGCCAAATTTTCATTAAACAAATGCAGGAGATTTGGCCAAAATTTAAAAGATCAAAGAGGAAAAAAATAGATCCAAGAATACTGCCGCAAAAAAGCATGAACATGCGTGAGTCTCAAGCATTTTTGGCTGGTAACCCTGGTACAGCTGGATAGTATTATTCTCTAAACTAATTCAACTGCACATGCAAAATGTAACAATCTGAATAGTCACTCAACTTAAAGAATAGCCAATCCCGTTACAAGTGTATGAGCCATGTACTTATTGTGTTTTATCAAATTATAGTTATCCTGTACCATTGTAAACTCGTACCACTAAAAAAAACTTGTACCAATGCAAACTCGTACCATTGCTCACTCGTACCAACTTATTTAAATGCATTCAAATGATGTTAAATGATGAATACATGATATACGTTACTTTCACCCAATACCTCTTAAGTCTGTAAAATGTATATAATTTGAAAGTACAATGACCAATTTGTAGCTAAATGTTCCTTGTATATTGGATAGAAAATACTGTGGCAGATGTAGATAATTAAAGTATAAACAGTTTCGACCGAAGAAAATTTTTCATGAATGATTCAGTCTTAGCAGTTAGTCCAAATGATTGCCAAAATTATTTTTACTGTCTATAAATAAATGTAACAATGAAATGTAAGTGATTCCTGTTAAGGGGGTCCGCATTTTCCCCCGTAAAAAAAGCACATGGCTTTCAACAATTGTAAACAGAGCATTCAATTTGTGATCAAGGATTACAGCTTTAATTAACTTAAATTGGATATATATATATTCAACATGTTCAATTTTAATAAGGTACAGTTAAAGCAATGTTTTAACTTTCCTCTGGATTAAGTTCTACAGTGGCGGATCCAGAACTTTTCCTAAGGGGGAGCCTGCTGACTAACCTAAGAGGGGGCCCGCTCCAGTCATGCTTCAATGATTCCCTTTATAATCAACCAAATTTTTTCCACGAAAAAGGGGGGGAGGCCTGGATCCGCCTATGTTCTAGTTTGAAAGATCAGTTAAAACATTAATGCTTTAAAACATTCTTTATTTTTGTCTAAGTTTTCATTTAACCCCTGTGTAAAATTCAAGTAATTCAACTTTATTTCTATTAAGTTTACAAACAGAAACCCATAAAACATCATATTTTTTAATATATTTTTCTGAATGGTACGACTTCCCAGTAGTACAAGTTAACTTTTTTGGTTCCAATGCCGTGGTACGAGTTAACTTGCTTCCATATCTTATCACCGTAATTCTAGGAGGAACCCTAAACTGGACCCTGTTGTGTTCACTTATCGCTACACTGACCTTCGGTGCGAAGCTATATATAGAACGGCGGACCAGTTTAGGAGGAACCCCATTTCTTACTCTTTAATTATTGAAGTTCCTTTGGGTCAGAGGGCATGACTCCTTTCCATACACACTCCTCTGTTTACATTGAGATCGTTCTTAATATAATACGACGTTTATCGGCATTTACGAGTTAATTCTTCTTGACGAATACTTCGAAAAGGGAGACAACTCCAAACGATAATATGGAAGATTCCATTTCTGCTGAAGGGGTGTTATAGGTAATTTTTACGATGAAACATTTATTTTAATTTAAATTATGCATATGATTTAAAATTATGCAACAACAATAGCCCTCCATACGCAGACAGACATAGAAAGAATCTCAAGAGTTTCAAATTAATCAATGAAGCGGGGAAACACTCAATCTGATACCCCTTGAAATCAGGAAAACTACACGCATGTGGGGTCTCACTAATTAGCGACAAAAAGCGTCAAGAAGCGACAAGAAGAAAAATAATATAAGTGACAAAAAGCAACAAGAAGCTATTTAGCGACAAGAATACATTTTGTTATCACATACATCAAAATATTTTTTTAGGATTACATTGAAAGATGAAGAAATAAAAAAAAATTTGAGGAAGAGATTGTGTACTTTTTATTATCATATTGATAGATGAAGAAATTAAACATGTGTAAGAGCAAAGGAAATGTAAACGCTATAAAATGAAAATAAAAACAAAGATTTGTCACCTTCCTTTTGAAGGATTTAATAAAACAAAAACATGACATATTATTTCCTTCCTAACTGTACAATTATTTTTTCCTGATAGGACCAACATTAGCTGTGGCTTCACTCTAAGGTAATACACAATTAAGAGCAACAAATGAGATTAACTAGGTGCGTGTCCTTTGTTTTATTGCTACAATAACATCCATTAACACCTTCATCAATTACCAGAATATACAATCATTTGACAATTATTGTACCGAATAGTGAACAACTGTTGAAAACTCAAGATTGTCATCAGTTTCCTTTAATCTTCAATCTATATGCATAAACATGATAAATGAGACAATACGTACAGTATAAAAATGATGAAAAATATTCACATTTTAATTATGTTTTCCTCTTGTTTGATTTCAGTTCTTAATTTGTATTTCACAATTTGTGTATGTATTTTCTGGACAATTATGCACAAATAATGCATTTTGCAAGTTAAGTATATGTTGTACAAAAATAGTTTCAAAAACAAATAAAAAGACAAAATATATTATTGTTCTAAAACACAAGTAAAAGTAATACCATAAAACGACAGGGTAAAGGTAATACTTCCTGTTATACCTTATAAAATATCATGTAAATAAATGTAGCAACTGAATTTCATTTTTTCCCCTATCAAAATTAACTTTCCTGTCGTTGAAATTGTTTTCTTTTGCATATTTTTTTAATATTTATTTCGAATAAGTAACATAAATAAAAAAATGTTTTCTTGTCGCTAAATAGTTTCTTGTTGCTAATATTATTCTTCTTGTAGCTTCTTGACGCTTTTTGTCTCTACAATTCTTTTTGTCTCTAATTAGTGAGACCACGCATGGGCATTAATACATAAACAATCCGCGACTTGCGATTTGGAACAAGAACGTTTATTAAATGAAATGATGAATGGTTCTGCATTCTTTATGAGAGTACAGTATCAAATATCAGTTTCATAACGGTAAAATATAGAAATACTCCTCTTCAGTTCTTGTGACAGAAATAGAATTATCGATCGGCTTTCAGAGAACTCTCGCAAGTTATCAAAATTTGGGAATTCCCTCTGACGTGTTTCTAAATTTATAAAAACACTAAATATAAATACTGTTTAATTCTGATTTTCCGTATTGTTACAAACACGCATATAAGTCAAGGAAAATATCACACATGAAGATTATGAGTAAAACATTACAGGAAAGTTGTTTATGTTCAATTGTTTTGCTTGTTTTTACCTTTTAAAGCAAGACAATCATAAGAATCTGAGATGTTGCTGAATGTTTAGAATAAAACGAATGACGTGAGGGAGTGTATCATAGGGTCAACGGTAAAAGTCTACAGATTGCTTGACAGCAATCGTATCCCAAAAATGTATTAATGGTATTAGAAAATTAGTTATCAAGGTAATTTATTAAGCTACTGCACAAAGTTTCAAGTATTCCCAAGCGCCCACAAAAGATAAAATATTTATGATATATTTAACTGATAACAAACATATGTTACTACAGATTAAGGAAAAAAGAGTAGACAACTTATGAAAGTGTCTGTAATAACACATGCATGTTATTTTTCTTTAATAACTTATTTAAGTTAGACCCTTGACTGACATACCTGACACTAGTCCAAATAATTATGAAGTCTGGTAAGGCTATTTTATTTTTTTCTGGGACGCCTTCCTACAAAGTCGAAGGAATGAGTCCAGAAAAAAAAATTAAAATAGCCTTGCCAGAGGTCATTTGGACTAATCTGACACCATAAATTAAGGGAAACTAGAAGATGCAAAGGAGTGAAATGTACCTGCGGAACCAACAGACAGTTTATCAGCATTGACTGTTGTGCTTGGTTCTTGGACCTTTTCTTCTGCATGAGATTGAGAATTGTCTTCAACATCCATTTCTGCGTTGCCCGTCTGGAGCTCGCCGTCAGTCTCATTGTTTGAATTTGACACAACATCATCTCCACTGTCGTTATCATCTGTGTCGCTCGAAAAATATGTGTCATACATTGGATTAGATCTCTCATTTCTAGGTCTACTGTAAAATCTTGGTAAGCCATCGTCAAACTCAGTACCTGTGGCAGTGTTCGCACCATTAGTGGTCTTACATTTATCAGTCTGTTCGTTCTTTTCAAACGTACTGCTATCATTAGTTTCTTCTGTTCCTTTACACGGAGACCCCGCAGAGCCAGAGGCATAATTCCCATTGCCATCGGGAAATGGTGTACTAGGGCGCTCCTTGGCTTTCTTGTAGCCCGACGTACTCTCACTCTCAAAATCAGCTTTTGTTTGGTCGTCTGTGCTTTCAGTTGATTCAGACGATGGTGTTCTTCCAGTTTCGTGAAATTGTTTGTAGTTTACAGGGGAATGACGGCGCTTTCTGCAGTTTCGCGACGAAGCCATGTTGATATATTTTTTTACGGCACAAGGGAAGTAATTTACGCGGGAATCTTCGGGAAGCACTAATGACAGGACGGTTGCCCGGAAAGTGACAAGACGGTTGACCGGACGACATATAAATAGTCAGAACTTTTTTGTTTTTTTCGGTAGATTTGTTTAATATTTTTAGACCTTAAAGATATTAAAATATATTTTATGAAAATCAAACAAAAAAAGTGAAAAAAAATAATATTTCTGAGAAAATAAAGTTGACCGGACGGTATTCACACTCGCCGATATACGCTATACATATATTCAACTGGTCGACAACAAGTGTTAATATCTCTTTTGTTTTATAATATTTGTCCATGAAATTCTGGAATCTGTGCGAACTATAAATATTGGATACAAAAATATAAACTTTATAGTAAAAAAAATGTTTTTTTCTAAAAAAAAAAAGTTGACCGGACCTTCACATTCGCCCTGAGCTATGCTATAACAGAGACATATAATGTAGATGTATTAAATGTCTCTGGCTATAACATGTGTTATAGTAGTCTCAGATTCGCCGATGTACGCGTTAATTATATTGAGCTGATCAAAAGAAGTGTTAATATCATATTTGTTTTACAATATTTTTACATGAAACTAAGAAATCTACGAGATCAATAAATACTTGATAGGAAAATATAAACTTATTAGTAAATAAAAATGTTTTTTCTTTAAAAAAAAAGTTGACCGGACGGAATTCACATTCGCCGATATATATGCTTTAAATATATTGAAATGATCGACAAAAATGTTAAAATCTTTTTTATTTTACCATATTCTTCCATAAAATTCAGGAATCTTGGAGATTTATAAATATTTTATACGAAAATATAAACTTTATAGTAAAAAAAAAAGTTTTCCCTCAAAATAAGTTGACCGGACGGAATTCACATTTGTCGATTTATGCTTTAAATACATTGAACTGATCTTTTATTTAACAAAATCTGTCCATGAAATTCAGGAATCTGTGAAATTAATCAAAAGTATATACTTTATGATAAAAACTTTGAGTCCAAAATGTTGACTTGAGTAAGTTCCCCAGCACAGTAGAAGACCATATATTTAAAATAGTTATTATTTTAATAATTAGATTTCTATCTAATTCTGACACCAGTCGTAATCACCAATCAAGCTAATAATCATGTCATTTAAGTTTTTACACCTGAGACATCGAATACATTTAATTGAATTACCTGATAATCAGTTGGCAATTAGAATCCAATCAAGATTACAGTGAATTGAACTTTTGATTAAAGAATACAAAGCTGGGGTGGTGTTCTCGAAAGTATCCTAAGATTCGTCCTAAGTCATAGATAAGACCATTTTTAGGACGGACTTAAGATCAACTTAGGACACTCTTCAGTTGTGTCTCGAAGCTATCTCAGACGAATCTTATGTTAGGACGTCCTAGACATATCCTAAGTCGAAATTTTAAATCGTTTAAGATATTTGTTGATAAAACATTTATTAATGACGGATATATATTTAATAAAATCGTTTACGAATTTTATAATAACATGTACAGAATAAATTGCATAATTACTAATGTAATTAAATAAAAAATAGATTGTTAATTAAACTGGAAAACAATTTGTTTTGAAAAGAGAATTAAATTTTTAGTATAATCGTATCGTGAAACACGAAGTTCAAAGTTTAAAATCATGCACCTTTTCTTTATATATGAGTTAATAACGATGGTGCGTTTCATTTCATGTTCATTTTCACGTAAAATAATGATCAAAAAGCGAAAACCAAACTTTATTGCACTAGGATGAAGAAAGGATGCTCTTAAGACACCTTGTTGGGTGTCCTAAAGTTAGGACGAAAAATGAGATATATCATAAGTTAAGAGAGCTTCGAGAACACGACTTTGGACAAATACTTGTCATAAGATAGACTTAGGACACGTCCTAATCCTAAGATAGCTTCGAGAACACCACCCCTGGCTCTCTCGTTTTTGTAGATAAAACTAAATAGTTGACATGGATTAAATTGAATTGAGACCACCAATATCCCAGTAACAAATTTTTGAAAAACAACAACAATGTAAATGCAATATGACCTTAAATAATTAATGAAGGAGTACACTTGGCAATGCGTGTACGAACCCTTTATAACATGTATATAGAAAATAAAGGAACATGGAGTAAACTTGCACGGACATCCAACACAAAGTTACTAACTAGTCTGTCAATTCATTTAAATTCAGTCATAAAAAAATATCACCTTATAGTCTTTCAGTTTCTCTTCGAAAACATTCGAAGTTTGATTACTATACAGGCGGAGACCCGGGGCCTGTTTATCGAAGCTCTCGTAGGATTAGGACGTGTCCTAAGACCAACTTAGGACACATCTTAGTCCTAAATGGGTTTATCGAACATGTCGCAACTTAGGAAAATCCTATGAATTGTCCTAACTTTAGGATACCAATTTAGGTGTCTTAAGATGGTCTTAGGATGGTCCTAACTTTAGGATACATTCGAATTTCGTCTTTTGTTCATTTTCACGCGTGTTATTTTTAAAGCAGTAGTAAACATAGTTGAATTTCTCCGTAATGATATGAATGATGCACGAGATTTGCATTTGCACTGTTAAAGAATAAAAATGTGACACTTCGAATTCAACTCACTCAAAAACATGTTATGATTTTTACGTATTATCTATCTTGTTTACAGTTAGTTTGTTATTCTTTTATTTTTGTGTCGTTTTGTTTCATACAGTTTAAATGTACAATTATTTTACAAAAAATATTTATTACCTTTAATTTAAAACTACAAATTAACCTTATTTGAAATAAAATTATTGATAAAATATGATATCATAATTTTTTATTTTTTTCATATTTTTTCATATTCGGTTTGTATTTTCTTTTCCGCTAATACTTAGGACATCAGTTAGGACGTCCTAGCTAAGATATTCCTAAGATAGCTTCGATGTGCATGCTGAGACGTGTCGTAAGTCGGTCCTAAGTTTATCCTAACTTCTGTCCTAAGAAATTCTTAGAACCGATCTTAGGACTGTTTCGATAAACAGGCCCCCGGTTGAAACAGAACAAAAGAATCGAAGCTCTTTGTAAGAGAAGGCGATAAATGCTTACTATAAGTTTAACTATACTTACAAAATTTTTAAAAGTTAATAGAAACAAATAAAATGACAATTTTCTTCTCAATTACGAAGTGTATTATTTTAAAAACACCATTTGCATAAGTTTTCAATTTATCTAGTACATAGTTAAGCAGAATAATTAGTTATCAAGTCGACGACATGGGTATCTTTCAAGTTGGATGTAGAAATGCATAAGCTGGAGCTGGCATGTCAGTTAACTGCTAATAGTCTGTTGTTATTTATGTATTATTGTCATTTTGTTTATTTTCTTTGGTTACATCTTCTGACATCAGACTCGGACTTCTCTTGAACTGAATTTTAATGTGCGTATTGTTGTGCGTTTATACTTTTCTACATTGGTTAGAGGTATAGGGGAGGGTTGAGATCTCGCAAACATGTTTAACCCCGCCGCATTTTTGCGCCTGTCCCAAGTCAGGAGCCTCTGGCCTTTGTCAGTCTGGGCACATGACGTTTGCGCTTTTTTACCTGTAAAACGATAGGACATTTGCGCTTCAAATACTATGGACATTTGCGCTTTTAATTTTGATTCACCTGTATTAAATTGATCGGACATTTGCGCTTTTTACCTATAGTCGACTACCTGTAATCTTAATGGGAAGTTATCACTACGTGAATAAATTTAACTTATATTTGTCATTAGTTAGTTTACATTTACACAGTCTTGATCATGGGTTTTAAAGTTATAGAGACTAGACCGGGTTATGGTTGTTGTTAGAAATTTATTTCCAGCAGCTCTCTTGAAGTGCTGCCGTTTCAATCTGTCCCAAGCCTGATGGAGAAAAAATCAAGCATTAGGACTCTCCAAAGAATACAAGGAATGTACAACTGAAGTGGGAAGGAGAAACTCGATCATTTATTTGAGATGTGGTCTAAGTACCAATCAGGACAGGTAACAAGAGCAAACTGTGTTCACTCATTGGGCTTCAAATATTAAGCCAAAACTGACCTGTTATTGTGATGACAGTACTTGATTTTATTTCTTTTAAAAATGTTTACTTTAAGCTGTACATAAACTTTTAAACACATATCAACAATGTGCTATGAAATGAATTTAAACTTTTAAAGCCCGGATAAAAGAGGAGGGAAGTCATAGATATACACTCAAATGCACTCATGTTTAGCGATTGCCCGATCACTACTAACAAAGTTGTTTGTACTGAGAAATTGAAATGTATCGATCGATTTCATTGGCCAATAAGATAAACACAACAATCATAGTATTGATTTAATTTCATCAATGAACTCACGTGACTACAAAAGAATTTACTACAACTACTCACTGTTGCAATGAAACAAAACAAAATATCTAAACATTAAAATAGCCGGTATGTCTATAAAATCCTTGAATATCAGACTGATTTATTTCCTGAATGGCTTTTATCACGGCTAATTTAAGGTTTTTGCTGACAAGTTCCTTAAATCTTTCTTGTTTTATAACAGTTTTAATTTTTGAAAAACATATTATACAGATCCGGTGAGTATACCGGAAGAAACCCATAATCAATGCCTTGCATATTAAAGAAAGTATTTAGGATTCTCTCAGATTGATTGTGGTGGATGGCGCAATTATCAACAATTATCAAATCTCCCGGTAAAAAGGTCGGCCATAACAGTCCTGTAACAAACTTGCCTCGTGCCAAAAATTAAGATAACGCTCTGAATTTGAAGGACCGTCAACAAAATTAAAATACAAAACGCAGTCAAGACCAATCAAACAGTTTAAAGTTAAATTTGCACCTTCAATAAATCTTCCTATTTCAATACACTGTTCCCCCTTTTTCGAATGCCCATAATTTCTGTTCTGTTTCTGTTTGCAGTGACTAATTTGAATCCGCTCTCGTCCATGAACTTGATTTGATGTGGCCTTTTAGTTTGGCGAAAGTCTAAATACGCTTGGGTAGATCTCATTTCTCGGTGTAAATCTATCCCCGGACGGACGATGTAATCGTTTGAATGTAAAATCAAGATCTCTGGACATTGTGCGATAAATTGTTGACACATCTACATTAGCACTCGCAGGCGAATAACGAAGTAACGTATCCTTCAGTTCCCTGGCTGTAATTGAGGGATTTTCTTTCTTAATAAATTCAATTAATCTGACGTCTGGTTCATTTAATTTTCTTCTTCCAAGCATTGTTTTTTCTTTCTTTTTCTGTGATATTGAACCTTCTGACACATATCTCTTCCAGAAATTTGTTACAGATTGTCTGTTGATCTTAAATTTGTCGGCGATTTTTGTGTACACTCCTCTTGGTACTTCACCAGTTTTCAAATTTGCACCAGCTTCTATCATTTCCTGTACTATTAAACTTCTCATGTCTCGCCCGGTAGCCTTTCCTGCTAAGTATTCCCGGCCGTAAATATTTTTCTTTGTTGCCATTTTTATTATAATCGGTAAGGTTCCGGCAATCTATTCAGAAATGCGCCAAATATTAAGTGAGCGCGAAATAGCTTATTTATGGATGTATGCGATTGGCTTAGTTAAATAATAAGGGCGGGTTAATACATAGATAACTGTTTTCTATTCTTATTTTCGCAAACAAAAAATGACTGATCTTATGGGGTTAAAAAAATAAATAATAAATGAATTTAATGACGTTTCGGTTAACAGAAAGGAAAATATACATTTTTCGGACTATGCAACTGCTTCAATTTTTTTTTTAAAGAATTGTATAACTAAATTTAAATGAAATGGTGCCTCTGTAATCTGTTATTTTCGGGGGGAAACCGGGGGGGGGGGTATTTTTGTGGTTTCCTACTTTTTATATTGGGTCAATTGTGTTGTCTCTTTTTGTTCTACTTATCGATTTGGTTCGTGCCCTTTTTCAGATGTGACTTTGTGATTAAAAAATGCTCAAATGTTATTTTTGTGGTGTTTTTTTTTAAATATATTTCATGAAATCCATAAATTCGTTAATACATTGTTCCTTACAACTTTTTTTACTAAAACAATTTAAAGGGTCTGAATGTGGGGGTCTTTCTTTTGTGTATTTTATAATTCACGTTTGAGGTCATTTTCTATATTCTTTATAGATTTGCACCCATTATTAGATATTCTATATCTACTTTCACTAACTTTCTCTAATCCTTCTTTCTTATTTTATACTCTCGTCTTACAGTTTTTAAATATTTTTTGTAATTTTGTTTTGTAAACCCCATCCACACCCTCAAATAACTTTAGTATACGGAAAGTGAGTAAAGCTTACCTATCAAAAAACAAAAAAAGCCCAGTGGTATCGTCCAGAAGAGGGGGTTTTTAGTACACTGATAACTTTGATCTATAACAGTTCATTTTAAAACATGTATGAAGCTTAAATGACCTGATGTTTAGAAATAGACTAAACCGAATGTAGCTTTGGATGCACGAGTTTCAGCCACAGAACAAAGATCTTGATCATGGACACGACACAAGTTCAAGTAACGTATGGGCCTGGGAAAATAAGAAAGTTCAATATTCCAGAAACTCCATGCACGTATGAGGAATTAAAAAGTGACATTCAGTGTCGGCTACCTAGCTTAGTAGGGAAAATGTTTGGAATCCAATATCTCGACGATGAAGAAAACTGGATAATTGCTGTTAGTGATACGTGTATATCGGAAGCCTTTAGATGCTCAAGAGAGATCGAGGGAACATACATGAGACGGATGAAATTGAGAATTTTTGACGGATGCTCTCCACAAGTTAGTGGGTTTTCAACAGATAAGAGAGATGTTATGGAACCGAAATGCTTATTCGAATCCAGCAGAGATCCTGTTGAAGCACTTGAGTCCGATTGTAAGCGTCAGTTACGAAAAAGTGTGTACAGATCTCCATTACAGTTGTTGATTGATGAGCTAGAAGATGAAGTTCATGTTAAAAGTGTGGAGTTTGAAAGCGCTAAAGAACACCTCAAGTCTTTGGAGAAAAAGTTCACCAATCCAAATATAAAGATTGACAAAACTAAATCTCAGTGTGGACAGTGTCACATGAGACTAGGACATACGAAGCGGAATTGCGAACTTGGAGTTTGCGAAGGTCCACAGATGTGTAATGATCTTGACAAGCACGATGTTGAGAAAAAGCAGTTTTGCGACGCATCCACAACAGTAAAAAATATAACCAAGGATCTTGAGAAGGTGAAACAAAACCTTCATTTAAAAAAGCAAACATATGAGAATACATGCGACACATTTTTCAGTAGAGTGTTACCTCATCTTGTAAACACAAACACAGATAAGTACTATCCGGTAGGAAGTTTTGGTTTAAGACAACTTTCCATGGGTGCAATTCACCCTGACATTGCAATTTTAGATAAACATTACCGTGGCATTATACCTAAAGACTTGGACTCGGCTGCCAGGTGTTTTGGTCAAATTTTGGAGAAATATCAAAAAGATAATCGCGGACCTAATGAAAAACCAAAGAATCCAATCCAGAGATTCATGGAGGAGAGAGGTGTCGAGTTTCCAAAATTCAAGACCCCTCAAACTACGACGACTACAACTAGTTCAACAGTAACTTCCGCGAGTGCTCCTCCCGTACAGTATATGCCAACCTATGGATATTATACGATGGGACCAATGCCAATGCCGTACCAATTTAATACATCGCCATTAATGATGAACCAAAGAAGAATGCCAGTAGGGTCTCCTTTGCCGATGACGGTTTGCAATCCGACGCAGTCCCCTAGTTTTGGGTGTACTGAGATGGACACAGTAGGTCCTGATGCATTTGAGGATGAGTCGGAGTATATTGCCTGTTTACCTCCAAAGAAGCGAAAACTGTAGAATATTTAACATTTGCATTATACTCTTAGTTAAACTCCGAAAATGCTATTTTTCGTGCTTTCATTTATTTTTAGTTCAGAAAGACATTATTTCATGTTGTGCATTAAAACGGATAATCAAAACGTTAAAAAAAGGTTGATCAGTTGAACTTTTAACAATGATAATTTGGATTTAATTAATTCAAAATGCAAATTTCAATGATATTGACATCACGGAGTTCTTTATGTATAAGAAATATGATTGGCCATAAGACTTGGTGAAACATTATTATTGTTAAAATTTGTTTTTTATTTTCTAGTTTTCAGTTATATTGATGTTTTCTTTGTTAGGAGAAAACCATCAGTTCCCTTGCGGGGCTTAAAATTATTCCCACTATGGCCTCCATTTTGTTGGGTGAAACCATCCGATGATACAATGATATAGAGATGCAGTATGATTGTTAAGAAACGACTATCAATACCCCCCCCCCCCCCCCCCCCTAAAAAATGTCTGGCTCGGATTTCAACATTTGGCAAAGTTCTTTTCGTAGTCTGTTCGGCAATATATAAGTTTTCATCCTGTCTGTGACAAGTTCAGTTCTTACCAAGCAAAGCAAAATCGTTAATAATGACCCTGATGCATTTCGAATGTTCGGATCGTAGATGTAGTATGATTGTAAATGGGCCAATCCATCTATCCATCGGATAAAAAGATTATTTTTATATATGAACAAATCCATCAACAAATAGTAAAACCCTTGTCGTACAGTTTGTTGAGCCAAAATAACTGTAATTACCAGGCGGCCTATTTTCGGCAATTTTGTGTTATTTATATATTCAATTCTGAACCTTGGGCATGACACGTCGTTTAATGGAAGTTTAATTTCCTCCCCTCCCCCCACTGGTGAAATGCAATGTGCATGATTGTTAATGAGAAAACTATTTATGTCCAAGTCAGGAGCATCTCACCTTTGTAAGTCTTGTATTTATTTTTAATTTTAGTTTCTTGTATACAATTTGGAGTTTAGTATGGCGTTCATTACAAGTATCACTGAACTAGTATATATATTTGCCCAGGGGCCAGCCGAAGGACGCCCCGGGTGCAGGAATTTGTCGCTGGATTAAAGACCTGTTGGTGACCTTCTGCTGTTGTCTGTTCTATGGTCGGGCTGTTGTCTCTATGACACGTTTCCCATTTCCATTCTCAATTTTATATGGACACCAGAAGATGTGAACAAAACATGTTTTTTTTATATTAACAGTTAAACAGAACGCTTAGCATACTACATGTATTCCAAGGTGTGATGAAGTGCGAAATGGTTGCAAAAAGAATAGCAATGACCAGATATATAGTGTTTCGTCTTTTCGAACCAAATAAATGCACAAGTAAAACATTTATACATATAACAAGGTAAAAAAAATACATCGCCGTTGATACTAGCTATTATTTATGTGTTGTGATGTTTAGCATTTGTCACATATTTACAAAAAAAAAAAAAATTAAACGCCTGATATGTGGTACATATAAAGATGTGATATAATTGTCAATGATGCGACTCTTCCACAAGAGATCCAACGACACAGAAATTTAAATCTATATGTCACCGTACGTCCTTCAATAATGAGCAATCACATAGTCCAATATAAAAGGCCCCGAAATGACAAATGTAGTTTAAACAAGAACTCTAATGACAAAATTTATGTAAAATCGATATAAACGAAAAAAAACAAATATGCCCACATCAACAGACGACAATCACTAAATCCTGGCTCCTGGTTTGGACAGGCTCTTACAATTAGTATGTGGCGGAGTTGAACATGTTTTGTTAGCTTTTTATTTTTTGTCAAATGTTTCATGTTGGTTTTGCTATTGACACGGAAGTTTAAGATTTTCCATACCCGATGAAATTTAATCCACAAATTTGAAGTGCATGTAGTGTACTAGACCGACATATATAATAGAATAGAATAGACATTTTTGTATTTCCCAAATTACAGGGCCCATAAAGGGCATAAAATCAGATTCATTTGATTTACGTATAATTGGGTAACAACAACATATATACAGCACCAAGTCAGGAATATGACATCAATTCCTTCCGTCGATTGACCATATGGTTGAGCGTAAGGTTTAGTTAGTTATTTAAGGATTTCCTTTCTAATTGAATTTGTACCTTGGACAGTTTTTTGGATATTTTTGTCGTTTATTAATTATTGACGTAATCTTCTTCCCTTTTAAACATTTAAAAACAGAAATAACATGTCAGTGGCGAATACATTGACGATCAATGTTTTTAAATGGAGACGTATGGACTGGTTGGAACACCCATTTTTCCTATTGTATACCCCCCCCTCAAAAAAACAAAATTAAATACAAAAAAAAAACTCGCACATTTTGAGGCTGGATCCGCCTCTGCATGTGCATGGGATTTAATTGACTTTATATCTCCGTGACGCCGTGAAAAGATATCTAACATTGATCAAACGTAAAACAAAAGACTTGTACATTTATAAAATTCACACATCAAAACTAGAAATGCAAGGGAAACTCCCGATCATATGTGTAAACAAATACACATTTCACCCATTGATTCATTCACAAAACTCTTACTATGTTTATCATGTGAGTTGTTAGCATGTGTGTATGGGCGGAGCTTCAGCGCTTGAAGGTCGAATCAGGTTTGAAGCGACCAATGACAATGATCGTTTCTTTACGTGTCGATCCAATTAAGTTTTGTTCACTGATCGTGTCGTAGGACCATTCGCTAAACATGAGTGCATTTGAGTATATATATATAAAAAAAAGCGCAAATGTCCTATGTAAAAAGCGCAAATGTCCATTTTTAAAAAAGCGCAAATGTCCTATGTTTTGAAGCGCAAGTGTCCACAAAAAAAAAGCGCAAATGTCCTATGAAAAAGCACAAACGTCCCGTGCCGGTCAGTCTTGTATTATTTTAATTTTAGTTTCTTGTGTACAATTTGGAAATTAGTATGGCGTTCATTATCACTGAACTAGTATATATTTGTTTAGGGGCCAGCTGAAGGACGCCTCCGGGTGCGGGAATTTCTCGCTACATTGAAGACCTGTTGGTGACCTTCTGCTGTTGTTTTTTTTTATTTGTGCGGGTTGTTGTCTCTTTGACACATTCCCCATTTCCATTCTCAATTTTATAACCTCCGATTAAAAAAAAAAAACACGGACGGAAAACATATCAATCTATTAGTTCAGTAATTTTCGTGTCTGCCCTTCCATTATGTTACTCAAGAAAAAAATCATTTTTTTTTAACATACATCAAGGATTTGTATGTACAAATCATTGCATACATGTATAATCAACGTGTACATCGGCGAATGTGAACACCGTCCGGTCAACTTTTTAGCAGAAAAAAACATTTTTTTTCTCCATAAATTTATATTTTCGTATAATTTATCTATAAATCTTACAGTTTTCTGAATTTCTTGGACAAATATTGTAAAACAAAAGAAATCAAAAGGCATATTAACCCAAAGAAAAGAAACAAACACTGAACGTATATTTGGTCTATGCCACGATCACCATGACCCAGAACTTTTCATAAAGGGGAGTGGGTGGGGGTGGGGGTCTGACTGACCTAAAAAAGGGGGGGCTCCAGTCATGTTTCAATGATTCCCTATATAATGAACCAAATTTTTCCCACGAAAGAGGCGGGGTGGGGTTGGGGGGGAGCAGACACCCAGGATCGGCCTATTGTCACAATGTAAAAACAAAATCAATTTTTCAATTTTTACAAAATAATTCACAGTCATATAATTATTAGACGAGTACGAGAACAGACAACCATCTGTGTGCCTGTGGAGAACCCGGCTTTAATTTCTTTTATGTTTGTCCATTTTTCATAAGAGCTCTTTCGAAAAGTAAAGGATACAAAAGTTTCCCAATTTTACAATGTATTATACTATATCATGTGATGAAAAGTAAAGTACGTATACTGTATTATTATGTTATACACAGACTGCCGATAAGTCTTAAAAACGATAGTTTCGGCATCGCTTGCTTCATCAGATTTATAAATTGGTACTAGGATAGCATCTGACCATGCTGGTGGGAAAGATCCCTTATTTAATATTACATTAAAATAGTACATAAAAATATGGCATGATAAATCCTTGTATTCCGAATGAAAAATTAATTCAGTAAACAGCCAGCTGGAACATGGTTTTTGTCACATGTAAGTTCACGAATTGCCCTTAAAATCTCATGTTGATATTAATTATAATTAGTGGATTGCATAGAAAAGACTCCTTAAAAGTCAGTTTTACATCAAGTTGTACATCATGTAGGTGTGAATGAGAAAATTGAGAGTGGAAATGGGGAATATGTCAAAGAGACAACAACCCCTTCCAAAAAGCAGACAATATAGCCATAGGCAATCAATCCGGGGTCTTCAACGCAACGAGAAAATCCCGTACCCGGAGTTGGTCCTTAGCTGGCCCCTAAATGAAATTGTGTACTAGTTTAGTGAAAATGAACTTCACTCTAAACTCCAAAACATATGAATGAACTTTAATTTAAAAAAAACCATACAAGAATAACGAAGGCTATAGAGGCTCCTGAGTAGGGAAAGGCGAAAAATTGCGACGGGATTAAACATGTTTTGTGAGATTTCAACCCTCCCCATTACCTCTAGCCAATGTAGAATAAAGAAAACATAGCAATACGCACAGTAAAACTCAGTTTAACAGAAGTCCAATTCCGATGTCAGAAAAGATTACAAATCAAAACGACAATGATACATAAGTTAATAGAAGGCTACATTTGTACGAGCAGTTACTGAGATGCTAGTTCTAGACCTCAATTAAACTGATTGAAAATTATGTCTTCATCATATGAAAGTCCCTCTCGTTAAAAGGGGTTTAGTCTAATACCATCATAAAATATATGAGAAGAACATAACCCGTATCATACCAATAACTGTTTTTTAGAATAAATGTGTTTATTTTCGATGCAAATTTAAATCCTTGTATGTTGTGAAATTACTTAAAATGAATTCAAAATCTTTTCCAAGGTTTTTTGCAATTGGCTAAGCTAACATGACTGTTAGTCGTTTCCACTCATGCCTCTTGGACCACTGTATGTAAATTCATTTGAAAGTTCGTATGAGAAAATCAATTAATAGTAACGGAGATAGGCCTATAGTTTAGCACATTGTTATACGTGGTTTAATTAATAGAATTAATATCAGCATCCTAAAATGGATTTCAAAATTGTTTCAACAATTTAAACGAATACTGTGAGCAATGGAACTTACATGTGTTACAGTCAAATCGAATATTTACAAGACTGAGGCAAAGGCACTTGATAAAATAAAAACAACAAGAAAAGCAGAAAGTTTATTTTAAAATTGCATAAATTAAACACTGTACAAAGATACCACTGCATAATAATACTATGGAAATTAAAGAAATATCATTTAAACCATCAGGAACTGTCCCCAGTCATGACTACGCATGTCTTTTGTAGAGGTGTATTAAAGTCATATTTTTGTATATTAAAGAAAATATTGTATTTTGATGCTTTTGCTATAATTCATCGTCGCCTAGGGTTTAAAACGTTGATAACAAAATTTCTAAACTACACGAAATTTTCACCAATGTTAAGCTGATAAAATAATTTATTCTATTATCCTTTATTATTATGATCGAGATTTCACCACTTACTTTGCTGAAGAAAGAAAAAACACTCGAAGCAAAGTATGTGTTGATAAATCTGTAAAACTTTAAACCAAGTTGGCTAAACAAAATCTACTTTTGTCATAGGCCTTAAAGTAAAACTGGAAATGAACCTAGGACATCTTCGTGTACTAGCTCTGATTTCACTGTAGGGGGTCTTGGCTTCATATTTTAAACTCAAAGGATATTATCATATGATGTTGATCAATTAAACATGAAGTTACGGGAAAGATTCGTTTCAAAAATTAAAACACAACTTTAAAAAATTCAAACTTTTCTCATGTTTTGGAAAATCAAAGTACTTTTTCTAATTTTTCTTAAGTTTTGCAATTGGGGAAATCAAAATACTATTTCTTAACAAAATTTACCCCGAAAAGTTATTAATTATTCTGCTTTAACAAAAAAATATAATTGAAAAATATCAAGTTTTTGAAAGAGTTTCTTTTTAACAATGATAATTAAAAAATAAAAAATAGTACCGATTTGTAAAGTATTTTTTTCTGATTAAACACCTACAGTCAAACGCTGTCAATATATATATATAATAGATTTAGTCTATAAGCTAAAGTATCCAATTAGCGGCTCTACGTAACTACATAACAATAAAAAATATATTAATATTAAAAAGAAGATGTGGTATGATTTCAAATGAGACAACTTTCCACAAGAGACCAAAATGACACAGAAATTAACAACTATAGTAGCATATGCCAACAAAATACAATATATATATAATCATAACAAGTAACAATCTATTAAGAGATAAAACATGCACTGTCAAAAACTGAATTGACCACTTAATGTTCAAGTTGCAACATTGTGTTTGCAGTAATTAAATAAACAGCTGCGCCATGAGCGCATGATACGCCCGACGCCTTGTGTGGAAGTCTTATGCAATAATCATAAATAGTTTCTGAGAAAGTTTTAAGCAATAACCATATATTGTTTTTGAGACACAGTGGGACATGTGAAACCCCCACCCTGTTTTTTTTTTTTTTACAAAATTCAAATATTACTAAAATAAAATTTTGAATAAAAACCAAAAAATATACAGATCTTTATATTAATATAACAAAGAAGTATGTAAAGTTTTAAGCAAAAATCATAAATCATTTTTGAGATACGGCGCGACATGTAAAAAAAACCCCCTGTTTAACAAAATACTCAATAACACAAAAAGGAAATTTTGAATCATCACCAAAAAGTATACAGAACTTAAGATTAATATAACAAAGAAGTGTGTAAAGTTTTAAGCAATAATCATAAATCGTTTTTGAGATACGGCATTACATGTAAAAAAAACACCTCCCCCCTTTTTTTTTTTTTATATAAAATACTAATAACTCAAAAATGAAATTTTGAATCATCACCAAAAAGGATACAGATCTTTAGATTAATATAACAAAGACATGTGTAAAGTTTTAAGCAATAATCATAATTTTTTTTTGAGATATGGCGCGACATGTAAAAAAAAACCCACCCCCTTTTTTACAAAATACTCAAAAACTCAAAAATGAAATTTTGAATCATCACCAAAAAGTATACAGATATTGAGATTAATATAACTAAAAAGTGTTTAAAGTTTTAAGTCATAATCGAGAATCTTTTTTGAGATACAGTGCGACATGTGAAAAAAACACCCCCCTGTTTTAGTAATAAAGTGGTGTAACTCAAAAAGTTGAAATCTTATTTTCACCGAAAGGTATACAGATCATTTTACCATCATAAGAAACACCTATATTAAGTTTCATGAAATTTGGATAAGTCGTTCTCAAGTTATGGTGCGACATGTTTACGCCGGACAGACGGACGGACGGACAGACGGACGGACGGACAGACGGACGGACACCGGACATTTGTATACCATAATACGTCCCGTCAAAATTTTGATGGGCGTATAAAAATGAACTAGCCTGTGTCGCTCACCTGCATCTTCAACTATGACTACTTTTTGTTGTAACACTCATCATTACAGTGCAATAACTTCATGAAGAATAAACATAAAATTTAATTGTTTTTAGTATTTAAAATTGTTGTTGTTTGCAGATCATATTTGCTATACTTAAAGTTAAAATTTGTCTATATTTGTAGTTTTCAAACAAATATGAAAAAAAACCAAGTTTAAAATCACAATTAAGAGCAATGACTGACGATATGGGCCATGTATACTTATCCTGTCTAGGTGATTATTTTTGCTATTTGGATTTGTCTATCTATTTCCATGCATTTACCATATTAGTTTGCAAAGCATAATTTTCTAAAATTTTACAATTTTCTCTAATTTCAATTTTTTACCTTATTTTTTTGATAAAAATAAAAAAGATACCAACATTTTTAATTTTATTACTTTTTACACCAACATAATACTAGACTTCAATATATGTAGTTTAGTCGGGAAAGATCCGTTTGCGCCAAAAATGCGTCCTTTTGCGCCACAACTTTTTTTCTCCAAGGCTACGTTTGCGCCACCTGTTTTAAAAATTACATGGTATCATTTGCGCCAAAAATAAAATATACGATTGCGCCAATTTAAAGAAAAATGACTTCTATTTTCTTGTCTTTTGACATATCCCGTATTAAATCTTCAGCAAAGCAATCACCTACTTCATCTGGGTTCAGAAAAGCTAATAAAAAAATATGGTGTAACCACTTGCTAACATCACTGCCAACTTTTTTTATACTCTTTTGCTAGCCCAAGATTTTGTATTTTCCGACCCCATGTCGGGCCACGGTGAAAACGACATGCCTCAACTGATGATAATTCCTGGGGAAAACTCTTAAACGACAACGTGCATTCTCTCCTCAAAATTTACATGCATAGATGTAAAATTCATTTGACGATTAAATCTTTCACAACATTCCTTAGGCAAAGAAACACTTTTCTATAACAGTCTCCTGATTTGGAAGACAAAAGGCAATATTAAAGTGGAATTTAATGTCCATTCCTGAATCCATGTATTGTATACAATTGCTGAAAGTCACCTTCCACCAACAACAGAAAAAAATATTTAATGAATAAAAATTTATAAGACAAAAATTATACTAAATATATATAAGTACGATCAATATGTGTTTAGGTAAATTGGCGCAAATGAGTTCCGAAAACTGGCGCAATTGATACATTTGAGAGAAAAAATATTGGCGCAAATGATACCCCTGAAAAACAGTAATTGGTGCAAAAGGAGTGCTGCCGTTTAGTCATTAGTGTTGTTTTCTTGCGGTGATGGATAATTGAAAACTGGAAGAAACTGGCTTTTCCCCATACATATTTCATTGCAAATATGCCATTTAAGCTCATATAATAAAATAATGTAAAATTCTTAAAAAATTGTAAAAAGAAATGTGTTCCCAGCCAGTATATTATACTGAAACGGTAAAATATGTGTTTGACCAAGTAATGAGAAAAGCTCATGTGTTTATTCGGTTCGGATGACCTAAAAAATAGACAAAAATAAAAATAAAGAAACTTAAAATATGCTTAAAGTTGTTATTCTTAACACACATTTAATAAAACATTAAAAAAGCAAAATATAAATAAATACACAAAAACGCAAAAACATAATAAACACACAAAATATCTTTATAAAAAAAAAAAAGCAAAACATCCTTTTTATTCATTGATTCCTTTGAAACAGTATTCACCAAAGACATATTTAACCAATTATCTTTTTGTACCAAATATGCAAAACAAGATAAACAGAAGACCTCAGACCTCGAGACCTCAGAAAGGGTCCCTTGTGCATTTGGGCGAGGCACAGAAAAAAAAAATTGTACCGAGGGCGCATTACGTTTGTGCGCATTATGGGATTAAAAGGTTTAACGTTTGCGAGCAGCTTTTGATTTTGTGCGCATTTATTTTACAGATAAACTCAGAAAAAAAGTGTAACATAAATACAATTATATAAAAATATATTAAATTAAACCTTAATTAGTTAATTTTCATAACAAATATGACTATAAAATATTAATTTTGAAAACATTTTTAAAATAATTTTAATTTATATATATATTTTTTTTTATTTATTAAATTCTAATTAAAAAAATAAAGTGATCATAATGAATCCCGTTAAAGACTAAGCCATACACGTGACTTCATTGCAACTATTAATTTTCACTATATTTGATGGAGCAATTCGATAAGCTGTTTTAACATTTTTATTTGTACATTTTTAAGTGCTTGTGCATGATAAAACTTATCCTGCTCGAAATCCCTCATCCATCTCCTCGTTGTTTCGCAGTGGACTTAGACTGATGGAAGGGATACTTTCATTTGTAAATAACTGAATAAAATAATAAATACATAAGTAATATTACCTGTATTTACATGAAATTACCCGTCAAATAAATGATGCGTAAATGTTATCAATAGCTGCGCGCAAACGTAATGATTTTTTTTCGCGCAAATGTAATGGTAGTCGGCGCGCTAACGTAATGATTTTTCGCGCTAATGTAATGGTAATCGGCGCACAAACGTAATGCATCGTGTACTGATACAACCGAATCAATACACTTCAGAGGTTGTTTTGTTTGCTTTTAGAAATTTTGTTAAACATGTAAGCGGAATCCCAACCCTCCCATACCTGGGACAGTGGTATAACAGTACAACATGCAAGAACAAACTATAAACATCAGTTGAAAAAGGCTTAACTCATCAGATGGACAATTTTTTTTTTTTTAGTAAAAACCAAAAACAAAATATGTATATACAAATTTGTGATCATAGACCATAAATCAATTTAAAAAAAAAAGAAATCACCGAACTTTAAAGCTAATTTTCACACAAAAGTAATGTTTATTGCTAAAATAGAAATTTCATTTTCCACTGTGTGAATATAACATAATAAATCATCATGTTCACTCCTAATTCAAAAGTGAGAAGCAACATTTACGTACATTTATTATTTTTCGTGTAGCAAAACTTATTATATTTGATTTGAACTGGTTGTCATTTGATTTTTTTCTTGTTATGATTATTCTATATTCATATTCGAAATGTTGACAGTGGTGGATCCAGAAATTTTGAAAAGTGGGGACCCAATGGCTGCCTAAGAGAGGGCCCGATCACTTCACGCTTCAGTGAATCCCTATATAAGCATTAAAAAAAATTTCTCAAAAGGGGGGGCCTGGGCCCCCTAAATCTGCCTCTTTTTGAATTAACCACGCGTACATTATTAAATAACTTCACAATTAAAACATTTGCTCTGATATTGTTCCTTGCATTATTTCAATGAGTAACGAAAATAATTTGATTTGATAATTTTATGTGAAAAAATGTGTCATACTTAAGATTTATTTAAAACAAATTATAGTAAGTACTACTTAAACCGATGTCCAAAGATCTTACTATAGATTTAAAGGGGGATATCTCTGTTCTGGCACTCCAACCCTGTTCTTTCGCTGAAATTGCTGTCCTTTGCCGGTTAAACCACGGTTTTTCAAAAGTCAGTTAGAAGTAGAAGTAAGACTTCGATAGTCTCATGCTAGAACAATAACTTCCTTAAAACATGTCCATACTTTACATTTACAATATTAATAATATCAAAGTTCTTAATAAAATGAACGTTTCATGAAATGAAAGAATTGATTTCTAAATACATCATAAAAGTAAAAGTGCAAATTCTTTACAAAGCTGAATCAAAAGCTGAAAAAACAACATTGCTGGTTTAATTGTCTAATCAAGGAATCTGTTGTTTGATATCAAGAACTTGATATACAATCATCTATACGTCGAAAATGATCACTTCTCGTTTGATTTGTAGTACATGTAATAATCGTCGTCACCAGTTTCTTCTGTGAAAAGCTTGCTCAATTCCTCCTTGATTTGCTCAAATCCTGAACGTTTACGTGGATCATAGTGCCAACACTTCAGCATGATTTTGTAAAATCTATAGAAAAATATTTTATAATGAAGGTTAGTCAAGTCGTCATCAACTACGTAGTCCTGATACCAAAGGTATCCAATAACGAAGACTAAATAGATCAGTATCAAATCAAGCTTTTCTCTTGAAACTACTTCACACCATTTCACAATAAATGCAATGTGTACTTTAAGGTTGTAACACTGTAATTACTTATTTCATTTCATCAAGTTTTATACATACGAAAATAGCCATAAACATATATTTTATGAAAACATCTAATTTTTCAAAAAAACTAAGGATTTTCTTAGCCCAGGAATAGATTACCTTAGCCGTATTTAACACAATGTTTTGGAATTTTGGATCCTTAATGCTCTTCAACTTCGTACTTGTTTTGCTTTATAAATACTTTGACATGAACGCCACTGATGAGTCTTATGTAGACGAAACGCGCGTCTGGCGTACAAACTTGCAATCCTGGTACCTTTGATAACTATTATGAAAAGGTACGATGAAGCAATTTGTAAACCGTTTCATTCAAAAATCAAAAGTATTTTAAAACCATCTGATAATTTGTTCATCAGTCGTACAATTGTTAGCTTTACAAAATAAGTATTTAACTAGATTGTCAATCTGTGTAAAATATCTGTTAAGATAAGGTATTGCCCATATTTATATTTTTTCATGAATTTATGGTATTATATCATTAGTGTTATTACTACATCCAATGATCTGTACGCTATATATTATAAACTTCTCATTCACAATTATCTAATTTTGCAATTTCAGGGCCCAAATAATGGTTCGTATAAAACCGCCTCCTTTTGAGTATTACCCCCAACTACTTATAAGGACATCGTTAACCAAAAATCGAATTGTGCTTGAATAAAGCCATGCATTTTCTTTGTGATTAAAAAAAAATCAATCCAACAGGTTCAATCTACCATTTTCTATATATAAGAAAATGCCTGTACAAAGTCAGCAAAATTACAGTTGTAATCCACTCGTTTGAAGTGTTTTGAGCTTTTGATTTTGCCATTTGATAGGGGACTTTCCTGTTTGAATTTTCCTCGCAGTTTTGTAATTTTACTTTTTATTTTGGTAATAAATGTTGTATAATACAAAATTTTACAAAGCACGTGTTAAATTTGTAATTTTCCATCAAAATGCTTTTAACAACAACATGTAGTGGTGAAAAAGATTTTTATTTTAGGAAATGGTATTATGGTGTAGAATTCTGAAAATTAAATGTCCAGGGACCTGGTTTTCGGAAGCATCATAAGATATGTCATAAGATATATCTTAGGACATATTTTATGATCATCTTATGACTATCATATGATATGTCATAGGATATAAATCAAAGCTGTCTTAAGATCTTTAATGATGATCCCGAGCTTAAGTTTATGTACTATCAATAGTTCAAATGGGCGACTGATTAGTTTCCAATGCAGAAATTTACAAAACAGTTAGGAAATATCGAGTTTTTGTGGAATATGAAACCCGAATTTCAAAGATATTCTGGATAGTTGTAGCAGTTTACAGACATGATATGAGTGAATACAATAAAATCGTTTGTTTGTGTATGAACTTGTGCTCACGTAGAACCACATTTCTAATGACAAATAGTGTGATACTCAGTACTTTTCTATTACCTTTTATGTTAAAATCGCAAATGAACAATATGCAAAGTTTCTTACGTGTATATTAGTAGTTCATTTGATTTTTTTTGTGTTAATTCATATAAGATCTTCCAATATCTTTTTAAAAAGATTATTAAAGGATTGTGTACGATATTCATGTACCTGCCCCCTTTTAAGGGCATGTGAAAGTAGTTGATAGAACCCCTAGTTTTTTTTTATTACAAAACACCACTATCACAAATAATCAGGAAAGTATGTTTGATTGTCTCGAAGAGCTTTTAATTAATTTATTTAAACGAAGTTCTGAAAATAAAATACATATAATACATACGTGTCATCACATAGCTCTGGCTTCTTCATTTTAGTGCCACGCTTAACAACACTTAATACGTCGGTGTTTTTTATACCTGGATATGGTGTTTCACCTATAGAAAGTAAAACATCGTTTTAACACTGTATATATAAAATATGAAAAAGAAAAGAAATGAGTTTAGTTTAAAAAAAAACCCACAATAAAATGTTGGATATTATGACAATTTATTATAAATACGAGAATACGAGATTTATCATAGAACAATAAAACAATGATGGGATGTACTTAAAATATCTCTTAGATATGCGTTTTCTATAAATATATTTTGTGTTTGTTTGCAAGACTGTTTTTAAACAGCATACATTTTACCAAGAACAGCCTGCAACATTATTTTTGTCTTTCGGTGTAATCGTGTCGGTATTGATGTTATTATTTCTAAACTAAATTCTGAATCTATAGGGTTTTACCAAGAGAAAATATTTCCCACATAACGATTCCATATGACCACACGTCACTCAACTCGTTTGCATATTTAGTTGATTTCATACATTCTGGAGCCATCCATTTAATTGGAATTCTCTCCTACAAAAAATGTTTTTAAAGTATATAAAGTATAGTAGTAATAAACCATCACCAATGACATATATAATAGCAATAGAAACTTTTTCTTTTCTCTGATAACTTTTTTATGTTCATCTTTATTGTTTGTCTTTTTGTTTTCAGTGAGTCTCAAATTCATTCATTTGAAAAACTAGTTGTTATATAGTCATCCGAAACCCCGTGAAACCTGTATGTTAACTGACATCTAGATGGTATTTAGTGTTTCTTTTGTGTTGTCTCATTGAGGTACAAATACATATTAAAGATAGTCTCTTATAATTCATTCGAAATTAGCATGAATATTTACTCAGGTACAGGTACATATAATGTAAATATATCTCTCTGGTTTACTTAATATCCCCCTTCCTCAATCCCCACCCCCAAAAAAGACCCCAAAAAAAAGAGTTTTGTATGCTTTGTGGGAAAGGTTGAAATGTAAGATAATCATATTTGAAACTACGATATCTGAAAAGATCTGGTACTAAAATAAATTTAATCTCCACGCATTAAAATAAAATATTACAGATTTTCTGGTGTCTCCTGTTTCGGTTTGAATTGCTTCCGGATCAGGGCCGAATCCTGTGATTTTTGGAACATACTGATCGTTGAGTAACACATTTCGTGCTGCTAAACGCCTATGTACCACCTACAACAATAATAAATTCGTTTCTTTATAAGAAATTAAAAAAAAACGTAAAACAATTGTTAAATTGTTGTAAAAGAGGTACGACATAATTCTATTCATTCCACACTAAGGCCATTCTCTGAAATTCCTAGAATCTTTACTAAAGTTAACAAAATTATAGCCTGAATGTTACGCGTTTTTAACATAACATTCAGGCGTATTTCCGAGTTCCATATGGTAGTTTTGAACTATAATATTGGTAGCAACTACGTATATATTTTGTCTTTACGATATAGACTTTTTTGTTAAAATAATTACATACTTGTGCAAAACCTAGCTCTTTTGAATTGTAATAATATTGTACTCATCACTGAGTAATTGTTTATAAATATATACTTTATATATGACTGCAAGTAAAGCGCGATTAATACTTTGAAACTTGTCCTATTTCATTTATTTTCATATCTGTCATCATGGTTACACCATCTAAGTGTTATATTGACTTCTACTCCGTAGTTTAACTAACCCAATTGAATGGAATAATTATTTTATGATTCACCAGTAAATTGAAGAAAAAAAATCTTTTTTCTTTAAGATCTGCGAGATATTCTCACCTGCTGAGAGGATAAATAATCCATTCCTTCACAAATAGCAAGTGTTATTCGAAACAATCTTTCCTCTAAATCCACAGTGACGTTTGATCTGGCGGACTCTAGAAACTCTTTCAGAACTCCTTTAGAACAATATTCTAAAACCATGATAGGACCACCTACAAAACAGAAATTGTGTCAAGTTTCTAATGTGTATGTGCTTCTCTCAAATTATTTGTGGTGCGCTGGTCGGCTTCTTAGTTCAATACATATAGCACTATCACAAGTGATAGCTGTATTTGGATACTTTTGTATGCGTAAGCCAATCAGTATTTCATCATCAATTACATTAAAAGAAAGAAGAGTTAATAAAATCACATTAATTAATGAAACATAAACATTATGTTTGATTTTGATGTTCATTAATGTTATGTGCATATTAAGCTTGCATGGAGTGTACCATCAAAAAAGTTATTCTGAATCAAATGACGTATGTACCGCAATCGATAGCATACGTGTTAATATCATTTCATTATCACGTCTATACTCACGAATATCATCGTTAACAGATCCAATAAAATCCAAGATATTTTTGTGATGTCCAATTTTTGTCCCATAAAAATTGATCTTTCCTTTCATCTTTATGACATTATCTTCATTCTGATCATCTTCAAGAAGAGAAATAAACGTGTGACTAAGTCCAATGTTTCAAAACAAAACAATATCACTCAATTCAACCATCAAACAGGACAACACTATCTATGTGGTGCAAATATTCAGATATATTTTTTGTATCATTTTTGGCGCCATTAAAAGCATGTTTTTGACGTGAACAAAGGCTCTGTGTTGAAGGCCGTACTATGACATATGATGGTTTACTTTTACAAAATGTGACTTGGATTGATAGTTGTCTCATTGGCATTTATGCCTATCTAAATTAATTTATCGAGCAAAACAATAATATTTTAATTTCCACTGTAAATTCTTAGTAACATTCGACCGAGACCATAATTTCAGCCGAAGTTTACTATTGGGAAATCTATAGAATGGTAAATTAAAAAAAACCCAAAAAAACGAAAAAATATGTTAAATTCAAATACACTAACACTAACCGATTAACATTTATAGTTTTTATTATTTGAAAGATGATTGTTGATGGTGGATCTTTTATAGTTACTGTTTAATGTATTTAGATAAAGTATACGTATGTTTATTCTTGTCGATAATCTATTGACAAAGACTGTAGACATTGCCTTCTAAATGTGTTCTAAATAAATTGTCTTTGGTTGCATTTGAATGTTGTAATTTTTAATCACTTGAATGGTTATGTATCTGCTTAAGTGGAAGATTTTCATCTATAACATTTACAAAATAAGTTGTCTTCTTCAAACGGTACCTTTTAAAGTTTTTGCAACAACTTTTCTGACATCCTGGTGGTTAAAGTATTGAGCCAAATAAATTATGGCGAATCGACCACGTGCAAGTTCTGTTTCTAAAGATAAATCTTGTCTTGCAATCGTCCATGCATCTCGTCCTTGTGTTTCCATTGCACCGTAAAAATATATATCATCATCGTTGTTCGACATCTGGGCTCGGTTCTTATATAAAATATGAAACAGAAATTAAAGTTTGGTTGACATGTATAATCTTTTAATTACACTCTTCATAATATAAAATTCTTGGAAATATTATCCTTCATAATGTATTTCCTGGTTCTTCGGATTTTCAATGATGATTTTTTATATTTGAATTTTAAGAAAGTTCAGAGATCTTTACTACAATTGATAAACAAACTCATCATATATACCAGGATTACATTTTGTATTTACGCCAGACGCGCGTTTCGTCTAAACAAAACTCATCAGTGACGCTCGAAATCAAAAAAGTTAAATCATCCTCATATCTATTCCTCGGTATGTAAACTTTAGAATTTTCTTTTATAAAAATGCATTATTTCATTTAAACTCTGTTCAATAGCAAGCTGAATGGGCTTACAAACAACATTTATCTTCTTTTTGCTGTGTCATTTGATCATATCTATTATCTGATATCTATGAGTGTGATTAAAAGCGTATTCAAATAGAATTAGAAAAATGTAAATGTTATTGATATAAAATTCGAAAAAGCTAAAAAAAAAAAAATCAATGCATAGGGACAGATCTTATCTTACTGCAATGGATAATGCAAAATATATTTTTTTCTTATTTTTTTTTCTTCAATAATTAAGTAAAAACAAATAATATACCCTTAAAGACTTATAAAATAAATGAATATAAAAACTGGTCGAACACTCTTTAAAACAACGCTATAATTGATAACTACAACCAGTCACTATACTTATAAAAAACCAAGATGAAATCGACAGCATTGCGTTGTCTTTAAGAAATACTTAAAGTTGGTTTCGGTTCTGTTCGTTATTTCAGACTTTGCTAAGTATTTTATTATTAAATTATATATCATTGAAAATAAAAAATATGCACATATATCCAGGTTTATGCAATAAATCAGTTATGAAACGTTTACGAAATGAACACTTCTTTTATAAGCAGGTTTATCTACTTGGAGGAATTTCAACGACATTTCAAAAAGTTTAAATAGAAATAGCAAAATGGTGTTAATAAATAGCCACATTCATAAACAATTCATAATCTAAAAATAATAAGATATGATTTGCTGGCTTAACATGAAAGTGGTGTACCAGTACAACACAAACACAGACGTTAAATATCATGTGTATAAGGCTTATCATATCGATACAAATAAAATATAAGCCCTACCAATAACACCAAAAGTGGATATGAGAGTACTTGCTGTTATTGAAAGCTAGTTCAATGCCAATTACGAATCATGAAAAGTCGTGTGTATTTTATATCAATCGAAAACCTCCAATATCCATGCAACAGATATATTTAAAAACGTCTCAACAACCTTTCCTTAAAAAAAAATTCTTTTTCAAACGTTGAGTTGCACAATTATTGCATCCTTGGAACCGAATTGATTTATTTTTCATTTCTTAAAGAAGTACACATATCACGCATCTATTCCAAACACATAGGAGTAAAGAGCCACACGTTTGAGAATGTATTTTGAAATTTGACTTATTTGTTCAGAAATATTCAAGAGGTTAAGGCTACTTTTTGTAAAATTTATTGGGGTGTAAAAACGTTGACCGAAGTACATTTTGTACGAAGCTTTTACAACCCTACTAAATAACTAAAAGAAGCAT
Organism: Mytilus edulis; assembly: GCA_019925275.1. NCBI lineage: Eukaryota > Metazoa > Mollusca > Bivalvia > Mytilida > Mytilidae > Mytilus > Mytilus edulis. The sequence continues at coordinate 55,467,424 of CM034353.1, forward strand.
TCAATACTTATATTGATTTTATTTGCTAGGAACATAACACGACGATTCCTATTAAGTGTTAAACTTCTTCAACCTGTGCACTTTATTGTGGAAGCTCGTGTTATCATATTGTAAGATTTCATTTTGTAAAGAAAGTTAATTTCAGAATGACGCAATGTGCTGGTAGCCTATTAAATTAACGTATAATAATGAAGCATACATGTACTATAATTATATTAAATTGATACCGGGCACTAGATAAATAGGCACCTGACGTTCGAGGGAAGTTTGAAATTAAGTTAGCTATGTATCGGTTCTTTTGTTTGCTTTATCTATTATTTAAAAACCCATATAACACCTCAATCTTTAACGACTGGGAGTGCGGAGCCACCTGTTTGAACACGTATTTTAAAATTTGACAAGGTTTTTAGAAATATAATGCAATAAATACTGGGTACATTTTATACTAAGTCAATATGCATCTTTATCTTACCTCTCTACATTTATAGAAATATGATTGGTTAATAACGACCTCGTGGAGACCGTGTATATTCAATATTAGGTTAGTAGAGAGGCGGGGCTTATTTCAATACACGGTTAGTAGTGGATTTACAACTTAGGTATTGTTTGATTATTAAAAAGTATTGAATGATCTGTTTAATATTATTATATTAAGTTTGTTGATAATAGATATTTGTCGTTTACATTAGTTTTTTTTTTTAGTGTAGACCAATTGAAGAAGGTTCTGAAAATTGAACCCTATAACACTTTTTATACAGAAATAAGAAGATGTGTTATGATAGCAAATAAGACAACTTTAGTTTAAATTCAACAAATAAAGATAGTCGGTAAGATAAATTCGTTACCTAGTGTGCTAGTGACCTAATATGATATATACAGGGTCTGTAAATTTCATATGGGTTGAGAGCCGTTATTTTGTTTGCTTTTATCTAGTATTTAAAGTATAACAAATTTAAAAGGCAGACACTTTTAAAAAGCAGTGATACAGAGATTAATGAACCGATTAAATTGATCGTAAAACGATTCCTATTGACAATTTTCACTTTCGTTATTATTTTTGTTATGCTCTTTGAAATTCTTCGTTAACTATTATTCATTTTTTTATCGTTCTCACGTCAATTTTACACTAAATGTTTTCTATTGCATATGTTCACTTGATTACAAAGGTTCATTGTTAGGTAATATAAAAATCACTAAAAACAGACCCCACCCCATCACCCACAAAATAGTGCTATCAATTAACTGGTATTTATAATTTGGTATATATACTACTGGTACCAGTTAACTTTACTTTCCAATAAAGTATATTTACATTTCCACTGGCTGGTTCAGTTACTCTGATGGTATTTCTAATTGTTCGTATGCCAGATTGTAATCTTCTGGTTTTCCCAAGAAACACGAATACTGCAACCATGATAATCATAAGAAAACATAAACCTGAAATTATATTAGAATAAGTACAAATATCACAATATTTATCAAATTTTCAAACGATTTTTCTCTTCCTAAATTGTAAACTAAAGTTTTGTTCGAAGATACATTTGGTGTATTTAAACTTCAATTTTGTAATTCCGCCATACTGGGTTTTCGTCTACAAAAGACTCATCAGTGACGCTCGAAACCCAAAAATGTTAAAAAGGGGCAAATAAAGTACGAAGTTGAAGACCAATAAGGTACAACATTCCTAAAAGTTTGGCAAAATATACAGGTCATATAAATTCCCCCCCCCCCCAATATAAATATAAAAAAATTAAAAAGTCATCAAATTGAATGTAAGTCAGGGATTGTAGTGGTGCGAATTATATTAAAAAAGGCGATACAATTTGAGAATTGACAATTTATCTTACAGTGTTCTCTTCCCTTTTGAAAAAAAATCATTTTGAAGGAATCTATGCCATCCGCAAAAGATGAATAGTCGGTGAATTAAGACTTGATACTAAATTATGTCGATTAGAGCATCCTGTTTGGTAATACATGACAATACTTGTGTTGCTCTTTAAGTCATTGGACTCTATGTGTTTGCAACATTTTACTTCGAGCAAATCGGAGCAGAAAATGATATTACAGTGCGCATATATAAATCAAAGACAAACATTTTATTAATTTCGTTCGTCCGAAGCAATTTTTCACAACTACCTTCATCAGTAATGATCAAACCGTAATATTCGAAAGCTATGAATCTATATATCAAAACATGTAAGGATTATTTGAATAAACGGGAACCTGAGGGAGCTGAATTTTATTTTCACTTATAAATTTTAACTCTATCAACCTATATATTTTTTTATAAATAGTATGTTATAATTCATATATACAATTTTTATAAGGTAACTTATACAATTTAGATTATATTGAAGTATTGTATAAATAAAAGCAACAGTAGTATACCACTATTCGAAAGTCATAAATCGATTTTGAGAGAAAACAAATCCGGGTTTCAAACTAAAACCGAGGGAAACACATCTAATATAAGAGGAAAACAACGAAACAACAGAAACACTGCAGTGCAACAAAAACTAAACGACGATGCAACAAACATGAAAACGAACTTTAAGATAGCAATTGTCATTTTCCTGACTTGGTGCAGGTATGACAAACTTTTCCCTGGTTGTCGTTGAGCTGGTACACGCCCAATATGTCATTTTGTTATATGATTAACTAGACGATCTAATATCAACGAGATAAGTAATTGTTTTGATCATTTCATATCAACTCGAACAAATACAATTTGCTAGGCTACAATATTTATATTCCGATATGTGCCTTTAAATTCTATGTCCGAAATGAATATTCAAGAGGAACAGTAAAACAACTGATCTCAACTGCATTTTTATAAAAAGAACGAATCTTATTAAGCTTTTTATCATTAAAAATCACCGAAATCATTAATCTGTTTTACTCGAAAATGTTGGAACTTATTGTAATATGTCTTTCAAAAACGTTAGGTGATGACCTTGAAAAAATATTAACAGGTTTCACAAATAGTAGATCTAGAATAAAGCCATTGATTTGTTTTTAAGATGATGTCCATTTTCTTTTGTTCTTTTCTCATTTGGTTTTAACAATCAATTTACACTCTTTTGCCGCTGAGTTTTTTCTAATTTACACTGTACACACATGTCAACTGATATTTGACACTATCTTTCATTTTACATTGCAAACTTACTTGCAACTATTGCAATGACAATATTCTTGGGAAGTCCTGCTATTACATTCACCTGGCGATCATATTTTGACACTAAAATTGTAAAAAGAAAAGAAGAAATATATACATATGTAATAGTAGAATCTTTGACATTCATTTAATCAAAAGTTACTCAGATATACCAGAATGATAGCTTAAGTGTCCTCAGACAAGTCGTGCATGTTTTCCCGTTAGGTGAAAACTAAAGCATTGCATCACACCAGCATATCGTAGTGTTTCATATAACATAGTAACCTTCTCTTCGATGTAGTCAACCTGTTAAAGAAGAGGATTTCCCTTATAGTTTCAGTTCAATAATGTTTTCTCGTCAAAATATAACAAAATAATATTGACAATGCAGTTGTTATTTTTTAGTCAAGATTTATAAGTATTGTCAGATTGTTTTCAATTTTAAATGAAATATTTTATTAGTTTTATAGTCTCGTGTGCATTTGTCTCAAAATTATCAGGGGTTCACATTAGCCGTGGTTTAAGTTCATGACCTTCCATTTACAAGTGCGAACTGTCCTGACGTAAGTTAGTTACACCCGACAGACTTTCATATTTTGCAAGTTTGAAATATTCCAAAAGCTTCAAAATAATCTGAAAATATATAAATGACCAAAAGTATGAAAGCTGCCATGCACGTGTCTGTAGTGACGTCATAAATTTCAATTAAATTTATCTACATGCATGTGTTACTGGCAAATTATTAAGAACCTTATAGGAACATGATTTCGACATTTAAGGTTTATTCATTATTGCCAGAGACCAAACTATTTAAGAGTTCGACCCTAGTACAAACTTTGAAGGGATACAAAAACCAAAGAGGTATAAACATTTAATATGGGAGTCTAACTTTAAAATGAAAGAATTTGTTTATACTTTGCCAAAACATAGTATATATTGATATCTTAAAAAAATGGTAGGTCACCGCCTTTTCTCAAGCTACAGGTTGTGACAAAATGACACATTTTGTATGGATTGTACAGGTCAAAACACCATTATGTAATTAGAATCTAAACTATATAAATATGATACGAGAAGATAGCTTTATAAAATTAAACTGCTTTGGGAATATCAAAAGAAAAGTGTCACCGTACATTTTCCCGGCTACAATACAAAGTAGGAAAATTCCATGTAGATTCCTTCAGAAAATGCACAATTTCAGAGTTACCTCCAATTGAAATGTCAATTTACAAACATTGAAAATCAAGTAAATGTAATCTTATCTTATAAAAATATTGATATTTATATGTTATAGGCTTATGATTTTTTTCTTTTTAATGAAAATTCAGTTTTCTGCATTCCTGCATCACATTTTGTTTACTAGATTAAAGAAAATTACCTTAGGTTCTCTGTTTTTTACAATCTAAGATGACGAAAAAAACGCATACCACCTTAAAGTGCTGTATATTTTCAAGATATTTATTTTCACAAGCTGCCGATAAACACTATTTCTATCTAGTTATTTACAAATACAACCTGTCGTTACTTGTGTGATTGCAGACTATTAAAAAAATCTTCTTTAAATAAAATCAGCTTGAGTAGTACTTTGTGACAAATTGGTCTTGTAAATTAGTTAGTTGAATAAAGACTAATTTGATTCACAGCTCTAAAGTTTTAGGTGTGCATTTGCGTCTTGGAAAAAGCTTTGTAGACCCTTGTCACAAGCTCAAACTTCTGTACAACTTCTATCATGAAGACATTCAAGGTTATCAATGGTTTTGCGAATGCTACACTCACACGTAAGAATACAGCAAGTTAATAAATGTAGAAAAAGTAATTAGAAACATCAAGTCGACGTGATGGTTGAATATAGAAGAGGCTGTTTAAAAGATATATTTCATCTCGATCGTATGGCTGGCTGCAAAATGCTATCCCTCGGTGCAACGATCATAATTTTGCAACAGTTTTTACAATAATAATAGTACATACAATTTAGAATGGAAACCGGGAATGTGTCAAAGAGACAACAACCTGACCAAAGACGTTTGTATTAAATTCTTTATAATTATCACAGGATGCATGGGATAACACATCGTACTCATATCTTATCCCGTGATATCTTTATAAGCTGGCCGTTGTTATCCTACTACTGAAATTTTTAACAAAAAAAAACAAAAAACAAAAACAAAACCAAAAACAATAAGTGCTGTCATATCAACCCTTTTTGCGAAACAATTACGAGAATGACATGAATGATGGATGCTAGTAGTCATATTGTTTTTGTTTACATTTGAAATAAATGAAAATCGGAATATTTTTTCCAACCTTGCTCAATTGCTGTCCTCTATTTCTTAATGTATTCTTTAAATATAAATATTTGAGCGTTCCTGATCAAGACCAATCTAGAAAAGGACACTGGAGGCATACAATTAATGACACGATGTATTCTAGCATGTTATGTTTTCCATAACAATATGTGAATGCAATGATAATTAAAGTTGTCGTAATTGAATCTTACATTTTACGTTTGATTAATACTTACAATTCACTTCACACAAGCCTCCACTATATCCATTTTCGCATTCACATGTGTCAGGTGCAGTACAAGTTCCATTATTCTTACACTCAGGATAACAGATAGCTTAAATAGATAGACATACTATTGTGTAACTTCCAAAATATCTACTACTTAGATGTATTGAATACTTTTTAGAATTTCATGAAAAAGCTTTTTTTTTTAATATAATTTCATTTTTTTTACACATTTTCCGGCTATTTATCTGAATCCTTAATAGGACATTTAAGCATAAATGAAGAATGGTATGGAAATACTACAAAAAAATTATTTAGAGAAAAATATGAAATAAGAGATGCTCAATGCCATTAGGTATAAAATATATGTGAAAGTTTCAACGACATTGGATACAAACAAATTAATTTATCATTCATCTAGTATTAAAAGGTAACATTTATTTAATTTAAAGTGGCAGTAAACAGAAAATCAACGCTATTTTAAAACGATATTAAATTTGAGATGCAAATGTATTTTATTTGATATAATTGGTGAAGCATGCATCATGCGTAACTTTATTCAACCAAGAATTTATAAACTTTCTTGACAATTATAGATATGCATGTCACTAAAGACCAGTAAACGTCTGAAATGACCCATATCTTTACTCAACTGTACTGATATTTACTCGACAAGTCAGAGTTTAAACGTTTCATTCAAGGAACCCAACTCTTATATGGAAGAAGAAGTCTAAATGAGTCTGATCTTTACTTCATATTACTCGACCAAACACGACTGTACTGATGTGTACATTACCTTCATCTTGCTGTCAAAAATAGTTTGAACTATTACTCGACCAGTCTAAAACAGTCTGATCCAATTTCCCTCCTGTACTCAACAAACACTTGACCAGCTCTCAACCTATTTATTTTCAGTCTGAATCTTACTCGATTAAATGTTTAATTATCACTAGACCAGTCTGTACCATACTAGACCAAATAGCCTCTACTTGTATATTTTTTATTGTTAAAATTACTTCCGTTTTAACTGATATGTCAACAGTCACAATGCAAATAGATATTGACATCCTTACATTTTTAATGAGTCTTTTAAATAGAAATACTTGGTTTTTACTTGAAATCCAAATCTTTGTTGAGAGTAATAAAACCTTATTAATTTGCTTTTAGTTTGGTATGTGTTTTTTTAAGACAAAACTTGAATTTTCTAAAATCCGAAAAAAAACCACATTTCATGGTTACATACAATACTAGTAGCTATTTAAGGTAAACATACAGAAAGTCACAGGACAAACCGTCACATGACAAGAGTCACAAATTTAATAGGACAAAAAGTTACAGAACAAAAAAACACATGACAAAACGTGAGGTGACAAAGTCACAAATTTGATTGAACAAAAAGTAACAGGACAACACATCACGCGTTTGATAGGACAAAATGTCACAGGACAAAAAATCACATATTCATAGGACAAAATGCCAACGGACAAAAATTCACAAATAATTTGTTGACCTGCATATATACTTACGAATATCACAAATATTTCCTAGATAATCCTGATGACATCGGCATTTGTCATAATCGTAACATGTTCCGTTTTTGCATTCTGGATTACATGTCACTAAAACATAAATAAATTGTTGTAAAACTATTAGGAATAAGACATTAAATATTCAAACAAGAAATGGAACAGTAAATTCTTTTAAATAAAGCTTTGTTTGAATTATTACAAACAATGAAAACACTGTTTTACATTTTCCCTTGTTGGATATGTTCATGTGTTTAAATGATTTAAACACACACACACATGAGTGATATCTCAAACTAGAGGCTCTAAAGAGCGTGTGTCGCTCACCTTGGTCTTTGGGCATATCACATATTAAGCACACTCTCCAACATTGTGGACAAGAACAGACTTCACGACAAAATGGTTTTTTTTTTATCTTGTATGACTGATTTTTCAGTCTGGTTAGTTTCTTTGACTTATTAAAAGATCTTGCCTTGCTGATCATTTTTGGGATTTGAAGTGTTTATTTATCTTTAAGAATTTAAATCATATGAGGCATTTAAGGAAAAGAAGTTTTTCTATATATCGTTGTTTCCATGATAATAAACAAAAATGAAAAAAATTATTGGAAAATGTGTCATTTATGGGCCATTACTCCTATAAGAATTTGTCTACCAGTTTAGATACTAGTATACATTTTGTATATGAACAGTTGATAGAGCTCATTGTTCTGCAAGTGTTTGTTCCTATCATATATTTTCTATTTCTAACGGTTCAAAAAATAATAGACAAAACTTACTTTTCACCCCCATGTTTTACCTTTAGCCATTGCGACCATCTTGATTATTGGACAGGGTCATCGGATACATTTTTAAAACAAGATACTCTAAGGATGAGTTATGACAAGTTTGGTTCTATTTGGCTGAGTAGTTTCAGAAGAGAAGATATAGTTAAAACTTACAAAAATTGTGAAATTTTTTCTAAAGGAATCAATTGGCCATTTTGGACATGTTTGACTTATTTGTATATCCAACTTTGCTGAACAATTTTGCTGTTCACAATTTATCTCTATCTATGATCATTTTCAAGATTATAACCGAAAACTGCAAAATTTCTTTAAAATTAGTAATTTAGCGGCAGCAGCAGATAAACCGGTTGTCCAATGAGTCTGAATATTTTAGAGAATCCATCTTTACCTGGTGAACATTTTTACTACTTTTCAGATTTGTTATTAATGCTTTTATTTCAGAGCTGTAAGACATAAGCTCCCTTGTTCTATTTTTAGCCATGGCGGTCATCTGTGTTGTTGGGCGGGGTCATCGGATACATTTTTAAAACAACACACAATAAAGAAGATTGATGCGTAGTTCGGTTCCATTTGGCTCAGTAGTTTCTTTGTAAAAGATTTTTGAAAAGATATTGGACGACGACGGACAACGGACGCCAAGTAATGAGAAAAGCCCATTTAGCCTTTTCGGACAGGTAAGCTAAAATATTTTTTTGATTCAGTACCTCGTGTTTGACAAAGATTTCCATCATATCCCTCTGGGCAGAGACATTTCCCTTCATCAATGCAAGTTCCGCCATTTTGGCAGCCTGGACGACACAACTCTACTAAAAAAGAACACAAAATTGAAATATTTAGAATTCATGGGTGTTATTGCTCTGAAATAGAATCGAAATATATTTTCCAACCTTGCTCAATTACTGTCTTCTATTTCTTAATTTATTCTTTGGTCATACAGCTCTTTACCTGTTTCAGTTCTTTTACACCATTGGCTTTCAAATATTTGAACGTTCCTGATAAAGAAAACTCAAGAAAATCACACCAGAGGCATACAATTAATGATACGATGTTTTCATTTTATTATAGCATGTTATGTTTTCCATTACAATATGTGAATGCAATGATAATTAAAGTTGTCGTAATTAAATCCAATTGAAACACTACACTGTCTTTATATGTACATCCTTACATTTTACGTTCGATTAATACTTACAATTCACTTCACACAATCCTCCACTATATCCATTTTCGCAAGCACATGTGTCAGGTGCAGTACAAGTTCCGTTATTCTTACACTCAGGATAACAGATAGCTACAGTTATATAAACATAATTTTGCTGAAACTTTCAAAATACAAACGGCAATAATTTTTATATAATTACTATTTGTTACACATTTTCGTGCTATTTGTCTAAATTCTAAATAGGACGTTTAAGCATAAATGTAGAATGGTATGAAAAAAATACCAAACAATTATTTAGAGAAAAATATGAAATAAGAGATGCCCAATGCCATAAAATATAAAATATCTGTGAAAGTTTCAACGACATTGGATACAAACAAATTATTCATCATTCATCTAGCATTAAGATGTAACATTTAAATAATTTAAGGTGGCAGTAAACAGAAAATCAACGCTATTTTAAAACGATATTAAATTTGAGATGCAGATGTATTTTATTTGATATAATTCGTGAAGCATGCATCATGTGTAACTTTAATCAACCAAGTAATTAAAAACTTTCTTGACAATTGTAGATATGAATTTTACTAAAGACCAGTAAACGTCTGAAATGACCTATATCTTTACTCGACTGTACTGATATTTACTCGACAAGTCTTAATGAGTCTGACCTTAACTTAATATTACTCGACCAAACACGACTGTACTGATGTGTACATTACCTTTATCTTGCTGTCGAATATAGTTTGAACTATTACTCGACCAGTCTAAAACAGTCTGATCCAATTTCCCTCCTGTACTCAACAAACACTTGATCAGCTCTCAACCTTTTTATTTTCAGTCTGAATCTTACTCGGTCAAAGGTTTAAATAACACTAAACTATTCTGAACCATACTAGACCAAATAGCCTCTACTTGTATATTTTTGTTGGTTAAAATTACTTTCGTTTGAACTGATATGATAACAGTCACAATTCAAATAGATATTTACATCCTTACATGATTCTCAGATTGATCAAATCGAGATAGTCAAATCATCTAATTTTACATTTTGAGTCTTTTTAAATAAAAATACTTTGTTTTTACTTGAAAACCAAACCTTTGTTGAGAGTAATAAAACTAATAATTTACTTTTAGTTTGCTGTGTTTTTTAAAACAAAACTTGATTTTTCTAAAAACCCTAAATAAAAACTACATTATATGGTTACATACAATACTATCAGATCATTACATGGCATTTTTCATATCACATGTATTATCAGTCCTTTGTTCATTATCATCACAAGAGCCGCATGACTCGAGGGCTGATATAGACCGAAGGCTGATAATACATGCAATAAAAAAAATGACTTATGATCTTTTTATCATATGCTTCAACAATGGAGAAAAATAACAGATTCTTATATTGATTCTTTTACGTGGCTCCCAAATAGAAGTTCAAAGAGTGAAAAGTTCACGAACGTCGAAACCCAAATTTATTACATTCGATATGAAACCTTTCTATCATATGCCCCAACAGAGAAGAAACATATTTTAATATAGACGAATCGACAAAAATATACATAATGAACACTGTTTGGAAAAGTCGAACTTTTTTTAAAGTAACTTTCAAAATTATGATTCTAACTTTTTAAAAGTTGTTTGTTAGTTTTTTTTTTTTTTTTATTTATTATTTTACACAATACTAGAACACATCCCTAATATTGCGGGTCTGTGATGGAATTAAAGAAAATAACTGCGTAAGCCTTATTTTAGAAATGGTATTGTCATCTAATAAAGTCATGCCGATTATAAGATGCACAGTTTTCTCTGCTTTCAACATCTTTCTGTTTGAACCCGTAGACCTGGAACTTATCAATTATTGGTATTATTAATTTTATTTGGAAAACAAAAGGGCCTAGAAAGGATTTTTTTTAATAAACAGAATTGTCCTTTATGAGTTATAAATAAAGTTGAATTCTTTGATTTGCTGTTTTACGTGATTCCGGCTAACAAATTGAAAACTGTACATGCTGTACCTATACGCATTATATTAAGTCCAGATTTTTATTTTTCGTATTGTCATCTTAGAAATTCATACTGATTAAAATACTATAATCGGGAACAATGTGACAATGATTGAATTTTGTAGTGTCAACCTTGTGATTACGACCCGTGTATATAGCAAAATCCTAAATACAGCATTTGGAAGTGCGCCTGCCAGATGCGGAACGTATAGATAAGGTAATAGGTAACAGGTGAATATACTATTGGTATCGGTATCGGATTCGACCCGGAACTTCTTAATTATTGGCAATATTAATTGTGTGGGAAACAAAAGGGTCTGGAGTGGTGTAATTTTTTAATCAACAACATTGTACCATATTAGTTATATATAAAGTTGAATTATTTGATTCATCGTTTTTACGTGATGACGGTTAACAAATTGGAACTCGTTATTTTAGTACTATAGATAATTTCCAGTATCAAAATAATTGTTTTGTACACTACTTTGTAATGTTTTTCATAGAAAACGTAGCATTGAGGTGTATTATCCGGAATTTGCCGACTATCACCGGAATGCCATGCGAAAACGTAACGGAAAGGCATGTAATAACAATCGAAGCATGTGATGAACTTTTCATATAAGTCCGCTTAACACCAATTCGAAAAAATATGGAATTTACGTTAATTTAGTGCTTTTATCATACAGTAAAAATCATATGTTATTAAGTATATGATAATAGTTGTAAACGGACAGAAAGTCACAGAACAAAACACCACATGACGAAGAGTCACAAAGGAGTAGGTTCAGTAAGACCCCATTTTGGACCCAAAATATAGCAGTTTTAGAAAATTGTGAAAATGTAATCTTTAAGCTATATTTTTGAAAGTAAAATGATTCTGCCACATAAATATGAGCTGGTTTTGACAATACAATGCACACACATCGCTGTTCATGCCAAATTACTGATATCTTCAAAATTTTAGCATTTTGGGTAATTTTAAGACGGTTTCCGTCTAAAATGAAAGTTGCCGCATTCGTGTTCATTCATAGTATTGAAATTTAAGTTGTATTTGATGATAATACAAAAGATATATAAAGGTTGAGGATGAATACGGATGTTGCCACTTTCATTTTGCAACCATCTGAAAAGTGGCGTTTTTTGGCATATTTGATAGATTGTTCATATTTAAGCTTGAATCAGAGCGTTTTTCATGACAAAATCAGTTAAAATTCAAATAAACTAATCGAATCAATTAAAAAAGACATTTAAGTGTTTAAAAAGTGTCCAAAAACTTCCGTTAGATGAACCTGAAATTTGAGACCAAAATCGGCCCTAACCGGACCTGCTCCTTTGATTGGACAACAAGTTACAGGACAAAAGTCACATGTTTGATAGGAAAACATGTCACAAGACAAAAAGTCACATATTCATAGGACAAAATGTCAAGGAACAAAAATTCACAAATAATTTGATGACCTGCATATATACTTACGAATATCACAAATATTTCCTTGATAACCCTGATGACATCGGCATTTGTCATAATCGTAACATATTCCGTTGTTTTTGCATTTTGGATTACATGTCACTAAAACATAAATAAATTGTTGTAAAACTATTAGGAATAAAACATTAAATTTACAAACAGGCAAAAGAACAGGAAATTCTTTAAAAAAAAATAAAGCTTTGTTTGAATTATTACAAACATAAATATTATAAAATTTGTCATCTATTTGCCATTACTCCTATTAGAATTTGTCTACCAGTTAAGAAATACATTTTGTATAGGAACAGTTGATAGAGCTCATTGTTCTGAACGTGTTTGTTCCATTTCTAACGGTTCAAAAAATAAAAGACAAAACTTGCATTTCACCAAAATGTCTCACATTTAGCCGTGGCAGCTATCGTGGTTTTTTTGCTGTTTACAGTTTATCTTTGTCTATGATACTATATTTAAGATATTAACCAAAAAATGCAAAAGGTCCTTAAAATTTCTAATTTAGCGACAGCAACAAATAAACCGGTGGTTCGATGCGTCTGGATATTTCAGGAAATCGGTCTTTACCTGGTGAACATTTTTACTTTATTCATATTTGTTATTAACGCTTTTATTTCAGAGCTATAAGACAAAAGCCCCCTTGTTTTATTTTAAGCCATATTGGCCATCTTTGTTGATGGGCGGGGTCATAAGGTACATTTGTTTAAAACAACATACAATACGGACGATTTATGTATAGTTTGGTTGCATTTGGCCCAGTAGTTTCTTCGTATAAGATTTTTGTAAAGATATTGGATTACGACGGATGACGGACGCCAAGTGATGAGAAAGGCCCATTTAGACCTTTTCGGCCAGGTGAGCTTAACATTTTTTTTTATTAAGTACCTCGAGTTTGACAATGACTTCCTGCATATCCCTCTGGACAGAGACATTTCCCTTTATCAATGCAAGTTCCGCCATTTTGGCAGCCTGGGCGACACAACTCTACTAAAAAAGAACACAGGATAATACCATTAAAGCTTTTGGATTTCACCTGTGTAATTGCTCTGAAATAGAATCGAAATATATTTTCCAACCTTGATCAATTACTGTCTTCTATTTCTTAATTTATTCTTTGGTCATACAGCTCTTTACCTGTTTCAGTTCTTATACACCCTTGGCTTTCAAATATTTGAACGTTCCAGATAAAGACAAATCGAAAAAAGCACATAGTAGGCATTAAATTATTTACGTGATGTTTTCATTTTATTTTAACATGTTATATTTGCCATTACAATATGTGTATACATTGATAATGAGATGTGTCGTAATACAATATAATTGAATCAATACAACGTCTTTAGATTACAGGCTGATATGTTTATACTTACAATTCACTTCACACAAGCCTCCACTATATCCATTTACGCATACACATGTGTCAGGTGCAGAACAAGTTCCATTGTTCTTACATGCAGGATTACATATAGCTACAGTTAGATAGAAAATATGTTACAGAAACTTTCAAAATAAAACAGAAATGCATGCACTTTTTCATAGATGCATTTAATACTTTTTAGAATTTCATGAAAAGGCGAACGTTGTTTTTAAATTACCATTTTAGTACTTTTTTTCCACTCTTTGTCTGATTCCTCAATAATCAATCTACGATTAGACCGGAATAAATTAAATAGCAAAATATTAATTAAAGAAAATATGAAAAAAAGAGGTGCACAATGTCATTAGGTATAAAATATCTGTGAAAATTGTAACGAGATCGAAAAACCCCTCAAAAAATCATCATCTATCTGGTAATAAAAAGTTAATCTTATTAATTTAAAGTGGAGGTTAACGATTTATTTTATAACGATACTTTTGAATTTGATATGCAGATGTAATTTTCTAATAATAAGTGAAAAGGTAAACGGCAAGAGAGTGACAGGAAAAAACGTCATATGATAAAGAGTCACAATTTTGATAAGACAAAAAGTAACAGAATAGAGCAAAAATTCACAGGACAAAACGTCACACATTTGATATAACAAACAGTTACAAGATAAAACGTCACGTATTCAAAGGACAAAAAGTCACAGGATAAAACGTCACATATTCATAAGACAAAAAGTCACAGGACAAAAGTCACATATTCATAGGACACAAAGTCACAGGACAAAACGTCACACGTCTGATAGAACAACATGTCACATGACAAAAAGTAATATATTCATAGGACAAAATGCCAAGGAACAAAAATTCACAAACAATTTGTGGACCTACATATATACTTACGAATATCACAAATATTTCCTTGATAACCCTGATGACATCGGCATTTGTCATAATCGTAACATATTCCGTTGTTTTTGCATTTTGGATTACATGTCACTAAAACATAAATAAATTGTTGTAAAACTATTACGAATAAGACATTAAATTTACAAACAGGAAATAGAACAGGAAATTTGTTTAAAGAAAGCTTTGTTTGAATTATTACAAACAGTGAAAATACTGCTTTACATGATCCCTTGTTGGATATGTTCATGTGTTTAAATATTTTAACACACACAAATGAGTGATATCTCAAACTAGAGGCTCTAAAGAGAGTGTGTCGCTCACCTTGGTCTTTGGGCATATCACATATTTAAAAGCACACTCTCCAACATTGTAGACAAGAACAGACTTCACGACCCAAATTTGTTTGTCTTGAGTTACTGATTTTTCAGTCTGTTAAGTTTCTTTGACTTATTAAAAGGTCTTGCCTTGCTGGTCATTTTTGGGATTTGAAGTATAAAATTGAGAATGGAAATGGGGAATGTGTCAAAGAGACAACAACCCGACCAAATAAAAAAACAACAGCAGAAGGTCACCAACAGGTCTTCAATGTAACGAGAATTCCCGCACCCGGAGGCGTCCTTCAGCTGGCCCCGAAACAAATATATACTAGTTCAGTGATAATGAACGCCATACTTATTTCCAAATTGTACACAAGAAACTAAAATAAAAATAATACAAGACTAACAAAGGCCAGAGGCTCCTGACTTGGGACAGGCGCAAAAATGCGGCGGGGTTAAACATGTTTGTGATATCTCAACCCTCCCCCTATACCTCTAACCGATGTAGAAAAGTAAACGCATACCAATACGCACATTAAAATTCAGTTCAAGAGAAGTCCGAGTCTGATGTCAGAAGATGTAACCAAAGAAAATAAACAAAATGACAATAATACATAAATAACAACAGACTACTAGCAGTTAACTGACATGCCAGCTCCAGACTTCAATTAAACTGACTGAAAGATTATGATTTCATCATATGAACATCAGGCACAATCCTTCCCGTTAGGGGTTTAGTATCATACCATCATAACATATATGAGAAGAACATAACCCGTGTCATGCCAACAACTGTTTTTAGAATAAATGTGTTTAGTTCCGACGCAAAGACCTTATCAGTGACTCAATATTAACGCCAAAATATGCAATCTTTAATGACTTGACAACAGTATTGTAATTATACCCCTTCTTAATAAGTCTGTTCAAAGGTTTTGTAAGTTTCTGAGGTGAATACTGACACCTTTGTGCTTTATAAAGAATATTTCCATAAAAAAATGGATGTTAAATACCTGAACGTATAAGAAGTCTGCATGTTGAGCTATATTTACGAATGATGTCTTTATACCGATGATAAAATTTAGTAAATGTTTTGACTAGTTTGTGATATCGAAAACCCTGGTGTAATAATTTTTCAGTAATACATAAATTTCTCTCGTTAAAATCTAAAACATTGTTACATACACGAGCGAATCGTACAAGTTGAGATATATAAACACCGTAAGAAGGTGACAAGGGAACGTCACCATCTAAAAACGGGTAATTAACGATAGAAAATGAAAAATCATCCCTTTTATCATAAATTTTAGTATTCAGCTTTGCGTTAATGATATAGATATCAAGATCGAGGAAAGGGCAGTGGTCATTGTTAGTATTAGCTTTATTTAAAGTAAGTTCAGCAGGATAAATTTCATTAATATACATACTGAAGTCGTCATTATTGAGAGCCAAAATATCATGCAAATATCTAAAAGTATTATTAAATTTGTTTATCAGATGTTGTTTTGATGGGTCTTTGCTTATTTTTGTCATAAATTGTAACTCATAACAATACAAAAAGAGGTCCGCAATAAGTGGTGCACAGTTAGTCCCCATTGGAATTCCGATAATCTGACGATATACGGAATCCCCAAAGCGAACAAAAATGTTATCTAGTAAAAATTCAAGGGCACATACAAGTGTTTGTTTATCTTTTAGAATTTAAATCATATGAGGCATTAAAGAAAAAAAGTTTCTCTCTTTATATCAATGTTTCCATGATAATAAGCAAAAATGAAAACAAAATATCATAAAATTTGTCATTTATGGGTCATTACTCCTATAATAATTTGTCTACCAGTTTAGACATTCATTTTGTCTAGGAACAGTTGATAGAGCTCATTGTGCTGAACGTGGTTGTTCCATTTATAATGGTTCAAAAACATAATAGACAAAACTTGCATTTCACCCCAATGTTTCACATTTAGCCATGGTAGCCATCGTGGTTCATGGACAGGTTCATCGGATACATTGTCACAACGAGATACCCTAAAGATGATTTAAGACAAGTTTGGTTTGATTTGACTGAGTAGTATCCAAAGAGAAGATTTTAGTAAAAACTAACAAAAAATGTAAAAATTGTAAAAAAAACAGTTTTATTTGTTTTTCAAACATTTCTGAAGAGAATTTTGCCGTTTACAGTATATCTCTATCTATGATGATAATCAAGATCTAAAAAAAAAACTGCAAAATTTCCTTAAAATTAGTTAACGGAAGCAACAGATGAACCGGTTGTCCGATGCGTCTGAATATTTCAGGGATTCGATCTTTACCTGGTGAACATTTTCACTCCTTTTCAGATTTGTTTTTAATGCGTTTATTTCAGAGCTATAAGACAAAAGCCCCCTGTTGTATTATTAGCCATGGCGGCCATCTTTGTTGATTGGCGGGGTCATCGGATACATTTTTAAAATAACATACAATAAGGACGATTTGTGCGTAATTGGTTGCATTTGACCCAGTAGTTTCTTTGTAAAAGACTTTTGTAAAGATATTGGATGACGACGGATGACGGACGCCAAGTGATGAGAAAGGCCCATTTAGCCCTTTTCGGCCAAGTGAGCTTAACATTTTTTTTTATTAAGTACCTCGAGTTTGACAAAGATTTCCTGCATATCCCTCTGGACAGAGACATTTCCCTTTATCAATGCAAGTTCCGCCATTTTGACAGCCTGGGCGACACAACTCTACTAAAAAAGAACACAAGATAATACTATTAAAACTTTTGGAATTCACGGGTGTTATTGCTCTGAAATAGAAACGAAATATATTTTCCAACATTGCTCAATTACTGTCTTCTATTTCTTGATATATTCCTTGGTCATACAGCTTTTTACCTGTTTCAGTTTTTATACACCCTTGGCTTTCAAATATTTGAGCGTTCCTAATTAAGACAAATCGAACAAGCACATAGAAGGCATTAAATTATTGACGTGATGTTTTCATTTTATTTTAACATGTTATATTTGCCATTACAATATGTCCAACATTTATAATGAGATGTGTCGTAATACAATATAATTGGATCAATAGAACGTCTTTAGATTACAGGCTGATATGTTTATACTTACAATTCACTTCACACAAGCCTCCACTATACCCATTTACGCATACACATGTGTCAGGTGCAGAACAAGTTCCATTGTTCTTACACTCAGGATTACATATAGCTACAGTTAGATAGAAAATATCTTACAGAAACGTTCAAAATAAAACAGAAATGCATGCACTTCTTCATAGATGCATTTAATACTTTTAAGAATTTCATGGAAAGACGAACGTTGTTTTTAAGTAACCATTTAGTACTCATTTTTCTACTCTTTGTCTGATTCCTCAATAATAAATCCACGCATAGACCGTAATAGATTAAATAGCAAAATATCAATTGAAGAAAATATGAAAAAGAGGTGCATAATGTCATTAGGTATAGAATATCGGAGAAAATTGTAACGACAACGAAATAAAACCCCAAAAAATCATCATCTATCTAGTAAAAAAAAGTTAATTTAATTAATCTAAAGTGGCATTAAAAGGGAGATAAACGATTATTTTTTATAGCGATACTTAATTTGATATGCAGATGTAATTTTCTAATAATAAGTGAAAAGGTAAACGGCCAGAAAGTCACAGGAAAAAAACGTCATATGACAAAGAGTCACAATTTTCATAGGACAAAAAGTAACAGAATAGAGCAAAAATTCACAGGACAAAACGTCACACATTTTAAATGACAATCAGTTACAATTCAAAATGTCACGTATTCATAGGACAAAAAGTCACAGGATAAAACGTCACTTATTCATAGGACACAAAGTCACAGGACAAAACGTCACACGTTTGATAGAACAACATGTCACATGACAAAAAGTTATATATTCATAGGACAAAATGCCAAGGAACAAAAATTCACAAACAATGTGTGGACCTACATATATACTTACGAATATCACAAATATTTCCTTGATAACCCTGATGACATCGGCATTTGTCATAATCGTAACATATTCCGTTGTTTTTGCATTTTGGATTACATGTCACTAAAACATAAATAAATTGTTGTAAAACTATTACGAATAAGACATTAAATTTACAAACAGGAAATTCTTTTAAATAAAGCTTTGTTTGAATTATTACAAACAGTGAAAACACTGTTTTACATTTTCCTTGTTGGATATGTTCATATGTTTAAATGCTTTAACACATACAAATGAGTGATATCCGAACTAGAGGCTCTAAAGAGCGTGTGTCGCTCACCTTGGTCTTTGGGCATATCACATATTAAGCACACTCTCCATCATTGTAGACAAGAACAGACTTCACGACCCAAATTTGTTTGTCTTGAGTTACTGATTTTTCAGTCTGTTAAGTTTCTTTGACTTATTAAAAGATCTTGCCTTGCTAGTCATTTTTAGAATTTGAAGTGTTTGTTTATCTTTTAGAATTTAAATCATATGAGGCATTAAAGAAAAAAAGTTTCTCTTTTTATATCAATGTTTCCATGATAATAAGCAAAAATGAAAAACAAATATCATAAATTTGTCATTTATGGGTCATTACTCCTATCAGAACTTGTCTACCAGTTTAGACATACATTTTATATAGGAACAGTTGATGGAGCTCATTGTTCTGAACGTGGTTGTTCCATTTCTAATGGTTCAAAAACATAATAGACAAAACTTGCATTTCACCCCAATGTTTCACATTTAGCCATGGTAGCCATCGTGGTTCATGGACAGGTTCATCGGATACACATGTCACAACGAGATACCCTAAGGATGATTTATGACAAATTTGGTTTTATTTGACTGAGTAGTGTCCAAAGAGAAGGTTTTAGTAAAAACTAACAAAAATTGTGAAAATTGTAAAAAATCACTTTTATTTGTTTTTCCAACTTTTCTGAAGAATTTTGCCGTTTACAGTATATCTCTATCTATGATGATAATCAAGATCTAAAACAAAAACTGCAAAATTTCCTTAAAATTAGTAATTTAGCGGAAGCAACAAATAAACTGGTTGTCC
The DNA here is from genome assembly GCA_019925275.1 of Mytilus edulis. Lineage (NCBI taxonomy): Eukaryota > Metazoa > Mollusca > Bivalvia > Mytilida > Mytilidae > Mytilus > Mytilus edulis. The sequence continues at coordinate 55,487,696 of CM034353.1, forward strand.
GATGCGTCTGAATATTTCAGGGAATCGATCTTTACCTGGTGAACATTTTAACTCCTTTTCAGATTTGTTTTTAATGCGTTTATTTCAGAGCTATAAGACAAAAAAAAACCTGTTGTATTATTAGCCATGGCGGCCATCTTTGTTGATGGGCGGGGTCATCGGATACATTTTTAAAAAACATACAATAAGGACGATTTGTGCGTAATTTGTTGCATTTGGCCCAGTAGTTTCTATGAAAAAGATTTTTGTAAAGATATTGGATGACGACGGATGACGGACGCCAAGTGATGAGAAAGGCCAATTTAGCTCTTTTCGGCCAGGTGAGCTTAACATTTTTTTCTATTAAGTACCTCGAGTTTGACAAAGATTTCCTGCATATCCCTCTGGACAGAGACAATTTCCTTTAGCAATGCAAGTTCCGCCATTTTGACAGCCTGGGCGACACAACTCTACTAAAAAAGAACACAAGATAATACTATTAAAACTTTTGGAATTCACGGGTGTTATTGCTCTGAAATAGAATCGAAATATATTTTCCAACCTTGCTCAATTACTGTCTTCTATTTCTTTATATACTCTTTGGTCAAACAGCTATTTACCTGTTTCAGTTCTTATACACCCTTGGCTTTCAAATATTTGAGCGTTCCTGATGAAGACAAATCGAACAAGCACATATAAGGCATTAAATTATTGACGTGATGTTTTCATTTTATTTTAACATGTTATATTTGCCATTACAATATATGTATACATTGATAATGAGGTGCGTCGTAATACAATATAACTAAAACAATACAACGTCTTTAATTTACAGGCTGATATGTTTATACTTACAATTCACTTCACACAAGCCTCCACTATATCCATTTACGCATACACATGTGTCAGGTGCAGAACAAGTTCCATTGTTCTTACACTCAGGATTACATATAGCTACAATTAGATAAAAAATATCTTACAGAAACTTTCAAAATAAAACAGAAATGCATGCACTTCTTCATAGATGCATTTAATACTTTTTAGAATTTCATGAAAATGCGTACATTGTTTTTAAGTTACTTTAAAGAAAAATATGAAAAAAGAGGTGCAAAAGGTCAATAGGTATAAAATATCTGTGAAAATGTTAAAGACTTCGGGAAAAAATTCATCATCTATCTAGTATTAAAAAGTTAATTTAATTAATTTTAAATGGCAGTAAAAAGAAGATTAACGACATTTTTATTGCGATACTTAATTTGATATGCAGATGTATTTTTTTAATAATTGATGAAAAGGTAAACGGTCAGAAAGTCACAGGAAAAAACGTCAAATGACATAGAGTCACAATTTTGATCGGACAAAAATTACATGACAAAAAGTCACATATTCATAGCACAAAATGTCAAGGAACAAAAATTCACAAACAATTTGTTGACCTGCATATATACTTACGAATATCACAAATATTTCCTTGATAACCCTGTTGACATCGGCATTTGTCATAATCGTAACATATTCCGTTGTTTTTGCATTTTGGATTACATGTCACTAAAACATAAATAAATTGTTGTAAAACTATTAGGAATAAGACATTAAATATTCAAACAGGAAATTGAACAGTAATTTTTTTTAAATAAAGCTTTGTTTGAATTATTACAAACAGTGAAAACACTGTTTTACATTTCCCTTGTAGGATATGTTCACGTGTGTAAATGTTTTAACAAACACAAATGAGTGATATCTCAAACTAGAGGCTCTAAAAATGGCGTGTCGCTCATGTTGGTCTTTGTGCATATCACATATTAAGCACACTCTCCAACATTGTAGACAAGAACAGACTTTCCAACCCTTTTTTTTTGTCTAGAATAACTGATTTTTCAGTCTGTTAAATTTCTTTGTCTTATTAAAAGATCTTGCCTTGCTGGTCAGTTTTAGGAATTTGAAGTGTTTATTTATCTTTTAGAATTTTAATCATATGAGGCATTAAAGAAAAAAAAAGTTTCTCTCTATATATCATTGTTTCCATGATAATAAGCAAAAATGAAAAAAATTGAATTGTAAAATTTGTCACTTATGGGCCATTACTCCTATAAGAATTTGTCTACCAGTTTAGACATACATTTTGTATAGGAACAGTTGATATAGCTAATTGTTCTGATCGTGTTTGTTCCATTTCTAACGGTTCAAAAAATAATAGACAAAACTTGCATTTCACCACAATGTTTTACATTTAGCCAAAGCAGCCATCTTAGTTCATGGACAGGGTCATCGGATACATTTTCAAAACGAGATACCCTAAGGATGATTTATAAAAAGTTTGGTTTTATTTGACTGAGTAGTTTATAAAGAGAAGATTTTAGAAAAACTTACACAAATTGTGAAAATTGTAAAACATTACTTTTATTTGTTTATCCAAATTTGCTGAACAATTTTGCTGTTTACAGTATATCTCTATCTATGATTATATTCAAGACATAAATCAAAAACTGCAAAATTTCTTTAAAATTAGTAATTTAGCGACAGCAACAGATAAACTGGTTGTCCGATGCGTCTGAATATTTCAGGGAATCGATCTTTACCTGGTGAACGTTTTTTAATTCTTTTCAGATTTGTTATTTATACTTTTATTTGAGAGCTATCAGACAAAAGCCCCCTTGTTCTATTATAAGCCATGGCGGCCATCTTGATATATGGGCGGGGTCATCGTATACATTTAAAAAAAAATACAATATTGACGATATATGCGTAGTTTGGTTGCATTTGGCCCAGTTGTTTCTATGTAAAAGATATTGGATGACGACGAACGACCGACGCCAAGTGATGAGAAATGCCCATTTAGCCCTTTTCGGGCAAGGTGAGCTAAACATTTTTTTAATTAAGTACCTCGAGTTTGACAAAGATTTCCTGCATATCCCTCTGGACAGAGACATTTTCCTTTAGCAATGCAAGTTCCACCATTTTGGCAGCCTGGTCGACAAAACTCTTCTACAAAAGAACACAAGATAATACCATTAAAACTTTTGGAATTCACATGTGTTATTGCTCTTAAAGAGAATCGAAATATATTTTCCAACCTTGCTCAATTACTGTCTTCTATTTCTTTATATATTCTTTGGTCATACAGCTTTTTACCTGTTTCAGTTCTTATACACCCAGGGCTTTCAAATATTTAAGCGTTCCTGATAAAGATAAATAAAAAAAAACCAAAGAAGGCATTAAATTATTGACGTGATGTTTTCATTTTATTTTAACATATTATATTTGCCATTGCAATATGTGTATACATGTACATTGATAATGAGGTGTGTCGTAATACAATAAAACTAAAACAATACAACGTCTTTAGAATACAGGCTGATATGTTTATACTTACAATTCACTTCACACAAGCCTCCACTATACCCATTTACGCATACACATGTGTCAGGTGCAGAACAAGTTCCATTGTTCTTACACTCAGGATTACATATAGCTACAATTAGAAAAAAAATATCTTACAGAAACTTTCAAAATAAAACAGAAATGCATGCACTTCTTCATAGATGCATTTAATACTTTTAAGAATTTCATGAAAAGGCGAACAGTTTTTAGAAAAATATGAAAAAAGAGGTGCACAATGTCATTAGGTTTATAATATCTGTGAAAATTTTAATTTAAAGTGGCAGTAAAAAGAAGATTAACGATATTTTTATAGCGATACTTAATTTGATTTGCAGATTTATATTTTTTTTTATTAATTTGTGAAAAGGTAAACGGCCAGAAAGTCACAGGAAAAAATGTCATTTGACAAAGAGTCACAAATTTGATAGGACAAAAAATTACAGGATAGAGCAAAATGTCACAGGACAAAACGTCACACATTTGATAGGACAAAATGTCTCAGATAATTTATTGACCTGAATATATAAACTTACGAATATCACAAATAGATCCTTTAAAACCTTGTTGACATCGGCATTTGTTCGTATCGTAACATTTCCCGTTGTTTTTGCATGTTGGACTACATGTCACTAAAAGATTAAAAAATTGTTGTAAAACAATAAAAAATAAGATATCAAACGTGAATTTATGATACGATTTTGTATTTATCTGATATTTGTAATGCGGTATTATTTGAATTAACTGAAATATAATTGTATGCTAGATGAGAGCTTTTAGATAATGTGTGGATGAAGATTTGGATATCAAAATGTTTTGTTTTGTACCGAAGGTACTAAATGTTCAAATAGGAAATTGAGTCGAAAATACTTATAAATAAAACTTGGTTTCAATGTGAAAACAAACAGTGAAAACACTTTTTTTGTTAGGTATTCGCCATGTGATTTTTTCTTTTAACAAACAAAATAAGTGGAATCTCAGAAACGCTATCTTTATTAAGTACCTTGAGTTTGACACAGATTTCCTGCATATCCCCCTGGACAGTCACATTTTCCTCTAGCAATGCAAGTTCCGCCATTTTGGCAACCTGGTGGACAAAAATCTAAACAAAAAAAAACCAAAAAGATTATAAATATATGTATTCAGAATTTGTTTTAAAAATATAGTTATAATACTTCTATCTCCTCTTTCGCAACGCAAACAAAACGACAATAGAAACAAGAAAAAGACGTTCTAGCCTTACATCGAAAAAAATCACCGATCTTATTTGGATAGATGGCAAATGTACATCCTAAATCGAGTCTGTCCGATAGTTTCGCCAAGTAGATTTAGTTTGTGTATTTCAGTTTTCAAGATAAAATGCAAAATGAATAAAAACAACACACTGCACACAATGTGATTCAGGTGAAATTTCAATCCTTTTTTTAACATAAAACGTTTTATGTGACTGATTATTTTGGTTAGCTAGCTTCAAGATATTAGGTAAAACACTTTATTTGTTTACGACTGAAATCATTATTTAAGGGCTTTAATTAGTATTATAAGTAAGCTGACATTATCAGCCAGATGGACTTATTTGTAGATGTTATTTTGGTGATCAATTTGGCTGTTTACAGTTTCACTCTATTTAAACTGTCGGCTTAAAAATCAAAATCATTTATAACAAATGTCATTAAATGACAAAACAAAAATATTGAAGGGCATTAAAATCCACTAAGGAGTTGACTAACAATTTCGGACATGTTGAATATTATTGAAGAATTTGTCATGCTGATCATTTAATAGTACAACGTTTCTCTCTATCTATCGACCCGTAACTCAAAATTGTGTAAGAAGCGTCTTGTAAAAGTAAACACTCACACCGGTCGTTCAAGGACTGTATAGCCAGTCAAGGCCGTTAAAAATTTCCACCATCATTAAACACTCATATAAAGAGTAAAATTACTATTTAACCATACTGATCATTTTGAATATATAAAGCCAAACGAAATTACTAATAATTGTCTTTTTGAAAAAAAACCTCCTTTGAACATAAACATATTTAGTTGCATTATTATTGCCAATGGCAGATATCAAGTGACGTAAAAGTGAGTAGTGCTAGCTACCTATAAAATTATTGCGTACTTGAACAAGAAAATAAATACAAGTCGGCACTCAACTGGAAAGCAGGGTCAAAATGTGCTCGCTTTTGCATTTAACCAGCTATCAAAATGTTTTGAAACTTCTGTTGGTAGACATTGAACAAATATGGAGTGATTGATATTAAATTAGAGACCGTGATGCACGAATGGGGGAGTAATATATATAAAAAACACATACGATGATAGAGCAGATTGTTACCACAAGAAACCATTTTGTCAAACGCGACGAAGCCAAGGCTGACAATGCCTTTTCGAGGAGTACCAATCTGCTCTATCACCCTTTCAGCTATGCGTTATTTAATTGATGATACTGAATTTCCTATCATTATTTGACCTTTACAGATGAATTTTATTTAAAAGTATTTTCTATGACGACACGTACATACAAAAGTTACGGGTATAAGAAAAATCAACAGAAGGGAAGCAAGATGATTTTTTTTTTTATTTTACAGTCAAATTATAGAATCTGAGTCCAAACGTAGAACAGAAGAAATGTCTTTAAATTGGATGTAAATTCAATTCAATGTCTTTTAAATTATCGATTTTTGATGGGTTTGAACGAGAAAGTGACATAAAAAAAATGTCCCCGCTCAGCTATGTGATATAATAAATAAACGTCTTTGTAATAGCCAATCAAAACATGGCATTTTAACTTGTAGTATAATAACATGTAATGTCATGTCCTACGATTAAACTAGCATATTTTATGCTGTATGTAGTTTTCTGCAGGTTCGACAACACTTTTAATTTACAATTTTTCCACTTTGGAATACATTTAAAAGCGATGTTTATATTTTTAGTTTATTACTTACCTGTTATAGTTTTTAACAGTTTTGGCAAAGTGGTATCCAGGTTTTTATAAGTCGTATCAAAATAATACTCTGGTTGGGAGACCAAAGACCTGAGTTGTTGTTCATTAACGTTGCCCCCGATTCCTATCCCAATTATTGTTACGTTTTTGCTTCTACATTTTGCCAGACCAGGTTTGTTTCTTTCAGATGACTGTCCATCAGTTAACAACACCAAAATACTATGGCTATGAGATCGTGCTCCACTCTCGCGTGTAAACATACCCCCACATACAAAACCAAGTGCTTGATCAATAGCTGTTCCACCACTTCCGAAATGTGTCTTTAATATAGCGTCTGTCAGAGTCTTCTTTGTATGAAATTCATCGAGGTTGAACTGGTTCCTGGCAGAAGTTTCAAATAAAGCCATACCAACACGCACCAAGTCATATCTGACAGGGAGTCTATTAACAGCATTGGCCAGATACTCCATGGTTACACGAAAGTTAGCATTACCAACACTACCTGATTCGTCTATCACAAATATAATATCAGATGCTGTAAAAAATAAAAGCTTTTATAGTCTGTTGTTCAGATGGCAATTCCTGTAGTGATTTAAACATTCTATATTCAATTTGACGATTTCATAAACAACAAGAATACATCTGATGTTTAATTCTACTCAGAAATAATTTTCTTCAACGAATATTCAAATAAAAGTGAAAATTCGTTGAAGATCACCTAACCCCCTCAAAAATAAAACAAACAAAAAAATAAACACAAAGCAAAAACAAAACTAAAAGGTATGATTTTCAATAACATTTCAACTTGTTTTCAACATTTCTGACATATGTTTTGGGAATTCAACATATTTTTGTTATATCAATAAGCCCTTTAACGGACACTAACTACTGCTAATTAAACATTTGAAATTGAAGGGCTTTTGTTTTCGTGGACTCCACAAAATTAGTTAATAGAGCTATATCCCTTGCACGTTAAGGACACCATTGTAGATTTCGAACAACAGCAGGCTAATAACGCTACAAGGCAGAACTCGCACCCACAAAGTGAAAAGGGATTAATATAAGTTGCAAAACTTGTTTCGCAATCCAATATAAATAAATATGTTTAAACTAAATGTTTTTATTGTTTAGTATTAATGACAATTATTCACATGCAAGACAAGGTTTTTACTAGTGAGATATCAATTTTCTGAATCTTTTAACCTAATTAAAACACTCATTTAAACAAATAGAAACAAGATTGTGCCCTCAGAACACGGATGCCTCACTAGCACTATCATTTTCTATGTTCAGTGGACCGTGAAATTGGGGTAAAAAATCTTATTTGGCATTTACATTTAAAAGATATCATATGGAACATGTGTACTTAGTTTCAAGTTGTTCGGACTTTTACTTCCTCAAAAGCTACCCTGACCAAAACTTTAACCTGAAGCGGGACAGACGGACGAACGAAATAACAAACGGACGGACGAACGAACAGACGAACGGACGAACAGAACCTATATGCCCCTCTACTATCATAGGTGGGGCATAATTATTGGAAAGCATATATTACTAAAAATGTAAAACAAATGTTTATCTACTGTATCATTGTACTGGAAACTAATATGATTATAACTTAACAAAAATACTTACGATTAACATCGCAAAAATCGCCTGCATATCCTGGTCGACAGGCACATTTATTTGGTCCGAAACATTCTCCGCCGTGTTGACAAGGAGGAAAACATTCAACTGTTGTAAAAAGTAATAATTCATCATGTCTTTTTTAAACATAAGTTTGTATTCTACATATACATTTGTCGACATCAGACCCCATGGGGAATATGATAATCGCCATGAATAAATGTAAGCTTATTCATATGTGTTTGTCCTGAACTATTTATGATTTTTTGCAAGTTCCCTAGTTGTTTCTGTTTAAAGCTAACAATATAAAACTGAGATTGGAAACAGGAATGTGTCAAAAAGACAACAACTCTACCATAAAGCAGACAACAGCCGAAGGCCACCAATGTGTCTTCAATGCAGCGAAAAACTCCCGCACCCGGAGGCGACCTTCAGCTGGTTCCTAAACAAATATGTAAACTAATTCAGTGATAATGGACGTCATACTAAACTTCGAATTATACGCAAAAAAACTGAATTTAAAAATCATACAAGACTAACAGAGGCCAGAGACTCCTGACTTGGCACAGGCGCAAAAATGCGGCGGGGTTAAAAATGTTTTTTTGAGATCTCAACTCCCCCCTATACCTCTAGCCAATGTAGAAAAAGCAAATGCACAACAGTACGCATAGTAAAACTCAGTTTGAGAGAAGTCCGAGTCCGATGTCAGAACAGGAAACAATAGAAACTAAACAAAATGACAATAATACATAAAGAACAACGTATAATAATATAAGTATACATTTGTATAATTTTTTATAGAATCTATTTTATTATCTATGTACAATAATTTATCGCTGGTTTCGAAACTGTTGTATCTACATTAACTGTTGAATAGACCAAATGCAGATAGAAAAAGCAGTGCTACTTGTCGCACTATGACGACAGAGGATATAGTATTTACTTTACACTACACTACATCAAGTTCTCTCAATGGTAAAATTTAAATCATCTTATCGGCAATTTTACAGACGCAATTTATGCTTGTATGACCGTTAGTGAATGCCATGATCACAGAAGTCAATGGATATGTTCATATTAACAAAATCACATTTTCTTGCATGTGACATTAACGAATGCGACTTATAAAACGTCATTGTAATTGTAATAAGTAATACAAAGGGTGAAACTATGGGAGCATTCATACGACAACAAGGCAGCAGGGAATCGTGTACCTGCTTAATATATAAAAAAGAAGATGTGGTATGATTGCCAATGAGACAACTATCCACAAAGACCAAAATGACACAGACATTAACAACTATAGGTCACCGCAAAGCCCATACCGCGTAGTCAGATATAAAAGGCCCCGATAAGACAATGTAAAACAATTCAAACGAGAAAACTAACGGCCTTGTTTAAGTAAAAAAAAAATCATTTTAAGTATTTTTGGACGTTTAATTGTGTAGTTCTGTTAGCATTCAGTCGTCTTGGTTATGACGAAGCGTTATTAACATAGTTCCATGGTAAAAATATTGAAACAACAATAGTTTTATTGAAGCAACGAAAAATGATATTTTCGTAGTTGCAAACAAAGAACCTATATCTGTTCTGGTTAAGTTATTTTGGTACGAAGTGAATCAATGAATAACCCAACATGGTCATATCATCTTGTTAAGTGACTTAATGGCGCAGAGAAGCAAATATGTTCAGATTAATTGTTTGTTTCCCTTAAATTAAAAAAAAACTATGAGAAGATTAAGTACGTTCTTCATAGTAATCTGATTCTTTAACGGAAAGCACAATGATAAGGATTTAGAATTACGCATTCAGTGATTGAATGATGTTTGTCCTGTCCCCGTAGTCCATCTTGATTGACTTTTCCCCTTTTGGTACTATTTGCAAGTTTAAGCTTAATATGTGTTAATCCTTGGGAAATTGTAGATTTTCTACACTGAAGAAATCATTAAAATACTAGTAGTTATTAATATTGAATTTATGTAATTTTAAATGTTTTAAGAATTCAATTTGGTGTATTGTAAAAGTATAATACTAATAAATAAAGGCAACAGCAGTATACCGCTGTTCAAAACTCATAAATCCTTGGACAAAAAACAAAATCGGGGTAACAAACTAAAACCGAGTGAAACGCATTAAATATAAGAGAACAACGACACAACACCGAAACGCAACACACACAGAAACAGACCAAGCATCAGACAAAATCCCACGAGAACAACAAATATAACATCTAAACCCATTGCAAATACATGAATTTGGGATAAACAAGTACCGTGCAACGTCTTATCTTAATATCTCAAAAATAAGAGAAAACAAACGACATAACATTAAAATGCAACACACACAGAAAAGAACAATAATATAACAATGGCCATATTTCCGACTTGGTACAGGACATTTCTAAAGGGGAATACAAATGGTGGGTTGAACCTGGTTTTGTGGCATGCCAAACCTCGCACTTTAATGGCAAAGTTAAATATAACATTGAAATGACAACATAATATTACAGGACTACAATATATAAATAGGAGAACATATTAGACAAAGAAACACATGATTAATAGATAACAAAAAGAATCAGGTTTCAAATTCAGTACGTCAAAAACGCGCCTCGTCAACACAAGACTCACCAGTGACGCCCAGATATAAAAGATAGAAAGTGAAAAAAAGTATAAAGTTCTACAGCACTGAAGATCAAAAGTTGAAAAAGGTTGTGCCAAATACGGCGTAGTTTTTATGCTTCGGATAAGAACATCCTTATTATTTAGAACAACTAATGCTATTGTAAACAGTAAATTTTATCAAATGAATATGAAAGAGATATACATAATGAAACTGAAGTATTAACTAATTACTGAAAACTAAACCCGAATACATAATGCTAAGCCCAACACATAATAGACACACCCGACTCAGTTCAGGCCTAAACGCAGTAAATCATAAATTTTAAAATGACGTCACATACGATGGTGAAAAGGCACAAACATTACGCCACATTTGAATTTATGGTTAGAAACAGCATGACGTCACATATAAAAAACTATAATTCAAAAGTAAGATAGAATTAGGATTGATTTGAGATTATAAGAAAAACACTCTTAACCGAACTTCTTTTTTTTCAGTTAAGCTTGTTGCTTTACTTTATTAAAAATAAATAAGCCATTATAATTGGAACAAAGTCTTAGCTTACAATTAGGACAGACTCCTCCTATAGTTCTGTTTGAACAACCACAATGACCAGGACCAAGGCAGGTCTCACCACAATATTTACAAACGGCTGAAATATAACATTAAAAAAAATGTCAATATAAAACGATTGTTAAGAATAAAAACATTTTTTTTTCATATAGTTGGATTAGGAAAGATAGTTAGATTTTAACGGAACCTTGATTTTTTTTGTAACCCACTTCTGATTTACACCGTCTCTATAGTGGGTAGATGCTCATTGACTTTGGCTTTGATATCTAAAAACATGGATGTTCATAAGTTTGAAAGATGTATCTTTAATCACTTGATAGATAGAACAATCCTTTGTCCTTGAGAACCCAGTACCAGTACAGTGATCGCCCCTTGGTTTTAGTTTGTCACCCGGAATTGATTATAACTTTCGGACAGAGGTATACTACTGTTGTCTTTATATGTTCCTTTGTTAAAACATTTCGTAAAGAGTGTGTATAACAAATTCCAGGTCACCAATAACACAGGAAAATATTGTACGTTAGACGCTTCCATCGACTCCATAATTTGTCCATGGACTGTTGTATATATATCCAAGGAAAAATTATGTATTTCAAAAGAACGATAAATGTACTTTTTCATTAAAATTTAACAAATGTTTTTGTATCCTTAATGTTGAAATATCACCTTGTCCTCCGAATCATGAAAAATGCTATTTAAAGGAAAAGAATCAGAAAACCCTTGATTTTGCCTTTCATTGATTGTAAAGTTATATCTCAACACCTTTATGCTAGATCTAAATTATGCAAATTTGGATAATTTAGCTGTGTTGTTTTGTCAACTGTTTCATACATAAAAAAAAACATGTTGAAAGCTACAGAAAGTCCATACTCAAATGCAAAATCAAATTATAAAACACATCAAACGAATGGACAACAACTGTCATATGCCTGCCTTGATACAGGCATTTTTAAATGAAGAAAAAAGTGGATTGAATCTGGTTTTATAGCGCTTTCATAAACTTGTATAACAGTCGCATCAAATCGAATTATATTTAAAACGATGCGTGAACAAAACAGACATACTAGGCAACATATTTTTGTTAAATGAGTATTATGATTAAACATCTAAAAAATAAGGGTCACTTTTCCATATTGATAGACCTTAGTAGGTTTTTCTATACGAATTTGATTTTGTACAATTAAGCATATTCACCTGTGGAAAAGTTATATACACCGTGCAAAACGTCGCGTGCTTTTACGTGTAAAATAACGATACAATGTGTGACGTCTAGTTGGTTTTGGTAAATTACTGTTATATTTTATAAACCTCTCTCTCGCAACATGGAAGAAAATAATTACTGTCTTTTGTTTCGGTAAATATGTGGTTGAATTGAATTTTGAAAAACATATTCACATTCACTTCGGCCGTTGAACTCAGTGATATCAGTTTTGCAAATGACAATAAAACCACACATGCACCTCATCAAAAGACAGTAATTTTATAATATTGACCTTCATTAAACTACGTTATAACAAATAAAATAAACTCCTGTCCCAAATCAGGAGCCTGTAATTAGGTGGTGTTCGTTTAATGCTGTGTTACATATTTCTATTTCGTTCATTTTTGTACATTAATTAGGCCGTTATATTTCTCGTTTGAATTTTTTTGCATTGGTGATTTCGGGATCTTTTACAGATGACTATGTGATATGGGCTTTGCTTATTGTTGAAGACCGTATGGTGACCAATAACTTTTATTTCTGGACATTTGGTGTCTTTTGGAGAGTTTGCTCATTGGTAATCATACCACATATTTATTTTGTAAGTTTGTGATATTCAGTGCAAATTCCTACAACCGAGTTAAATGTACATTTTATTTGACAATAACGTAAAAACATTGTTGTGTTCGGATCATGAGCGCTAATTAGTGAATTTGTTGAAATGTTCGCATTTTTACTAACATACTTATATGTCAAATATATGATATGCAATGAAAATCTTATGCGGTCATCGTATTGAGATTTTTTTCCAGTAGAAATTTATTAAAAAAACAGTACAAAAAACATTCAAATATATTGAAAAAAAATTACAAGTATGATTTTTATTTGACAAAAATTATATTCCTGCACATTTTTGTTCCAAAATATAATCGCATATACCAGGATTATAATTTAAGACGCCAGACGAGCGTTTCATTAAAAAGAATCATCTAGTGACGCGCACATACAAAACCAAAAAAAAGCCAAAATTAATATTTAACCAATATAATTCCGCTATAAACAACTATTTCACCTTTTCATTTGGTTAGAACAACCCTGTATTACACCGTAATATACATAATTCGGACCGTATGAGTATTTGGACCATATGCGTATACTCAAATGGTCCGACCATATGGGTATATATTCGTTTGGTTATTAACGGGCCGGACCATCTGTGTATTTGGACCAGATAGGTATGCTTTTTTCAAATATGCATTACAACCGTTATTATAAAACAATAGAGTTTATACTTCAAATGCTACATAAACATTATATATTGATACCATAGTTAGTTTTCATCGCTTATTGTATTCTTGTATTAATGCGTAGGATGACATTTATTTCCACTCGGTGGAGACGGTAATTATGTTGATATCATTAAATGACTTAATATCATATCTAAAAGACGTGACAACAAGAAGATCATACCTTAGGAAGAGATAAGTCTTAACTGTAAATTTGTTCATTACCCCGACCATACGCGTATGGTCGGATCAAATGAGTATTCTTTTTACCCATACGGCCATGACCATTCGCGTATGGTCCAAATACTCATATGGTCCGGAACATAAATACTAATTATAGATTCATTCGATTAAAAAAAAAATACCTGTTTCAATTGATTACACTAGTCATTATTTTGAATTGCTATTTGAGCCAAGGTGCCTGGTTGAAGGCCATACTTTGACCAATAATTTTTAACTTGTCATATCTTATGACTTGGATAGAGAGTTTTCATATTGGCTTTCTTTTTATTTATAATGTGTATAAACTTACGAACATCGCATGTATATCCCTTCCATCCAGGGCAGCAGTATACCTCTGTATAATCTTTTGAAGCTGTACATCTGCAGACATTCAAATATTGCAATATGTTAGTTGTAAGTTTACATGCGATAGTTTTATTTTTGTATCCGATTAGAACTTGCTTTGTGTATATATGGACGTTCAATGCAGCAACAAAGCACATCAAAGTGAAGGATTGTTTCATTTAAAGTCTTAAATTGGATATCTGATATTTTCATACGTCCCATTAAACTTAAAACTTTTTATCATACAGATCTATTCAATTTGTAGTCATGCAAGCAGTAGCAACTATGATGGTCCGGTGATTTCCTGAGGAACTATATAAAGAGATGACTACATTTAACTATGGTGTACTATCTGTAAATATAATTTCGCTGATCTCATTGCTACAGGCCGTCTTGTAGTGAGATAAACAAAGTTTTACTCCATGTTAAAGATCTTAATGTTAAAATGTTGAACATGTTGAAAAATATATAAACACACTATTATTTTACTTTTTATTTTGATGTGCATGTACTGATTCTGAATCATGGATGGATACCCCGTATTGTTTTCTGTTACATGTGGCAGCTGCTGGTGTTCTTGTCTTTTAATACATTATATAACTATCGGATTGGGTAATAACCGAGAGACTGTGGTGTAATTCAAACTGCATCGACATCCTTTGTCTTTATTAATACTCGACAAAGTCTGAAAGAATGTTATGCATTCTCCAGAATTGAAAAACTTAATGATATTGCACATATGCTGTAAATGATGAAAGTATAGATGTTTCTATTTTTTCTTGACACTTACGCCCTTTTCACATTTGTGATACTTAGAAGTCATTCCCTCTTTATTATTTCTAATTTCTTAGTTATGCAACATAATCAATTTTGAGATACACAGATATCTCTTGTTAATTATAAGTTTCTAGTCGTACCAATTATTTAGTTTTTACGCTGATGTGATAATCTGTTGTCAAGAATATTGCAGTGATACTCGACATCTGTTCACGTGCCACGGTCAGTATATTGTGTTGGTATACCCCAATGTATTTAAACGTCTTTGTTAAATTCCGTCGAACTAATATAGACTTGGGCCATCGAGTATACGTCGTAAGAGTTTTGTGGATCGTTAACTATTGTATTTTTAAGTTTGCGATCCAGTTCGTATTGCATTCACAGCTGATATCATTTAATTGATTTTTAATACATTAAAAGATCTATTCGCTATGTTAAATACCAGTACAAGAACCCAAAAAATCTGTTCAGACCAGAAATTTAAATTTTGGAGTTGCCCGCTGGCATCTACATTAAAAAAAAATAATTTCGAAACAGATATCGTAATCGTAATAGTACAAATGTCTTGATTTACATTCATTTTTGTACAATATCAGAATACATACCCGGAACCACCAGAACAGGTGTCGAACTGGTATTTCATTTGTCTTTTGCAAAAGTTTCTATAAAGTACAAACATATAATAAAAGTATGACAGCACTATCTTTCCTTAATTATTAAAAACCTTTAGAATCAATGTACTAAACCGTAACGAACATATTAACCTTAAACATGGCATCACTTTTTGCATATAATTGACATTCATCCAACATATATTGTGCACAATTTTGGTCATTGTTTTTCAGAAATCAATATAAATTGTAAAAAATGTGATGTAGTAGACCGTGAAAGAATATATTTTATTGATTATGTAAACGTATGAAAGCGTCCTTATTTTTATAATTGCCATAAATTGTCATTCAGGACAATACTTAACGAACTAATGACTCAGTGATGAACCAGTGCATAAAAGCACAACATTAGTACGACACAACCATATGATTAGTATGACATCATTGTTTCCTAGGATTTTTCTTTGTTACATGTTATTTTCCGACCCATTTTTTGAATTTTAAAAGGTATGATCATATTAGTTACATAGTGTGCTAGTGACCTAATACGGTATATATGGGGTCAGTAAATTCCATATGGGGTGAGAGCGAAGCTCGAATCCCCATATGGAATTTACTGACCCCATATATACCGTATTACGTCACTAGCACACTATGTAACGAATTTATCTTACCGACTATCTTAACGTGTGAAATTAAGACCAGTGATTCTCAAAATGAGCAAGTCTTCAATACTGTTAGCACTAAGAAAATACTTCCATTGATCCTACAAAAACAGATGCCAACAATAACGACTTGTAAGGTTTAAAGGTGTTTTGTGAACTTATTTCAATCTTAATCATCAATTTCTTCGTCTGTTGAAACTTTTAAGATTTTTTCTCAGTACCGTTTTGTTTTTTATAAAGGGACATAACACCACTACTAACCGTGTATGAAATAAGACCCGCCCCCTTCTTACCTTATAAGGAATATAAAGGGACGTAACTCCACTACTAACCGTGTATGAGATAAGCCCCGCCTCCCTACTAACCTAATATCAAATATACACGGTTTGCACGCGGACGCTTTTAACCAATCGTATTCCTGGAAATGTATAGGAGGTAAGATAATTGTCAATATCAATAGAATTCGACGAATTTAAAACCAAAATTAGCCACCATGTACAACTGTCCCCAATGACTAACGACGAATACACAGCATACGTACGTATTGGTGTATTACTCTATTTAGCAAAATATAACAGATTCAACCGTCACAAAATTTCGTTTTGTTTTTTTTTTGTATTGGCTATACCACTATAAAATGTAATATAGTGGATCACCAGATGATATTTCTCATTTGAGCGATGTTTTTTTTTGTCAATCATCTTCACCATTGAATACGTAATGAATCAATGTTATGGAACGCCGGAACTGTCTTATAGTGTAAATATTTAATGTGTTTTGTCGCTTTGCCGTTACGTCCTGTCATTTCTTTTTTATGTTATGTGCAGATGCCTTTATATCCTGACACGGCATCTCTGTGTTATGTCATATTAGTAATTCGTTTGGTCAAACAATTGTATGATATGTCATTGCTAAACTTTGTTGTGTAAAATATGCATTACATTATGCTGTAACTACTATATATTCTGTGAATACTTCGGAACTTTATGATCAACCACCTTTACATTCTCTCATATTTTATCTATGTTGTGTCTATTCTTCTTTTACGTAAGTCAGTTAATAATTGCGTCCTGTCTCAAATGTTATTGCTATGTCAAATGTTCTAGACGTTTTGTTTTGATTCACCTTTGTTCTATGTAAATCTCATGATATTATAGTCTTTTGGCGTTATGTTGCGTTTATACATAATATGTATATCCAGTGAAAAACATAATACATCATGGTATAATTCATATGCGTTTTGTCGTACAGTTGATACTCTCTGTGAGCATTCATTACGTGATGTGCAAATGCCTTTTACATTATGTGTAAACAACTAATACGTTTTGTGCAAACCTCGTTTACCTTATGTGCATACATCGTTCACCCTATGTGCAAACACCTATTACGTTATGTGCAAATACCTATTAAGTTATGTATAAAAACTACATCATTATGTGCAAACACTATTACTTTATGTGCAAATACCGCTTACATTATGTGCAAACACCATGGAAGTTATGTGCAAATGCCCATTACATTATGTCCAAACATCTATTACGTTATGTGCCAACACCTATTTCGTTATGTCCAAACACCTACTACGTTATGTGCAAACACCTATTACGTTCTGGTAAACGCTTTTTTGACACAGATTTAAAAACAAAACGCATCAGTGATATGCATTTTGAAAATGAAGAAAATTAAAATTTTACCTTTCTTACAAACTGTGCATGGATTTTTATAATTATATTGATTGATGTAAAACTGCTATATACATACAATGTATCTAGTTTTATGGGAAATTATTTTGCTCCACTTTAAAAGTGTGCATTATGCATCCATGCTGTTGTTTTTTCTATGGTCGGGTTGTTGTCTTTTTGACACATTCTCCATTTCCATACTTAATTTTTTTTGAAAATTTGTTCACTTTACTTGTGGAAAATTTTAACAAATATACAGACACGACTCTAACTTTCCAAGAGGTGCAACTGAAAGGAACAAAACGATATAAAATAAAAGATGTGGTACGAATGACAATGTGACAACTCTACACAAGAGACCAGGAGAATTTTTTATTACCCTCCCAGTATGGTTTTCATATGTACTAGATTAATGCTACAAATGTAATGACGTCTCCCACGATTCACGTAGCAGCTAAGGAATCCTACAAAATGTTTATGATTTTATTTTCGTTCATTTCCTTTAACAGTTGTGAATATTATTCTGAATAACCTTCCTAAGACTTATTATATCCTCCGTCCCTGACAAGGCGTGTTGAAAAGTTGGATGTCCTGAAAAGGGGTGGTCAGGTGACCCGCCCCTCTTATCTGACAATTTTTTTTTTTTAAAACTCACAGGGATGTTGGAAAAATTTGATCCGATTTTGGATCAGGCAGGTAGACGGGTGTAACAAAAAGCTGCATTTTCTCTAAAAAAAACTGGTTTTTTTTTCATATTAAAAATGCCTTATCCTGTAATCCACAAAAATGACGCATACACATTTTATTCTGGATGAAAGGGTTATGCAGCCTTTTTTCACCTTCACTGGCCATACTCGAAATTAAATCCCGCAACTTGAAACTCCCGATAATGACTTTCATTTATCCGTATTTGGTCCAGTAACTTTTCGAATCGTGTCATCAAGAACGATACAAAAAATAAATTATATACATTATCTAGTAAATTGTTATTGTTGTCTTCAATTCTTTGTTTTATAAGTGATGTGTATATAGTTTCTTTTGTTGTCTATAAGAATGAATAAATAATTTCGTTGCTAAAATGGTCATCATAACATAATTTTCCCTTTGAATTTCAGAAAATACTGACTATCTATAAAAAAAAATGTGGTATGCATGCCAATGAGAAAATTCTCCACGAAAGACCAAACTGACAAAGAAATAAATAACAATAGCTCCCCTTATGGCCTTTAACAAAAACCCATACCGCATAGTCAGCAAATCTATTTTTTTTTTAACCCATTTAGTTTTTTCACCAGTTTAAAAAAAAAATTGTTACAGTTAAGTAATTCGCTTTTATCCTGCTATTAGCTAGTTATTGTATACAAATAACTGTTACAGGTAAACAACATTTTTTTTTGCTTTGTGCAAATAAAGGAGTAGGTCCGGTAAGGACCGATTTTGGCCTCAAATTTCAGGTTCATCTGACGAAAGATTTTGACCATTTTTCAAACACTTCAGTGTCTATTTCATTTGAATCAATCAATTGATGTGAAAGATTTTTACTGATAATGTCATTAAAAACGATCCGATTCAAGCTCAAATATGAAAAATCTATCAAATATGCCGAAAAATGTCAATTTTCAGTCGGTTTTGGGCAAAAATGAAAGTGGCCGCATTCGTGTTCATCCTTAACCTTTATATATGTTATGTATTATAATAAAATACAACTTACGTTTCAATATTAAGGATGAACACGAATGCGGCCACTTTCGTTTTACACGAAAACCGTCTCAAATTTAACTAAAATGCTAGAGTTGTGAAGATTTCAGTTATTTAGCATGACGTTATGGTGCTAGTACCCAATATATGTGCATTGTATTGTCAAAAACAATTCATATTTATGTAGCAAAAGCATTCTACTGTCAAATAAATAACTAAAAGTTTACATTTTAACAATTTTGTAAAACTGCTATATTTTGGGGCCAAAAAGGGGTCTTACTGGACCTACTCCTTTTTTCTGCTACCCGCTTGCATGTTGATCAATCGGTAATATGGATTTCTTTCTGGTATTAGTATTTTGGGGTTTTCTTCGAATCCGCGTTTCAATAGTTGTAAAAAATCAGAGACAATGGTTAAGATTTAACATCTTATTCTCAAATACCAGGTGTAAATTGTAAACAATATATGTACATTGTCATAAATAAAAATGTATTAGTTCTCGCTGCGAAACAGGAGAAAATTCGGCAAGCCTCGCTTTTCGTCCTGTTTATAAAGCTCGTACAAATAAATGTTACGTTTACCGACAAAGTACATTTATAATCAATACATTATTCCACAGTTGTTGATATGAATATATTTTTTTGTTCAATATTTCAACGAATATCGTCGTATAAACTAGAAACATAAACTTATTTTCCGAACGGAGAGTCATAAATTCAATGAATATTATTACTGGATATACGGTATAGACGGTAAGCTTCGATGCGTTTAGTTATGAACGCGAATGGTTCGATAAATATAGCCAAATACACAATTAAGCCAAATGTTCATAAAAGGAATTTGCTAGCCTGCACATCATTATTCTGACAAATCTTATTTTAAAAAATATAAAATTTCATACAAATACATTCTATTGGATCTAAATGTTATCAATCTAAAATATATTTTGACAGTTTCCGTTAAATATTGCCATTTTTGTCGAGCCTTCGACTTAAGTCGAAAAAGCGAGACATAGCGATCCTACATTCCGTCGTCGTCGGTGTCGTCATCGTCGTCGGCGGCGGCGTCCACAAATATTCACTCTGTGGTTAAAGTTCTTGAAATTGTAATAACTTTCTTAAACTATACTGGATTTCTACCAAACTTGAACAGAAGCTTGTTTATGATCAAAAGCTACATGTAGTATCCAGAATTAAAATTTGTAAAAAATAAAATTCCATTTTTCCGTATTTTACTTATAAATGAACTAAGATTTTCTGCCAGAAAATATTACATTCACTCTGTGAAACAACATATTCACTCTGTGGTTATAATGTAATATTTTTAGAATTTTAATAACTTTCTTATACTCTTTTGGATTTGTACCAAACTTGGATAGAAGCTGGTTTGTGATCAAAAGCTAGTATCTAGAAGGAAATTTTGTTTAGATTTTGTACCTGTGTTTTACTTATGAATGGACTTCCAGTCTGAAGTTCATTTTTTTAAAACATTTATTAGATTCATAAACTAGCTTGTATTTTTACAGAAGCTTGTTTGTGATCAAAAGCTAATATCTAGAAGGAAATTTTGTTCAGATTTTGTACCTGTGTTTTACTTATGAATGGACTTCCAGTCTGAAGTTCATTTTTTTAAAACATTTATTAGATTCATAAACTAGCCTGTATTTTTACCAAACGTGGACAGAAGCTTCTTACAATCAAAGATCGTATCAAAGGGAGTATTTTTATAGACTTTTTTCCTCATTTTTGTTGAGCCTGCGATTAACAGTAAAAGAAGTCGAGACACTGGGTTCCGCTGAACCCTTACGAATTTTTAGATATATCGGTCCCCCTTTTCTCGGCTACTGTTAAAGCGAGACGTTTTTTTTTTTTTATATAAATGGCTAGCGATGCATGAAGTTTATATGATTCAATCCAAATTATCCTCAAAGTGCGGAAACAATCTTGAGTTGGTGCAATCTTGTTCGCCTTGAAATCGACGTAACATATTTAGAATTCTTTATACAAAAATCACCAATATAACGAAGAGAAAACTGTGACAGACTTTAACACGAAAAGGAAGGCTAAAATTCTTCTGTAATTGTCATGCTACTGATTATAAATTAAGAAAGTTCACTTGTCATGATTTGTATTATTAGAATTTCGGAACCCTCTTGTTCATCCGTTTAAAAAGTAAAAACACAAAAATACTGAACTCCGAGGAAAATTCAAAAAGGAATATCAAAAATCAAAAGGCAAAATCAAAAGTCCAAACACATCAAACGAATGGATAACAACTGTCATATTCCTGACTTGGTACAGGCATTTTCTAATGTAGAAAATGGTGGATTGAACCTGGTTTTATAGCTAGCTAAACCTCTCACTTGTATGACAGTCGCATCAAATTCCATTACATTGTCAACGATGCATGAACAAAACAAACATACTCAAAGAGTAAAAATGTCAAAAATAGGGGTACAACAGTCAATATTGTGTTATCATCTTAATATCACTACATAAACAACAAATGTAACAAAGTAGCACAAAAAGGCATACATCAAATTTAACATTCTCATTTTGCTTTTCTTATACGGCTGAATTTATCTATGTAAAGTCTACCTATAAATGAAAGAAGGTTTTCATTACTGGTGTAAAATTGCGCGTTTGAAATTCGCACAGGTAGACATAAAAATAATTTTGTCGTATGACGGCATACATAAATGCAGATTCACGTAAAGTAGATATAACAAAAAAACAGACTTACAGTAAAAATAATAAATAAAATAATGGTGTGGTTCAAAGTATGACGGGACACATAAGTACAGTTTCACGTCAAATACGGCTGAATTTATCTATGTAAAGTCTACCCATAAATGATAGAAGGTTTTCATTACTGGTGTAAAATTGCGCGTTTGAAATTCGCACAGGTAAACATAAAAATAATTTTGTCGTATGACGGCATACATAAATGCAGACCCACGTAAAGTAGATATAACAAAAACCAGATTTAACAGTAAAAGTAATAATAATAAATAAAATAATGGTGTGGTTCAAAGTATGACGGGATACATAAGTACAGTTTCACGTCAAATGTATATCATAAAAAACAGACTAAACAGAAAAAGTAGTCTTATTGAATAAAATAGTTAACTGTCATTCATAGTATGTCAAGATCCTTAAGTAAAAGTAATATCAATAAATGAAATAATTTTGCCGTTCAAAGTATGTTGTTTTACGTAACCACAGAGTCACTTCAAATGAATATCTAAAAAAGACATATAAAAGAATACTATAATACGTAATTAAGATGATAACAAACGTCAGTACGCAAAATCTATACTTCAAGACCATCTTGTATTATTTGTGAAGTTGATACTGAATATTTATCAACAAGTTCTGGGTATCTTCCGATGAACTTTTTTAGAAAAAGGACGAGACGTTCTTTGACATACCCCTGGTTCATCAATTTTCTGCTCAGACACTGGTGACGTTTTACAAAGTCTGAATAGGAGCTGCAAGCTCTTGAATACCTAATAAGTTGGGAAATGTATATTCCATATGCAGGTGAAGTTGGTATATTACTACTAAGGTGGGGGAAATTGATAATTTCAAAATTAAAATCGTCTCGTTTGTCATAGATTCTGGTACTGAGATGACTGTGTATGTCAAATTCGAGGTATAAGTCTAAAAATGAGGCAGAGGACCATGAAACAATTGCCAGCTAACTCCCAGTTTCAAAAATCTTTAAATGTGCAGTATGTCATTGATACGATTTGAGTTCTTAAAATGAATCAAGATAATATAAGGACAATAAGACATTTGTAAAAAATATAAAACCCTTGTTATGTTTTATTACCATTTGAGAACATCTTTATGTTAAAGATATGAATCAAAGTACTGAAATACTGAACATCGGATGACCGCAAGTTCTTGTGGATGGTTACAAGCACATGTCTCAGAAAACAAAATCACATCTTGTTACCTGAAAGTGACGTTAAAGTACAGACATTTATTTTTTCTGTGCGTGGATGATAAATTCACCCTCATCGTAGAAGTGATACAAATTAGTAAACTCTGTTTTTTTGTTATACAATATTTTGATATTTGTAAATTACAGTTACATGACTGTATATATAATTTTCATCCATTTGTATATCATTCTATTGCACTATATTAATTAAAGTGCTGTGCAAGTGCATGGTGGACATTCTTCTGTAATATTTCGATTTTTCTTATAGATTGCATTTGAGTGGGCATTCATATTTTCCAGCAAAACATTCAATGTCCCACGCAGAGAGAGGGAGCAAAGACAGATAACTCTGCATGCCAGGGATATCGCAAACGTTCTTGAGATATTTCTCCGCATGCGGTAACACACTTTTCTGTACGTGTGTATAAATATTAAAGATGTTTTTACTTTATTTATGTTTCTAACGAGTTAAACAAAATTTTCATATTATTAATTTATGTTAAAAAAAAACCCTATTTTTTTTTTCTCTTTTTGATTTCTCAATCAATAACCAGTGGCGGAACCAGAATTTTTGAAAATGATGGAGCTGAGTTAGTTGGTTCTATAAGCAGTTTGATTAAGAGGGGGCTCGGGACTCAGTTTTGCCAAAACTCCCTGCTAATTAAAAAAAATACAAGATAAGAGGTGGCGAGAAAATATCTTCGTCCTCAGTCAATATAATCTAAATAGACGCATATATAATGTGTTGACCTTGTCAACAGTCTTTAGTTCATAAATGTAATTTGGCGCCTTCCAAACCCATATGTTATAATTATGTATGCAAGATATGGCGACCTATGAAATGACCCGCTTGGTGCAGATGGAAAAGAACATTACATAAATAAGGCCGTTAGTGCTCTCGTTTGAATTGTTTTACATATTCTTTTCGGGGCCTTTTATTGTTGACTATGTGGTATGGGCTTTGCTCAATGTTGAAGGCCGTACGGTGACCTAAAATTGTAAATTCCTGTGTCATTTTGGTCTCTTGTGGAAAGTAGTCTCATTGGCAGTCATACCACGTCTTCTTTTTTTTTATATCAACTTATTTTCCGTTCACATTTTCCGTAAAGAAATGAGGTTGCATTTTGTTTTTTACATGTAGCTTTTTTTTTGCTACGAATAACAGGGCAGAGCTTTTAGTTTCAGTCGATATACACGCCATCTTGAAATAATTATTATTCACATATCAATTATGTTTGGTTGCTTCATGATGTGGCTGAAATTCAGCAACAACTATTGGCTTAAATGAGATAAATATTTACAGACTGTTCTCTTCTGAGGACATCAAATGCCGGAAAATTAACTGTGTGTATTACATTTCAGATCAAATGTTATTAATTCATGGTCGTTTTATTATGCATAAAATACTCACTGAAATTTTAAAAATATAATATCAATCATTAATACGTTTTTACTTGCATTGCTAATCTGCAATATGTAGACGTTACGAGCGATGCTCGTGCCCGTACGTTATCGCTAAAATCTGACGTTTTTCATGGTTTAGACGCATAGAATATACTTCTAGAATAAGTAAAGTTAATGTAACTGTCTAGTTAGGGGGAGGGTTGGGATCCCGCTAACATGTTTAACCCCGCCACACTATGTATGTATGTGCCTGTCCCTAGTCCATGTAGACAGGAGCCCGTTATTCAGTGGTTGTCGGTTGTTTATGTGTTACATATTTGTATTTCGTTCATTTTAAATAAAATACGGCTCTTAGTTTTCCCGTTTGAATTGTTTTACATTGTCATTGCGGGGCCTTTTATAGCTGACTATGCGGCATGGGCTTTACTAATTGTTGAAGTCCGTACGGTGACCTATAATTGTTAATGTCTGTGTTATTTTGGTCTCTTGTGGAGAGTTAATTGTCTCATTGGCAATCATACCACATCTTCTGCGGGACCCCCAATTACGGCTTCAGTTGTTCTCGACAATTGTCGGTATGGGGACTTTATACTTCAAATGGAATTATTTATGCAGTCTTTGTAAATACCAAACACATAGTTTTCACAAGAATAACATGACAGATACGTAACTGTCAAATAAGCATCATTCAAAGAAGAAAAAAAACTTGATAGAGACTTTAAATATTAGGAACGATTTAAAAGATATTGTGTCACGATCAATACTCCCGATTCGGCGCTTACAATACAGTAACTTAGTGTCGTTCAAATGTTTTCCGCAATATTTAAAAAAATCTACCGCAGATTGTAGTATTTCGTTCCCGCGAAAAAAAATAATGTCTTCTTGAAAAAGCCCCCGGCTGCGTCCTAATGTCCCTTTCACGAAGTTTCGAAGAATAATTTCGAATAAAAATTTCATATTCGTGTTGGAAACTAATGTCGGTTTAGTAACATTCAAAAACAATTTCGTGACTCATACTGAACCGATAATATAAAGTGATAATACATGAAATATCCGGCAAACTTTCTACT
The DNA here is from genome assembly GCA_019925275.1 of Mytilus edulis. NCBI lineage: Eukaryota > Metazoa > Mollusca > Bivalvia > Mytilida > Mytilidae > Mytilus > Mytilus edulis. Next base: position 55,513,738 of record CM034353.1, read on the forward strand.
CCGTCTGATGTCCAGCGAATTTGTCTTAAAGTTCTCTAAAGTTATTCAACATGTTACCCGGTTTAGTGTATTTTCTGACAAGTGTAAGTTTTTTCTTAGTTTTTACAGTAATATATTCGTATCGTTTCAAAGAAACATTGGGAGCATCATCCGAAACATTGTTCGTCCGTAAATTTTAAAGAAGACTCTTTAGTGCTATAAGATAGAAACGCAAAAAAAAAAAATTACGTACAATTACGCACCCAAGTTTTACTCGTTTAAACTTGCAAGTGCTGCACTTAATTTAAAATTTGCGAGTAAAAATAAAACATTCAATCTGTTCCGGGTTGAGGGCAACACTTATCAATATCATAGAATGATAAAAATAATCAGAAAAATCAGTAACATATAGATAAATCAAATCGTAGTTTAAAAAGTATCTCTCTATATATGTAGAACAATATATGCACCGACAATCGACTAAGTTGTGCGCTTGTTCTGTGTGTTTTTATGGCACTGCGTTTTTTGTTGCTTTGGCTATTCAAAACGACGTCAGGTTGCCGCCGTAAGAAATTTAATGCGTGCGACATTTAGTCACCAATTTTCAAACATTGTTTTCTCGGAAAGTACGAATGCAATGGAGATAAATATAGATATTTTGAAAATATAAGAAAAATAACATGTCTATATATAAGACTTTGATTGGCGACTATAAAGTGCAAAACTAATCATCGTTTTCGTTTATTTCGACTGGACGCAACGTTTTTGTAAAAAAAAAAACGCGTGACATTTTATTCACCAAATTAAAAAATGTAGGATCTTTTTTGTTTTTGTGTTTAATCGATTTTGCCTTTGAAATTAATTAATTACAAAAAAATAGCATTAAACTAGCTATACCATTTTCTCACCTGATGACATCATTTATCCGTATTTTTTAACTGTTTTCGTTAAAGTAGTTTCGAAAATGGAGATTGGACACTATGAAACTTTGCAGATTTGCATGGCGTAACAGAATAAGACGCCATTAGCCGTAAAAAAATATATATCATAGTGGGTTGTCATTTCATGACAATTCGCGGCAACAAACAAAATAATAAAAATCGGCGAAAAAAAGTTGAAAAGAAGGCTTATTCTTCAGTTTTCGTCATTAAATATTACCCGGGACAGTCCATTATTTTTCCAAAATCCAGAATCAAATGCATAACAACACGAAGAAATGCGTTTTATCATGTTTTAATGGACATAATTGAAAAAGGACATTTATATCCAGCACAATGATATCTTTGTTTTACTTAAAATACGTTTTTTCTGCACCTGCAGCGCATTTTTATTCACAAAACATACAAAAACGTAAACGGTACGAACATCGCGCGTAACGTCGTACGATTTGTTTGCTTAAAATGTTCCTGTACAATGTTTTCAAAAATGCATTAAATGTATTTTATGACTTTTGTCAATTTAGGCACACCTCCAGAGAGACAAATCTCGAGAATCGTGTCTATATATTTGTAAATATTTGAATTTTCAACAAGTAAAGTGAACAAAATATAAAAAGAATGGATGTATAACGCACACTCTTTAAGTAGAACAAAAAACTAAATATTTATAAAACATTTTTATATCAATCAATATATAAAAATATTCTACATTTCCAATACTAAATCAGCAACCCAATGCTCACATATTACCTTCAGTTCACTTTCAGCATCCAATGGATATTAGCTTGAAACAGAATACAGCGAAGTAGTTCAGAGCTTTTTAGAAAGCTAAAACTTACAATTTTCTTAATTTTCAAAGGGTATATCACTGATGCGTTTTGTTTTAATCTGTGTCAAAAAAGCGTTTACCATAACGTAATAGGTGTTTGCACATAACGTAATTGGTGTTTGGACATAACGTAATAGGTGTTTGCACCTTGCGTAATAGATGTTTGGACATAATGTAATAGGCATTTGCACATAGCGTAATCGGTGTTTGCACATAATGTAAACGGTATTTGTGCATAACGTAATAGTGTTTGCACATAGCGATGTAGTTTTTATACATAACTTAATAAGTATTTGCACATAACGTTATAGGTGCTTGCACATAAGGAAACGATGTTTGCACATAAGGTAAACGAAGTTTGCCCAAAACGTATTAGTTGTTTGCACATAATGTAAAAGGCATTTGCACATCACGTAATGAATGCTCACAGAGAGTATCAACTGTACGGCAAAACGCATATGAATTATACCATGATGTATGATGTTTTTCACTGGAGATACATATGTATAAACACAACAAAACGCCCAAAGACTATAATATCATGAGATTTACATAGAACAAAGGTGAATAAAAACAAAACGTTTAGACCATTTGACATAACAATGACACTTGAGACAGGACGCAATTATTAACTGACTTACGTAAAAGAAGAATAGACACAACATAGATAAAATATGAGAGAATGTAAAGGTGGTTGATCATAAAGTTCCGAAGTATTCACAGAATATATAGTAGTTACAGCATAATGTAATGCATATTTTACCCAACAAAGTTTAGCAATGACATATCATACAATTGTTTGACCAAACGAATTACTAATTTGTCATAACACAGAGATGCCGTGTCAGGATATAAAGGCATCTGCACATAACATAAAGAAGAAATGACAGGACGTAAAGGCAAAGCGACAAAACACATTAAATATTTACACTATAAGACGGTTCCGGCATTCCATACAATGTCCTTGATTTGTTTGTTGGTGTTGAAAAAAATCTTAACATGTTTGCGTACGATTCATAACTCTTCAATACAAATGAAAAATATATATCGAAAGAAAAAGTTAAAACTTTTAAACTGTACGAAATCGTTTCTGAGGCTTAAGGTGGTATTGGAGTCTAAATAAAAAATCATAGAATTTGTTTATACTTTGCCAAAAATTAGTATATATTAAACAAGAATGTGTCCCTAGTACACGGATGCCCCATCCGCACTATCATTTTCTCTGTTCAGAGGACCGTGACAATGGATTGAAAATTCTAATATGAGTTAAATTTAAAATTAGAAAGATCATATCATAGAGAACATGTGTACTATGTTTCAAGTTGATTTAACTTAAACTTCATCAAAAACTACCTCGACCAAAAACTTTAACCTGAAGCAGGACAGACGGACAAACGAACGAACGAATGGACGAACGGACGCATATGCCAGAAAACATAATGCCCGTCTACTATCGTAGGTACGGCATAGAAATATTTCCTGTGTACATTATTCATTTTGTCGGAATTGTTTTCAATGGTATGGTTGCCGTTTTGAAGTTGTTTATTACTTCAAACCTTATTTGATTGATAAATTTTGTAATAACTTTGTGCCATATATGATACTTTTTCGTTCAGTAAATATTGATATAAGAAGACAATGACAATTGCTTCAATAGAAAAAAAAAAGACAAACAATACTACAAAATACACAACAAAGAAGCATATAAACTAAGCAATGTAACACTCCCCCCTCATAAAAAAAGAAACAACAGAAAACTGGGTTGATATTTTACTAGATTATTTCGCTTGAATCATAATAATGTCATAAGAATAATTATCCGATAAATTGCGCCAATATATACTTTTTATTTTAGTCTTAGTAAATCACTTTTTTAATTTTGTTATATGTTCCTCATCATACCCGACAGAAAATGACCAAACATGGGGGCATAATTTAGAACAGTACAAGGAAGGACAAGCGATCGAACGTTTGATGATACAAGAGATGAAACATCGAATTTAAATCATTGTCAATAATAATGTTTTCGTAGTAAATACTAAATAATAAAATGAAAATATTAATTTTTTCATTAATATTAGTTCAGCATGTCCAAGCCACATCCAAATATTTTTGAAATTTCCTTCATCGCTTATTTACTATTCTTGGAAATTAAAGGATGAAAAAACGAAGCATGACAAGTAGACCTTGATTGCAGACAACAAATTTCAATTTGGCAACCGGTTACAGATAGAATTGAAAAATCAAATGAAGAATATTCTTTTTTTTCTTCAACGTAAAACTATTTAACTTTTTTTTTTAATTTTGAGCAAACAGTCAACTACCATGAAACTAAATCACAAACTATGATTCTGTAAAATACAAAATAATTATTGAAAACTTACAAAGCAAAAACATATTGTACTCACCCGCATACCAAAAGATGAAAAGAAGAAAGAAATATTATTCCCTGAAGCCAACTCTGCGATATCTTTGCCATACTTTTGTTAACTGAAATAGTATTGATTCAAACCGGAGGTCTAATAAGTGTTCACACTAAGTACTTTAAAAGGGCTTAAAGTTTGGGGAAACCATTATCTTACAATCTAATCTTTTATATTTCCGGTCAATGTTGTCTAGTTAAGCATTCTAACAATTGTTTCTTGGAATAAACACATGATTATCTTTTCAAAATAGAATGTGAAACAAGGAAAATAGTGCTGGCCTTTGTTAGTCTTGTATTATTTTAATTTTAGTTTCTTGTGTACAATTTGGAAATTAGTATGGCGTTCATTATCACTGGACTAGTATATATTTGTTTAGGGGCCAGCTGAAGGACGCCTCCGGGTGCGGGAATTTCTCGCTACATTGAAGACCTGTTGGTGACCCTCTGCTGTTGTTTTTTATTTGGGCGGGTTGTTGTCTCTTTGACACATTCCCCATTTCCATTCTCAATTTTATCTTTGTTAGTTTTGTACTTTTCTCAATTGACCCTGAACTCAAACCAAAACCTTTGAAAGCCAATTAATGATGTATAGTAATTGAGGAGATACAGCTATATGTAATCTAACTTAAATTTTCAAACTCAAATTTGCCACAGCGAGATGTGACCTTTGAAAACATATGTCTTCCTATCAACGAAGAATTCAATTAAGGTATATTCTAAATGATATGAGTACCGAGCTGATAATACTCTAGGAGACCATAGCAGTCTTTCTGCAGCGGTGTTGACAAAGACAAAAACTTGTGAAATTAAAAAGTGTCATTAGTAATACACAATTACATTTCAAAACAGTTAAGACAGACAACCGCAGACCCTAGGTTACAGGCATCGGTCTAATGACAGGCACATGCAGAATGTAGCCGGTTGAAATATAAGCTTGAGCACTGAAGACTTCCCCTAAATGATTGATTGCCTAATGATTACTTCATGTTCAGTGGCAAATATTCGATGCATATTTAAAAAAAATATAAGCAAGTATTACAAGAGGTACAGTTTAAGTTCTTGACAAAACTGGTAGAATATCTGTCATAGACTTGTCCTAATAAAACATATTACATCTCCTTATCTTCTTAAATAGAGAGCTATCTTCGCAGTTTATAAATATTTGGATAAATTTCTACAGTGTAAATATTTTATTGATGAACTTTATGAGAAGCATAATATTTGTATTCTAAATCAAATGAAGTTCATTGACCCTTGTCCATCAAAAACAGACATCTACTTAACACAACATCTGATATGATTGTTATCTATATTTCCTCCCTTCTGATCCCATCAAACACACAGGTTAATGTCGATCAGATAAATAGTTTTATTGATAACCTTTGTAAATTCTTAGTAAATAGCGCCACTGACGCTTTTAGTGATAACAAAAATAATAGGTCTAAAAGGTCACCTAAATTAAATACAAAACCTTGGTTTAATAACGAGTGCAGAGAAATAAGAAATGCATTTTATCGGGTTAAAAATACATATAAGCATAAAAAATCTGCAGAGATCAAACAACTTTTAAGCACTTCTGCTAAAGATTATAAGAAAACACTAAATCAAAATTTTGGTAAGTATCAAGAAAAATGTGCCGCTGAGCTTAGATCCCACTCGAAATCTGACACAAAAGCCTTTTGGAGGACTCTTAAAAAATATTCCGGTCAAACTAAACAGAACCCTCCAATTCCTATTGACACATTTTACGAGTATTTTAAAAAATTGAATCAATATGAACCCGATGCAGCTGATGATGCTATTGATATTGATTTTAACTCTATTTGTGATGATGCTTTGTATGATTCAATTTTGAACGATGAGATTACGGAAGCTGAAATAACTGATGCAATAAAAAATTTAAAGAATAACAAATCACCAGGATTAGATAATATTTTAAATGAGTATATAAAACATTCAACTCCACCATTGGTACATATTTACTGTAAAATATTTAACATTGTTTTAGAAACCGGAATAATCCCAGAGCACTGGACTATTGGTATAATACGACCAGTTTTTAAAAACAAAGGAGATACCATGGATCCTGATAACTTCAGAGCAATAACATTAATAAGCTGTTTAGGAAAAGTCTTTACATCAATAATTAATTCTAGGTTAACCTTTTTTGCAAATGAAATTTCCTTAATTTCATGCAACCAAGCTGGATTTCGAAAAGGTCACTCTACAACCGATAATTTATTCGTATTGCATGCCTTAATATCACTCTATCAATCTTTTGGAAAAAAACTATTTTGTACGTTTGTTGATTTTCGAAAGGCATTCGACACTGTATGGAGAAGTTGTCTGTGGAAAAAACTACAGAACAGTGGTATAAAAGAGAAAATATTTACTGTTATTTTTAATATGTATAACAATATTAAATCATGTGTAAAATACAACAACCAACAGTCAGAATATTTTCCCTGTCTAACTGGTGTAAGACAGGGGGAAAATCTATCTCCCTTTCTCTTTTCTATTTTTTTAAATGACTTAGAAAAATTCTTTATTGATTTAGGTGGATGTCCCCTTGAGATAGTTAAAGAAAAATGTCAAAATGAGTTAAATTCAATTATGAAACTGTTTGCCATACTGTACGCTGATGATACCGTCATTCTGGCGGATTCAGCAGAAAGTATGCAAAATGCACTAAATATTTTTCAGAACTACTGTGAATTATGAAAACTTGAAGTTAATGTTACAAAAACAAAAAGTATGGTATTTAGTAAAGGCAAAGTGCGAAGGAAATTTGAATTTAAATTACAAGGCAAAAATATAGAATTAGTCGATACCTACTCATATCTTGGGCTCATATTTAAATGTAATGGTACTTTCAATGAGGCGAACAAAAAATTGGTTAATCAAGCACAAAAAGCATTATACAGCTTGTACAAAAGTATTAGAAATCAAGCCATCCCATTGGATTTACAGCTTAAAATGTTTGATGCCATGGTAGAGCCTATTCTTTTATATGGGTGTGAGATTTGGGGATACGAAAACCTGAAAATTTTAGAACAAATTCACTTAAATTTTTGTAAACGTATTCTAAGAGTAAGATCTTCAACGCCTAACTATATGGTATATGGAGAATTAGGCAGATTTCCATTAGAAATAAAAGTCAAAATAAGAATGACATCATTTTGGAGAAGGATAATGCATGGTGACAAATTAAGTAGTAATATGTATAGATTATTATTAAGTTTAATGCAAAATAGCGGTCAATCATTCAAATGGCTGAACTTTATAGAATCAATATTTAATGATACAGGACTAGGATATGTGTTTGTCAATCAAGATAGTGCTGACTACAAACATCTGATAAAACAGGTTTTACAAGACCAATATATACAAAAATGGCATCAAGATGTCCAATTATCTTCCCTGAGGTGTATTTTATTCTAGTTATAAAAACTGTTTTGGATTTGAAAATTATTTAATAAAAATACCGGAAAATGCAAGAATCTGGATGACAAAATTAATAACGTCTAATATAAAAATTCCCATTGAAACTGGGCGTTGGCACAATATTCCGGCGGAGGACAGAAAATGTCACATATGTAAAGAAAGTGAAGGAGACGAATTTCACTATCTTTTTATATGCAAGTCTCCTCAACTGGTTACTTTTAGAGAACAACATATCCCTAGTTATTATACGAAGCATCCAAGTAAACAGAAATTATCTGTAATGTTATCTTACTGTAATGTCAACTTATATAGACAGGTGGCATCTTTTATCAAAAAGCTGAATAACCTATTGTGATATGTATATTAATTTGTCTTATTTTTTTTTTTTTTTTTTTTTATTGTTTTTTTTTTTTTTTTTTTTTTTAAATTATATTGTTTTTTTTTTTTTTTTTTTTTTAATGTTACCTTTGTATTATAAATCATGTTTACCATTGTATATATGTACCTCATGTTACACATTTATGTGTCTGAGCGTTGCTTTACAATAAAATCTTGAAATCTTGAAATCAAATATCATAAACATAGTATTGTATGCACATGCCAGAGTCGGAACTTGTTTTGTTATATGATAGAAAAAAAAGCTAAATTTAGGAAAAGTACATTTATTAAAATACCAAAAATGCATTTAGAAAAAAAAACATTGCTCACACAAATTCATAATTAATATGAAATCATAGTTGATGATTTCATATTAATTAATTAAGACAAAATTAAAAGGAAATTACACCAACAAAAACAAATTCAGCTAAATAAACGACAAAGAAAAGCAAAGGTAAAAATAAAAATCTCTCCTACTAATACCATAAATACTATGAGTTACAACGTGCGCTAGTTTAGACTCATTTTATTAGACCCATTTTATGTTGGGTGTAGAGTGATGGATATTAAAAGTCTTAGATAAATGAATTTTTCATTAGTTATTGACTTTGCACAAGCTGTCATTAACATCAAATACTCACAGATCTGTACTTAGTGTCTTTTTATCGTGGGAATGTATAAGTTCCCGATCACAATTTGTCAAGTTGTCTACTTTATTATTTTCTTATCTTACAAGTAAGGTTTAGGTTTGTGTTTACTGTTTTTTACCTGTTATTCATAGCCAATGGTCATAATAATAGTATATTAATTGTACTTTTTTTATTAGGCTGAATATATCATGATAGGACAATCAATACTATAAGAAGTCGTATGACGGTTTTGGTATATACAAACAGATATTAGATCATCAATATTTAGACATTCCTGCTCTGTAGGATTTTCAGCATCTTTAGCAGTTTCTAAGATAAGATAAGTTTACCCCTATACTTAATTGTAGCCATGTTGGCAATGTTGGTTTAAAGGCGGGGTCGTCGGTCATAATTTTAAAATTAGATACCACAAGAATGATGGTGTTCACATGTTGGTTCAATATACGTCCAGTAATTTTAAAACGAGAAGATAAAACAAATCAAGAAGGGAAGAAGACAGACGTCAGACACCAGTTCATGAGCTTTTCTCACTTCTGATCAAGTAAACTAAAATTGATTCAAATAAAACATATAGAGGACTTTATACTTGCTAAATGTTATTGTTCCTAATATGTTTTCAATCAACAATTCTAAAGTTAACAGAAAAAAGAACAGCAAAAACATGCATACATAGAATAGCTAATAACAATAAACCTAATTATGCGCAAAATCCATTTTATTTGTTCATTTCTTTACCGCGCTGAAGTACGTCCATTATTCATAGTTCATTATTCATTATTCAATAATGAATAATGAAATAGTTCACTATTCATTATTCAATATTAAAAAATGAATAATGAATAACGAAATAGTTTATATTTCATTATTCAAATTGAAGCGGTGAATAGTGAAATAAATATAAAAAAAATTGACTGTTGACACTAAAGCTATATTTTGATTCGCAATGACCATAAGAGGGTTTACCGCGGACTAAATGCCACAACATGCGTAAAAATGAGGAAATATAAAAAAGAAGATGTGGTATGATTGCCAATGAAACAAATATCCACAAAAGACAAAAATGACACAGATATTACCAACTATAGGTCACCGTACGGCCTTCAACAATGAGCAAAGCCCATACCGCATAGTCAGCTATAAAAGGCCCCAATAAGACAATGTAAAACAATTCAAACAAGAAACCTAACGACCTTATTTATGTAAAAAAATGAACGAAAAACAAATATGTAACACATAAACAACATAAACAAACAACAACCACTAAATTACAGGCTCCTGACTTGGGACAGACACATACATAAATAATATGGCGGGGTTAAACCTGTTAGCTAATTTTGAATAATGAAATGGATATTTTGAATAATGGAATGGACTGGGAGGACCCTTCAGCCTCTAATTACAGATATATATTATACATCGATCGAAAGCTTATTACGAGAAGAACAAAAGGTATATAGTCAATATGTTCCGCAACGCATACTAGAAGGGGTAACGAAGGACTTAAATATCGAAATACGCCTGAACATTGAGAAATAGCCAATTTTGAATAATGAAATGGATATTCTGAATAATGGAATAGACTGGCAGGACCTATCAGCCCCTAATTTCAGATATATATTTTACCTCGATCGAAAGCTTATTAAGAGAGGAACAAAAGGTACCCACTAAACACATAACGTTCAAAGAACGTTTCGGATTGGTTCCTGTAAGGTTATTTCGGACCTTAACGTTACACGAACGTTGGGAAACGTTAAAATGAAACGTTACAATTCAACGTTCTAGGAACGTTTTGTTTTAACGTTGTGTGGAAGTTTCAGTTCGGTTATGTTACAAATAAGACGTTGTAGAAACGTTTAATATTAGTTACTTTTTTACGTTACTTTACTAACATTCTTAAAACGTTCGAATAATGTTCCTCATTTTTTTGAAAAAATAATCTTTCCAAAAAAAATTTAAAAAATATAAAATTAATAGCAAAAAATGCAAGTAAGATGTTTGCCGTCTTGCATGTTAATCAAACCTTTATTTTGTTTCAGAAAGTGAATGCTGATAGTTTTTAAAACTAAAAAACCGACACTGCATTAAGAACAAAATAACTTTTTATTCCTTAAACACATAGATTGCTCGATTAAAATTCATTATTCTCATTATTTATTATAACTTTTTTCATTCAACTTTAATTTGTGAAACATAATTAGCAATTATAACATGTATAATGTATAATACATAATAATATTTGATACAGCCATTATATTAAGCAAGCATATTCTGATAAGGTTGACCTATAGAATGATGTTGACCAGATGTTAGACAAATTTCAAAGATAGTTGCTACGGTAATTAAGGTTATAGGAAATCTAAGTGTAATGGGATAGTCACTTTTGAGACTATTTCCTGTCGTGTATTTGTAAGAAAGCAGTGATAACAAAGAAAACAAAAGAGAAAATCGCATCATCTAAAGAGAAAGAAACATGTAAGTTGATTGTTACTTTAAACATTCTGATATACGTATATGATTATGAATGACAAATAATACATGTTTTTTAACCACAAATAAAACTTATTTTATTTCTGAAATCTTTGTTAAATGTGAAGATTGCATTTATAACCCTTATCAATGGAAAAGTGTATTTTCGAATTTTCCTTGTTACATACTGTTTCAGAATGTTGTTTAATTATTATTAGGTCATACAAATTTAAAAGAATTGGACAAAATGCACAATAAATTACTTTAAGTTAGTAACATAATTATAGCAATCCTTAAAGCCACATCGGATTCGAAATTTGAAAATATATACATGATATATGCATAAATAAAATGTTAAATATTATAATACCGATAATGCTGTTGTATTTAGATTTGATTTAGATTTTTTACTAGAATTATTCATTTAGTTAGAACATTTTTTTACATGGTTCTGTTTCCTGTATCCATATCTACCCTAAATTTTCCGGCTAAACTTAGCTAGCACGGTGAAGTCTAACAATCTAAATAGATGTTGGAAGATGTGGCATGAGTGCATTATCCCTATGGCATCGCATTGTATAGTCTAGTTTTAAGGTAGCACAATACAAAGATTTTTCATCCCCAATCAGACATCTTTAAACTGCTGTAATTCCACTCATCTTTCCTTAAATTTTATAAATGAGGTACCTAAAGAAAGAAGAAGGAATAATCTTTCAAATTGTGGTAATTTCATTATGACATAATTATTACATAATTAATTGTTATGTAATTAGTTGCCATTCTGTGATGTCCATACTTGAATGAATTTAGCTTCTTTGTTCTTCATAGCATCCTAAACATTTTTATAGATTCTTGCACAACACAGTTTGACCTCCAAAACTGTGTCTCAGATTTTTCCTATTGTATTTCATTCTCTCATAAATCTTCAATGAAGTTTGCAACATCAATTCATTAGAGACCACTAAGTTCAATTGGGTATAAAATTTGTTCTATTGATGTTTTTGGAAATCTGAGACACGGTTTTGGAGGTCAAGCTGTGTTGTACAAGAATCTATAAAATATTTTGGGATGCTATGAAAAACAAAGACGCTAAATTCATTCAAGTGTGGACATCACAATATAGCGACTAATTACATAATAATTAATTATGTAATAATTATGTCATAATGAAATTATCACAATTTGAAAGATTAATCTTTCTTCTTTCTTTTGGTACCTCATTTATAAAATATAAAGAAGGATGAAATGAATTACATCAGTTTAAAGTTGTCTGATTGGGAGTGACAAAATCTTTGTATTGTGCTACCTTAAACAAGAGTCTTTTAGGATTTATTATATTCATAAGAAGTATACATTGAGTACTCATTTGTTCATTTCTTTATTACAGGGGCAGTAAATTAATTTTTATGAAGATTTGCTACACTGGATAAGAATTAAACAAAAGACATATTCAGAAAAAAGTTCCAAATGAAAGTGAAGCAGAAAACAAAAGGAACACTCTTGTGAATACAACCCATGTTAGATTACAAAACTAGGAAATAACTGTATAAACCTAATGAAGTGAAATTACAGAACTAGGCAGTAAGTGTATGAACATGATGAAGTAAATTACAAAACTAGGAAATAATTGTATGAACCGAATGAAGTGAAATTACAGAACTAGGAAATAACTGTATGAACCTAATGAAGTGAAATTACAGAACTAGGAAATAACTGTATGAACCTAATGAAGTGAATTAAATAACTATGAAATAACTGTATGAACCTGATGAAGTGAAGTTACAGAACAAGGAAATAATTGTATGAACCTAATGAAGTGAATTAAATAACTATGAAATAACTGTATGAACCTGATGAAGTGAAATTACAGAACAAGGAAATAATTGGATGAATCTGAGGAAGTGAATTACAGAACTAGGAAGTAATTGTATGAACATGATGAAGTGAAATTATAGAACTAGGAAATAACTGTATGAACCTGATGTCAGAAGTGAATTACAGAACTAGGAAATAACTACATATGAACCTGATGAAGTGAATTACATTTACAGAAATGAAACATCATGACTATACTTTATAATTTTCATTCTAGATCTGATGTTGCAACGTGTACATGTAGATACATAAAATTAAACTTTTAAGAATTTGCTCCTTGTCTAGCTAAAATAAATTATGTATTGGTATCATATCTTTTTATTCATTATTTAAGAAAAATAGGTAACATGGATGTGTTGGTTTAATTCATTCAAATATGGGTACAATTCCTGGAGAGAAAGATTACTTGATTGTTGTTTGCTAAAACGTCCAGTGGCAAAATGTTCATGCATGTTCAGGAAGGTGGAGAGAAAAACAACGTTGAGCCAATGAATGTAGATACATTGGGCCATTGTTGTGCCAACATACAAATGTTGTTTGGGACTAGGTTAAATTTGGGTTCCAGATTGGTAACAAATGATTATATGTAGGTTCCCGATTGGTTACACAAGGTTCTATAAAGGTTTCTGATTGGTTACACAAGGTTCTATTAAGGTTCCAGATTGGTTATACAAGGTTCTATCAAGGTTCCAGTTTGGTTACACAAGGTTCTATTTAGGTTGCAGGTTGGTTTTCCATAACATTATATCATAACGTTCTTACAACGTAACTGGTAGTCCACACTTTTACGTTCCTACAATGTTAAATCACAACGTTCTCACAACGAAACAGAAACGTTCCTGGAACATTTCCTGAACGTTTTTGTGTTTTGTGGGTATACAGTCAATATGTTCCGCAACGGATATTACAGGAGTAACGAAGGACTTAAATATCGAATTACGCGTGAACATTGAGAAATAGCCAATTTTGAATAATGAAATGGATATTTTGAATAATGGAATGGACTGGCAGGACCTTTCAGCCCCTAACTACAGATATATATTATAACTCAATGGAAAGCTTATGGAGAGAGGGACAAACGGTATATAGTCAGTATGTTCCGCTACGCATATTACAGGATGACGAAGGACTTAAATATCGAAATACGCCTGAACATTGAGAAATCGCCACTTTTGAATAATGAAATGGATATTTTGAATAATGGAATGAACTGCTGTGACACTTTAGTCCCTAATTATAGATAAACCTTATACCTCATTCGAAAGCTGATTACAAGAGGAACAAAATGTATATAGTCAATATGTTCCGCAACGAATATTAGAAGACCTAAATGCCAAAATACGCATGAAAATTAAGAAATAGCCAATTTTGAATAATGAAATGGATATTTTGAATCATGGAATGGACTGCGGCGACACTTTAGCCCCTAATTATAGACAAACCTTCTACCTCATTCGAAAGCTGATTACAAGAGGAACAAAATGTATATAGTCAATATGTTCCGCAACGAATATTAGAAGACCTAAATGCCAAAATACGCGTGAAAATTAAGAAATAGCCAATTTTGAATAATGAAATGGATATTTTGAATAATGGAATGGACTGCTGCGACCCTTTAGCCCCTTATTATAGATAGACATTCTACCTCATTCGAAAGCTGATTACAAGAGGAACAAAATGTATATAGTCAATATGTTCCGCAACGAATATTAGAAGACCTAAATGCCAAAATACGCGTGAAAATTAAGAAATAGCCAATTTTGAATAATGAAATGGATATGTTGAATAATGGAATGGACTGCAGCGACCCTTTAGCCCCTAATTATGGATAAACCTTATACCTCATTCGAAACCTGATTACGAGAGGAACAAAATGTATATAGTTAATATGTTCCGCAACGAATATTAGAAGACCTAAATGCCAAAATACGCGTGAAAATTAAGAAATAGCCAATTTTGAATAATGAAATGGATATTTTGAATCATGGAATGGACTGCGGCGACACTTTAGCCCCTAATTATAGACAAACCTTATACCTCATTCGAAAGCTGATTACAAGAGGAACAAAATGTATATTGTCAATATGTTCCGCAACGAATATAAGAAGACCTAAATGCCAAAATACGCGTGAAAATTAAGAAATAGCCAATTTTGAATAATGAAATGGATATTTTGAATAATGGAATGGACTGCGGCGACCCTTTAGCCCCTAATTATAGATAAACCTTATACCTCATTCGAAAGCTGATTACAAGAGGAACAAACTGTATATAGTCAATATGTTCCGCAACGAATATTAGAAGACCTAAATGCCAAAATACGCGTGAAAATTAAGAAATAGCCAATTTTGAATAATGAAATGGATATTTTGAATAATGGAATGGACTGCGGCGACACTTTAGTCCCTAATTATAGATAAACCTTATACCTCATTCGAAAGCTGATTACAAGAGGAACAAAATGTAGATAGTCAATATGTTCCGCAAAGAATATTAGAAGACCTAAATGCCAAAATACGCGTGAAAATAAAGAAATAGCCAATTTTGAATAATGAAATGGATATTTTTAATAATGGAATGGACTGCGGCGACCCTTTAGCCCCTAATTATAGATAAACGTAATACCTCATTCGAAAGCTGATTACAAGAGGAAAAAATTGTTTTAGTTAATATGTTCCGCAACAAATATTAGAAGACCTAAATGCCAAAATACGCGTGAAAATTAAGAAATAGCCAATTTTGAATAATGAAATGGATATTTGAATAATGGAATGGACTGCTGTGACCCTTTAGCCCCTATTTATAGACAAACCTTATACCTCATTCGAAAGCTGATTACAAGAGGAACAAAATGTATATTGTCAATATGTTCCGCAACGAATATAAGAAGACCTAAATGCCAAAATACGCGTGAAAATAAAGAAATAGCCAATTTTGAATAATGAAATGGATATTTTGAATAATGGAATGGACTGCGGCGACCCTTTAGCCCCTAATTATAGATAAACCTTATACCTCATTCGAAAGCTGATTACAAGAGGAACAAAATGTATATAGTCAATATGTTCCGCAACGAATATTAGAAGACCTAAATGCCAAAATACGCGTGAAAATTAAGAAATAGCCAATTTTGAATAATGAAATGGATATTTTGAATAATGGAATGGACTGCGGCGACATTTTAGCCCCTAATTATAGATAAACCTTATACCTCATTCGAAAGCTGATTACAAGAGGAACAAAATGTAGATAGTCAATATGTTCCGCAAAGAATATTAGAAGACCTAAATGCCAAAATACGCGTGAAAATAAAGAAATAGCCAATTTTGAATAATGAAATGGATATTTTAAATAATGGAAGGGACTACGGCGACCCTTTAGCCCCTAATTATAGATAAACGTTATACCTCATTCGAAAGCTGATTACAAGAGGAAAAAATTGTTTTAGTTAATATGTTCCGCAACAAATATTAGAAGACCTAAATGCCAAAATACGCGTGAAAATTAAGAAATAGCCAATTTTGAATAATGAAATGGATATTTTGAATAATGGAATGGACTGCTTGTGACCCTTTAGCCCCTATTTATAGATAAACCTTATACCTCATTCGAAAGCTGATTACAAGAGGAACAAAATGTATATTGTCAATATGTTCCGCAACGAATATTAGAAGACCTTAATGCCAAAATACGCGTGAAAATGAAGAAATAGCCACTTTTGAATAATGAAATGGATATTTTGAATAATGGAATGGACTGCGGCGACCCTTTAGCTCCTAATTATAGACAAACCTTCTACCTCATTCAAAAGCTGGTTACAAGAGGAACAAAATGTTTATAGTCAATATGTTCTGCAACGAATATAAGAAGACCTAAATGCCAAAATACGCGTGAAAATTAAGAAATAGCCATTTTTTAATAATGAAATGGATATTTTGAATAATGGAATGGACTGCGGCGACCCTTTAGCCCCTAATTATAGATAAACCTTATACCTCATTCGAAAGCTGATTACAAGAGGAACAAAAAATATGTAGTCAATATGTTCCGCAACGAATATTAGAAGATCTAAATGCCAAAATACGCGTGAAAATTAAGAAATAGCCAATTTTGAATACTGAAATGGATATTTTGAATAATGGAAAGGACTGCGGCGACCCTTCAACTCCTAATTATAGATAAACCTTCTATCTCATTCAAAAGCTGATTACAAGAGGAACAAAATGTTTATAGTCAATATGTTCCGCAACGAATATAAGAAGACCTAAATGCCAAAATACGCGTGAAAATTAAGAAATAGCCAATTTTGAATAATGAAATGGATATTTTGAATAATGGAATGGACTGCGGCGACCCTTTAGCCCATAATTATAGATAAACCTTATACATCATTCGAAAGCTGATTACAAGAGGAACAAAATGTATATAGTCAATATGTTCCGCAACGAATATTAGAAGAACTAAATGCCAAAATACGCGTGAAAATAAAGAAATAGCCAATTTTGAATAATGAAATGGATATTTTGAATAATGGAATGGACTGCTGCGACCCTTTAGCCCCTAATTATAGATAAACCTTATACCTCATTCGAAAGCTGATTACAAGAGGAACAAAATGTATATAGTCAATATGTTCCGCAACGAATATTAGAAGACCTAAATGCCAAAATACGCGTGAAAATTAAGAAATACATGTAGCCAATTTTGAATAATGAAATGGATGTTTTGAATAATGGAATTGACTGCTGCGACCCTTTAGCCCCTAATAATAGATAAACCTTATACCTCATTTGAAAGCTGATTACAAGAGGAACAAAATGTATATTGTCAATATGTTCCGCAACGAATATTAGAAGACCTTAATGCCAAAATACGCGTTAAAATGAAGAAATAGCCACTTTTGAATAATGAAATGGATATTTTGAATAATGGAATGGACTGCGGCGACCCTTTAGCTCCTAATTATAGATAAACCTTCTACCTCATTCAAAAGCTGGTTACAAGAGGAACAAAATGTTTATAGTCAATATGTTCCGCAACGAATATAAGAAGACCTAAATGCCAAAATACGCGTGAAAATTAAGAAATAGCCATTTTTTAATAATGAAATGGATATTTTGAATAAGGGAATGGACTGCGGCGACCCTTTAGCCCCTTATTATAGATAAACCTTATACCTCATTCGAAAGCTGATTACAAGAGGAACAAAATATATGTAGTCAATATGTTCCGCAACGAATATTAGAAGATCTAAATGCCAAAATACGCGTGAAAATTAAGAAATAGCCAATTTTGAATACTGAAATGGATATTTTGAATAATGGAAAGGACTGCGGCGACCCTTCAACTCCTAATTATAGATAAACCTTCTATCTCATTCAAAAGCTGATTACAAGAGGAACAAAATGTTTATAGTCAATATGTTCCGCAACAAATATAAGAAGACCTAAATGCCAAAATACGCGTGAAAATTAAGAAATAGCCAATTTTGAATAATGAAATGGATATTTTGAATAATGGAATGGACTGCGGCGACCCTTTCGCCCCTAATTATAGATACACCTTATACATCATTCGAAAGCTGATTACAAGAGGAACAAAATGTATATAGACGTTACGCACGGTATTGGTGCCACTCAGCGTTACACGACGTTCCTAATAAAACGACGATTTTGACGTTGTTCCACGGAAAGTTTCAAACGATGACCTTATATTCTACTCATTTGAAAATGCCGCTTAAAGTAAAGAGATGTCCGAAGTTGCTTCTTTATATGGTTTTATTTTTTCAAGCCGGTACAAATGCAAAATTCCATTGAATTAAAACAAAATTTTAAATACATGAACATTTTTTTATTTTTGCAAAAATTGTCTGCAACAAAAGCACAAAATGACAATTTGATGTCTTGTAAAATGATTCAAATATATAAAAAGAAGATGTGATATGATTGCCAATGAGACAACTCTCCCAAGGAGATCAAAATGACACAGAAATTAACAACTATAGGTCACTGTACGGCCTTCAACAATCAGTTTCTTCTATTTCTTAGAATTAAGCAATGCTCTCTCTGCCAAAAGACGTCTCCTATCTTTGCTAGTGAAATTGTAAATATTTCGTTTCTTGTTTCTGTCTCTTTTCCCCAATTACACGTTTGCATATGTTTGTTGTAATTTGGTAATTTCGCTCCCTCAATAAATATTCAAATGCTTCTTGATTTGTCTTTGATTATGTGAAAGATGTAGGTAGTATATTGCAAGCTATTCTTCTTTTTATAATCTGATTTTATCAACACTTTAATCCTGAGACTATTATACTAACGTTAATATAAAATTCCAAGAATTTGGTTTTATTTAATTTTACTTAAACAGTGACTTATAATTACATTACAATTCATATTATTTATTTTTACGTATAAGTAAACCCACAATCTTAACATCAATCCCGATTTTATGGGAAATGTTTACTATATCATTATTTCAAAAATCTCTAACAAAAAAACTTTACAAAATGCATCATGTTTGAAAAAGAAATACGTGCTCTTATGTTGCCCGCGTTGCCAACTTTCAATGATATAAAGTTGGTCGGGGTCTAGATTATTTTTTTTAAAAAGAAAACGTTTTCATTGATTATTTTTTAAATCAGGATTGTTTTACCAGGCAAATAATTAAGAAAATTCATGTTATGTAGGAATTTACACATTTTGCACATAAATCAGGCCGTTAGTTTTCTCGTTTGAATTGTTTTACATTTGTCATTTCGGGGCTTTTCATAGCTGACTATCAGGTAAGGGTTTTGCTCATTGTTGTTTGCATACAGAAATTATTAATTGGTCTTAACCGGCCGCATCTTCTACCAAATTGTGAAAATGAAAACCGTGATTCTGTATTGTTTTGTTTTTGCTTTCGGAAACATATTTAGCAAGCTATCCTTTCATCTGATATTTTTTCACAAACTCAAGCTTCAAAAAAGGGTCGGCAATCAATACTTTTTTTTTTATTTGAAATTATAGAATTTGGCAAAGTATGGAAAACTTTTACACAGACCAATACCTACATCACAGATTACCAGCAGGTCGAAATCCGATTTTGAATAATACAATTATTTTTTTTACTAGATGTGATTTTTTTTTAAGTAACTGCTATATGTGCATGTTTACATAGTTCAGTGTTTTCTCTAACGAACAACTATGGACCGTCAGGAATGCATTTCATGCATTTTTCATACTCAACAATATTTTTGGTTCCGCACTTCCATTTTCAACATATAACTGAGTATCGGTTTACACAAAATCTTCTTTGACATTCAACTGATTATTTTTATGTTTTCGGTTTCAATCTTTTTGGTTTCGTTTTTACATTGTTTTAAAAGTATAATCAAAGTACTGAAGTACTGAACCTCGGATGACCGCAAGTTCTTGTGGATGGTCACAAGCACTTGTCTCAGAAAAAAAGTCACATTTCTACACCGGAAAACGGAGGCTTATGTACAGATATATATTTTTTCTGAGACAAGTTCGTGCGTGGATGATGAATAAATGACAATGAATTCAACTTCACTGCTTTAATATCTATTATATTGTGGCGATACAAATACGTATACTCTGGTTTGTTGTTATATATTATATTTATAATTGTATATAGCAGTTACATGTATGTATAATTTTCATCCAATTGTATATCAAATGTTCTATTCTACGACTCTATTAAAAGTGCAGTACAAGTGCATGGTGGACACTCTTCTATAACAATTCGATTTTCCAATAGATTGGATTTGAGAAGACATTCATATTTTCCCAAAAAAACTTTCTTCTGATATTCTTCCGCATGCGTTAACACAATTTTCCTGTACGTGTGCATTTTTTAATGCATATAAATATTTGTGACGACATAATATTTTCGTATTATAAATTTCTGTTCTTATGAGTATTCATTGAAGAAGTGAATTTATAACAAGCGATAAGAATTTGTTATTTTGCACTCGATGATATCCGCGTATTTTATACGATCGGTTGCCAGTCAAAAACGAATCAAATCTCTATGGCAACAATACATCGGAATGCACTCACGGTCATCGCGATGTAAAATTCAAGCTATGTTTTGTGGCGTTCTGCGAAAATAAAAAAAAAAGATCTACTTTACACCGCAGATTGATTGGTTGATTTTTTTTCTAGAATGAGTTGCATGGGAGTGTCTGTAAATTAATACCTTGGAGCTAGCTGCTACATGTTTGTGTGCCATCCATCATATATGTCGGACAACTACTCTCTCACTCTCTCACTTTCGTTCTTTCTCAAATTATGGTAAACTAAAAGAAAAGTTTCAAATTTCAATATACTAGTTTCATCACATGCCTATGTACCAGGCAATTCTGTTGGAGATTCGAAAAAATAATCTTCATTCTGCCACACTTCTCCTAAGCGTAATAACCTTATTTTTCAAACACATATTGCTAGGTAGATGACTAGGAATTGTTCTACTCACAGTAGATAAAAAATTATCGTTAGCTATACTGAAATGCTTATGAAATACAATTATTTCTCTGATAAAACGTTTTGTTAAATTAGTCGATGCGACAAAAAAAAAAAAAAATGATTGCACGTTTTACTGAAATGTTCACGACTAATGTGTACTTTTTCTCATACAATTTTTGTGAGAATTTTCATTCATGTGTATAGCTTCGAATTACAGATACTATCTGGCTTAGGAGGATAATTAAGAAGATTTCACTTTTGATCGCATTTTCTTTTTCAATGTATCTTGCTTTTATAAAGTGGGAGTGTGGTCATTAGTAAGTTATCTCTTTGTTATAGCTCCGAGGCCTTGTCTTTATGACGTATCCGAGTTAAATATTTCGACATCTTATATCCTTGAAACAATGCAGATCTATATTTTAATACATATTAAACGAGAACTTTATTTTATATAGATCATACAATATCATGAAATTATGTTATGCCAAATATGCAAGAAAATTCGTATACAGTTGAACGTTATTATAACGCGAACGTCAAATTACGGTTACGGGGACATTTCATTGGACATCTTAGATCGTTTCGGATTTTCTAACAGCAACTCAAACAAAAGTACATATCATATCATTTTAAAGGAAATTAAATGTATTTTACATTCATATCAGTAAACAGGTGTTAAAAAATTGAGATATACATGTAGTAGAATTTCGTTTGATAAAAAGCCTCTGAATTATTCTTTGTGTTATTTTGTCCATCGGGACATTTTATTGGACACGGGGAAAATTACGATGTTTTGAAAATAAGACCGCAGTTACTTAATGATGACTTCAGATAGCTTCTTCGGGACATGTATAATTTTTCTGTTATTATTAAAATCCATTTTCGTCAATAATATCTTATGAAAGTGAAGACAGAAAAAAAAATTACGGGTTGAGCAGCTAATTGGGACAAATTTTCTTTTTTTATTTAAACTCTTTTGACGACCTTCCTTCTCTTAAAATCAAAAAACGTCTGTTACTTTATTTTAGGTTAAATGTATACAAAACAATTGCAAAATTTTTAACCATTCTACTTACTAATGAATCCGCACTGGGATTTTAAAGACTCACATAAAACAAAATTGTAACAGCGGCACACCCTTGAAATGACGTTATAGGCATCGAAATGAGCAAAGTTTTTCATTAAAAAATAGACAAAGCACAAAATCATCTATGTTATTGATTTCTGTGGTTTATTTCCTTTCGAATGATATGCATAAGATGGATATTTATTGTATAGGATAAGAGCTTGGATTTGAATAACCCGCCTTCTAACCCATATTTCCAAAGTGACACCAATATCGTGCGCAACGTCATAGTCAATATGTTCCGCAACGAATATTAGAAGAACTAAATGCCAAAATACGCGTGAAAATAAAGAAATAGCCAATTTTGAATAATGAAATGGACATTTTGAATAATGGAATGGACTGCGGCGACCCTTTAGCCCCTAATTATAGATAAACCTTATACCTCATTCGAAAGCTGATTACAAGAGGAACAAAATATATGTAGTCAATATGTTCCGCAACGAATATTAGAAGACCTCAATGCCAAAATACGCGTGAAAATTAAGAAATAGCCAATTTTGAATAATGAAATGGATATTTTGAATAATGGAATGGACTGCTGCGACCCTTTAGCCCCTAATTATAGATAAACCTTATACCTCATTCGAAAGCTGATTACAAGAGGAACAAAATGTTTATAGTCAATATGTTCCGCAACGAATATTAGAAGACCTAAATGCCAAAATACGCGTGAAAATTAAGAAATAGCCAATTTTGAATAATGAAATGGATATTTTGAATAATGGAATTGACTGCTGCGACCCTTTAGCCCCTAATAATAGATATACCTTATACCTCATTTGAAAGCTGATTACAAGAGGAACAAAATGTTTATAGTCAATATGTTCCGCAACGAATATTAGAAGACTTAAATGCCAAAATACGCGTGAAAATTAAGAAATAGCCAATTTTGAATAATGAAATGGATATTTTGAATAATGAAATGGACTGTGGCGACCCTTTAGCCCCTTATAATAGATAAACCTTATACCTCATTCGAAAGCTGATTACAAGAGGAACAAAATGTGTATAGTCAATATGTTCCGCAACGAATATTAGAAGACCTAAATGCCAAAATACGCGTGAAAATTAAGAAATAGCCAATTTTGAATAATGAAATGGATATTTTGAATAATGGAATGGACTGCTGCGACCCTTTAGCCCCTAATTATAGATAAACCTGATATCTCTTTCGAAAGCTGATTACAAAAAGAACAAAATATATATAGTCAATATGTTCCGCAACGAATATTAGAAGACCTAAATTGCAAAATACGCGTGAAAATTAAGAAATAGCCAATTTTGAATAATGAAATGGATATTTTGAATAATGGAATGGACTGCGGTGACCCTTTAGCCCCTAATTATAGATAAACCTTATACCTCATTCGAAAGCTGATTACAAGAGGAACAAAATGTATATAGTCAATATGTTCCGCAACGAATATTAGAAGACCTAAATGCCAAAATACGCATGAAAATTAAGAAATATACAATTTTGAATAATGAAATGGATATTTTGAATAATGGAATGGACTGCGGTTACCCTTAAACCCCTAATTATAGATAAACCGTATACATCATTCGAAAGCTTATTACGAGAGGAACAATATGTATATAGTCAACAAGTTCCGCAACGCTTATTAGAGAAGTAACGAAGGACCTTAATATCGAAATACGCTTGAACATTAAGAAATAGCTTGTTTTGAATAATGGAATGGACTACTACAGCCCATCAGTCCCCAATAAAGGCAAATTTTATACACCAAATTAAAGCTTATTGATAGAGGAATAACTTGAGTATAAATGATATGTGCTGCAATGACCATTAGAGGGGTTATGGAGGACCTAAATGCCAAAATCCGCATGAAAATCAAGAAATAGCCAATTTTGAATAATGAAATGAATATTTTGAATTACAAAACACTTGTCTTACAGAATTGACTGTTGTGACCCGTTGACCCTTATTACAGATATACCTTATACCTCAATTGAAAGCTTATTAAGAGATGAACAGTAGCATGATTATGAGAGTTCTGCCACACCCCCATTTTGAGGTTGGAGTCGAGGGAAAAATTTTCTTTGTGGATGATATAAACACACACACACACACAAATAGAAATTCACAGATATAATAAACACAATGGACTTTAAGATTACAAATATGTCTGGTCAGAGATAGAATACGGCGCAAGAGGTAGAAATTCTGAAAAAAAACTGGCCGCTGTTAAGGCCAATCGAGAACAGCGCTGCAATGATGAGGAAATTATTAAATTGCGAAAAGTAGGGCAGGACTCACCCTAGATTGTCAAAGACATTAAAGACTTCGACACGAAGTAAAGGCCTGCAAAATTATAACCTTGTGCTGGAAAGCGGAAACTATTCGCACATGGGGATGTGAGAGATTAATTAAGCAGCTGACTATCGTCTTGGCAAAGAGAGAACCGATGGAGCTGTGTAAATTGTGAGTTATGGGATGAAAAATCATGACGCACCGCGTACGTGTCACGACTTTCTTATTTTTTATAAGGATTGTAGGATCGAAAGTGTTCGAATATATATGTTTTGTAGGCCGAAAACTGGGTCTAAAATCAGTAAATTGGGAATGGTGGTTTTGGAGTGACCTAAACTGATTTTTTGTTAGGATAAAGACATTGATCCAATAGCGAACATGGAGTTAGTAGTTGAAAACGTTAAAGCCCTGAGGGGTATAGCCAAAATGAACCACCTTCGAGGGTAATCCCGGTTGAGGAAAGATCAGTTGGTTGAGAGTTGATAGAAACGAAGACAAATCTTAAAATTCATCGTCGTCCCAAACCCCACACGAGGAGATTGTCACACAGGCAAAACAACTTGGGTTGAAAGGGGTTAGCAGGCTGTCGATAGATCGACTGCTAAAGAAGGTGCAGGAAAAAATTTTGGAAGATAGGAAAGCCATTGCGGATAAAATTGAGGTACATTCGCCGAAAAAAACGTTTAAAGATTTATTTACTACCTGGAATATGACCCCGCTTATTGGCATGGACGTGCATACCTCCCTTAAGGTCTCTCTGATGTCACGGATGGAAGTTATAGATGATTGGGCGTTTTAAGGGGCAAAACAATGTGATCATGCACTGTATGTACCTTTGTAAATATTATTCCAACAGGTAAAGCGAATGATGAGAACGAGGGATACTTTCACTCGGGAAACTAGATTTTCACCACGGCCACGAACTTTGTTGAAACCCTTGAGGAGATGGATAAAAAGATCATAGAAGGCCCAGTGGACCTCTGACAAAACTAGGGAATGTATCCCTTCTCGAATGTACCTTTCTTCTTCGGAAATTCGCGATGGTTGTATGGGAGGGAAAGGTTCCAATACAACTTGTTTTTCGTGCTCCTTATGACTTGCGGCAACATGGGTCATCTTGATAGCGGTGCTTGGTGGTATTGTACTGGCGAACAAGATCGTCCCGGACATCGATATAGGTGCGTGTGGAGTTGGCTAAAAAGTATTTGAACATTTTATCTTTCATGGTGCGTCTCCAACGTTTGACAATACTCGAATTCTCTTCGTTCCCGGTGGAGTAGATATCGATATCATGCTTTTGAAGCAGCTGATTTACGTGTTTGTTGTAAAATTCAGTGCCTTTGTCTGTCGATAGCTTATTGGGCACACCGCTTGGAATGCATCCCGCACCGTCACCCCTTCTTTTTCTTGAGTGGTATCATCCAGCCATATTTGAAAAATACATCGATATTGCTCAGGATAAATTTATTTCCCTTGTTGTCCCTGGAGAAGTCATTCATATCAAAAAGGTCGTACGCCCAGGTCTCATCCGCACCACCCACCACTACACAGCGTTTATGAAACTAGCGTCGAACTGGTTTGTGAACCCCTCAGCTAGCTCATCGGTCAAGCGAACATTTTTTTTAACACCCAGACCGAATCCAACTTTGGTACCGATGATGGGTCCGACGATGCTGTAGTCCAAGTGTTAAGCGAGGCTACATTGTAGCATAGCTTCGTGAACGATGGAGTTGTGTGCGGATGAATCCTTGTACTGGGCATAACAAAGATCGTGGTGATCTGCTGCATCGTCAACTTGATTAATGGGTTTTGACCAAGCCTTCAGGGTGTCGTCGGGAAGTAGTCGCTTTCTAAGTTAAGTCCCTGGCCTGGTGAAGTTGTGTCTGGGTAGATGCATTTTCATGGGTAATCGGTTGATTAGATTGTTCATGAACCCTGTACCGGTTGTAGCAACAAACTGAGACATCTTGGCATCGCACACATGGCAGTTGCCAACCTTTCACCGTCGCCCGTTGCTGGTCATTACCTCGCTGGTGTTAACTGTGTCCGTCTTCCTACGACTTTCACACAGAAAATCATCGCTATTTTATTTTAATAAATGAACATTAAGGACACTCATACAGTGCCAACGCCCACATGAGGAGTTATCACTACCTCCTACTTCAATGATCGACAAGACGGTCGATCATTGGGAAGTCGGACTGTGGTAAGACGACGCAGCTAAACAACCTATTCCTGCGCGATGGATGGCTCCGACTACAATCAATTGTTCGTCTTCTGATAATCAATTCACCTACCTATCTACCAGCTGTTGGAGCAAGCGCTGGAATAAAGCTTCCCCAAAGAAGATATCCGAGACCTCCTACAGTGCAAGGGCAAGTCACCCTACTCGTTGATCGATGTGGTCAACACCTTACTACCACCACGACACCCGAGTATCGACACTTTTTTCTTCGAGCAAGGAAGCGATGTACTAGACCCCCGAGAACTTGACCCCAGCCGCAAGAACCTCATAGTGAACCTCATGGTGTTCGACGATGTTGAGAAAACAGAACACGTGTGAAGACAACGACGATTGTTTCTACCTGTGCCAGAACTACTTCACACTGCCCAGCCAGTCGATCCGGGAGAATGCCTACTTCTCCTGCCTCTTCCAGCAGAACGCTAAGAATATCGACCACATCCGACGCAATCACTGCAACGATCTCACCAAGAAACAGTTTGACGCTCTGTGTAAGAATTGCTGGTCCAAGGCAAATGGAAAATATCGATGCAAATTAAATGAGTTTTATGCGGTATAAGATAAAGAATGGATCAGCTCGAATATTTCTTTAAGTATGATAAATATCTGGACACAGAGGAACCCAGCCCTGCAAGTTCGAATGGCCCTGCAAATGCAATTTTGAGTGGATTCTAGTCGATATGAGGAGCATATTTTGAGAATGCGGTTGCGTGATCCTTCACCCGATCTAAAGCGGTGGAGGTGATTTCAACGCATGGACCTCCACCATTATGGTAAGGTGGAGCAATTTTCTCAATCCAAATGCCCTGCCAAGACGATTTGAGGCCACCAGTGCACATACCCATGACAAGTGAATCTATCGAAGAAAAGGGATCCGTATCAGCTGTGTAATAACTTCATGTGCAACTCATAAATTAGGGCGTTCACACAAAAGCTTAGGGGCGTGCAACAGCATTCGATCTATTAGATAAATGACGTAAGTTGCAAGACACCAAACGGAAGATTCAAGCCAGTTATATGCAGCATCGTCTCGACAAGACTGAACTTAGCCGGGACCTTTAAAAGGTGTTAAAGCCTGTGGTTGAGGCTCAGCGAGAGGCAGCTTCACAGATCACCGAAAATATGGCAGACCTTCCTGCAACAGTGCCAGCCAGCCATCCCTTCACCACCGCCAGAGTTTGCCGACCCACTACTCATTGCACCACCTACAGACACCGTCCTTGGAGCTCGAGCACAGCAGCATTTGCAGCACAGTATGACTTTTTCCGCCGACCACACCTTTGGATTGCGTTGGTATCTTCATCAGAAGCTCACTCGTTACTTTTGACGGCGATAATGTTTTTATGGATAGAGTGAAGTACAAAGGAACCCTTGGCTTCTGGGAAGTCATGGTGAAAAAGAAACCATAATCGTTCGAGCTCGACGACCCTGACGACTATACAGAGATCCTTAAAAGTTCCGGTACTATGTATAAAGGCAATTCCATCCTTTCAAGAACCCCGAAGGCGAAGAAGAATTACAAGTGGAAGGGAATCGTGTCCCACATCTACCAGAAGTATAAGTTTGGCATTGAGCTGCAAACCGTGTTTTGTCCAACTTCAAGCAGCTTCTCGATCGCTTGGAACTGTGTGCTGCAGCTTACCGAGCAGGAAATAATGGTGTGCGCAACGAATTTGTGTCGATTTTCCATGCTATTAAAAAGGGTAGACTCCAAATTCCAAGGATTCAACTAGCTGTGGTACAAAGAACCATCTCCCGAAGCCGAGGCCGAAAACACAGGGTTTGCAGCAGGTCATGGGTATATTATCACCAAGCCCGCCAACAAAGGATCGTTTTCATTCACCATACCTCCGAGACACATTTTCGGCTTTGCAGACGATTACAACAAGATTGTGTATGGATCAAGCACGAATTGTCACTCGTACGCGACTCGGACGAAAATGCCATCCTGCTACTGCCGTCAACGACGTGGCGAAAATCAACCTGTGGACGTGGCGAAAATCAACCTGAGTAAGATCTCTTGGTTTGTTCCTCACGTCCTTCCTTCCTTCCGATGAAAAAAAATCTGCGGTTGTACAAGACCATCCAGAGCAAGAGTAAGATCGATTGTGGTTTCCGAATACGACAGTGTGATTCTACAAGTGTTACCCCAAACTTACAGTTCCACTGGCGTTTGTCTGCCAAGAGCGGTCGGGAGAAACCGAGATACATCATCGTAGTACGATCAGACTCAAAATATTACTGCAATCGTGTTCGACCACTGCCAGTTGCGAACTATCTACGTCACTATCATATCAGAACGCTACCGGCGGTAGACTTCAATGCGAGTTTCACACAAACAAAGATCACCAGAGTGTACAAGAAAGTCGCAGAGTTCTTAAAAAACAACTTCAACATTAACCTCTCCGATTTCGTCGAACTGTACCCACTTCTTGTCATTGATGTGAGTCACCAGTACATTCAGATCCTGATCGAGTTCGAGCGCAAAGTACCTGCAAACACCGAGGTATTTTCACTTGTGATTTCCGACAGATTCCTGCAGTTTGAATCCGACGGTCAGAAGATGAATGTCGTGTACAAAAGTTTAAAGAAAAATGGATAAAATTCACCTTCAAATAACTCCTCTTTACCAGTCGCCCTGCCGAAGTATATGCAATCGTGGTGAAGGTAATTAAACAACTTAGAAGTATGACGGTATCGAAGAGTGGAAGCAAATAAATGTGACAATGGTGTACCATAAATAAATCGATAACACATGGTTCAAGCAAATTGATAAAACACCAACCCCAAGCATGGGTTTTCTTTCATCGTTTCTAGAAACGATAGCCAAATCCTTATCCGGTTCAACCCCACTGCAACTCAAGGAATCCAAGACCTACGAGATAGCATTGGTGAACCTGGAAACCAATAACTCCATCCCTAACATTCATATGCATACAAGTATCAATTCTTTCTGCTACTGTCCCGGCGATGGTACCAACTGGTTTTCCATCGCACTGATCACATGTTACTATGACATTAAAGACATCAACAATGAAATCCAGCGGAAGCTACGGCTCAACAAACACAAAATGAAGATCATCATCGATGCCAACTTGGCGACCCTAAGAGCAACGCTGACTCTCGCCAGACTCTATCAACGTTGTCAATAGTATCAACACCGTCTTGGGATTCAAGGGGCAGATTTACACGTTCGGTTTGATCTCAAACGGCTATACAAGAAGGGGAGCACATTGTAAATATCATCAGAATCAACAGCATTCTTGGGAATAGTGATATTAGTGCGGCGGCTACACGTATATTTCAGACGATTTGTACACATCCTGCTACAATCATGACATTTGGCATAGACCTTCCTCAACTATTACTCTTTCATTTCAGAAACGGAGACATCTGCAAAAAATGTCTCACTTCCGGTAAAATGCAAAATGGCGGTTATCATACTTAAATCAGCCATATATCGAAGGCTAATATGTGAAAAGGTGTTATTATCAGGCTACTAACATAATATTAAGTACCAACCTTTGTAATCTACTACCTTTGGCTATATGATAGAGATTAATTGTCTTCAAATACCCTACTTCCGGTATAGTCCAACATGGCGCACATACTACTAGAATAAGCTTATTTTTAGGGAGGGTAAATGAAATGTGTTTTAATGTATTGCTACTATCATTACATTGTGCAGCAAACCTTTCTTTTGTGCTTCTCGTGGATACAATGTATAAGACATATCTCTTTAAAAACATTACTTCCGGAAATATCCAAAATGGCGGACATAGAAATATCTTTTTTCTATTTTAATATTCAACTTTTTTCAAAATAAAAAGAAAATGCTTTTGTTGTGGGTTTTGTTGCTTGTCATTAAACTTTATTTTCTAGTTGTCCTCAAAACCACTAAATTATTCTGATCTAAATTTTTAAATAACACTTCCGGTAAAAAACATATGGCGTAGATTTAGGAAATGAGTCCTCAATCCACATCTTTGATTTAGAGTTTTAGATAGATTAATTAAAACAAAATAAAATTACTAAAACACTAAAAAAAAACCAAATTACTACTATTTGGCTAAAAAAAACATATTCATTCATTGTCACCACCACATGAAAACAAAGTAGTCCAGGGGAGACCCGATTTTCCACATTAAAAACGACCGCGACATCCTCTGTATTTGTATCTGTATATAAAATTGAGAATGGAAATGGGGAATGTGTCAAAGAGACAACAACCCGACCGAAAAAAACAACAGCAGAAGTCACCAACAAGTCTCCAATGTAGCGAGAAATTCCCACACCCGGAGGCGTCCTTCAGCTGGCCCCTAAACAAATATATACTAGTACTAGTTCAGTGATAATGAACGCCATACTAATTTCAAAATTGTACACAAGAAACTAAAATTAAAATAATACAAGCCTAACAAAGGCCAGAGGCTCCTGCCTTGGGACAGGCGCAAAAATGCGGTGGGGTTAAACATGTTTGTGAGATCCCAACCCTTCAACTATACCTCGAGCCAATGTAGAAAAGTAAACGCATAACAATACGCACATTTAAATTCAGTTCAAGAGAAATTCGAGTCTGATATCAGAACCAAAGAAAATGAACAAAATGACAATAATACATAAATAACAACAGACTACTAGCAGTTAACTGTCATGCCAGCTCCAATCTTCAATTAAACTGATTGAAAGATTATGATTTCATAATATGAACATCAGGCACAACCCTTCCCGTTAGGGGTTTAGTATCATACCATCATAACATATATGAAAAGAACATAACCCGTGTCATGCCAACAACTGTTTTTTGATAAATGTGTTTAGTTCCGATGCAAAGAGCCGATAAGTGAATCAATATTAACGCCAAAATATGCAATCTTTAATGAGCTGACAACAGTATCGTAACTATATCCCTTCTTAATAAGTCTATTCAAGGGTTTTGTTAGTTTCTGAGGTGAATACTGACACCTTTGTGCTTTAATTTATAAAGAATATTTCCATAAAAAATGAATACATTGTCGATACCAATTCTGGATTTAATATAACGGTTTGAGAGAGCGCGCAGATATATTGACGAGCATTAAGAGCAGATTTGACGCTCTCTACGCTTGATGCGTGCAATTAGTCTATAGTGTTGTGTAGCTGATTCGACACGATCACTGTCTTTTCAAAGAGTGACTTTGAGTATTGTGGTGTTTTGCTTAGTGGAATGTCAAAACACTTAGAGTGATTGTAACTTGTTTTCCACAATATTTTTTGCATGGTATTCTTCGAACTTCTTGGCAGTTATGTTTCTCTTAAGACGTGCTTTTTTTTTTTAGAAACTCGTCTGGTTCAATAACGGGAATCAGCCCTGAACCACTTTGTACATAAACATCAACTTCTAGCTTGTTCGTCTTGCAATTGTAAATAGGTCTTGTAGTTCCAGTTTGGCAATCATATTGGAGACACAACCGTTCTCTCTTGACTTGTAATAGATGGTGATGAATCTTGCCGCTTGAAGTTGTATCCTTTCTAGCTTATTTGTGTTTGTTACCGTGTATGGGTCCCATACTATGGCTCCATATTCCATCGTTGATCTGACGAGCGAAATGTTAGCTGTTTTTTATTTTTTTCAATCTTGTTGGCAGTATCACAAATTTCTTCTTTGAAAGCCTAACGTTGAATTGAATTTCCTTTCTTTGCCACGTTTAATATGTGGGTGGTCCATTTGAGGTCTTCCGAAATATTAAGGTCTAGGTACGGGTCATGCTTGACTTGTTGAAGTATGTGTCCACTTAAACTGTAGATTGTATGGCTTTTGTTTCTGATGCTTAGGATGTACAATCTTTTGCATTGAACCGCATTCCCCAGTACATCCACAATGTACAAGCTTCTGCCAAAATGATGAGGCCTTAGAAAGAGTTATTAATAAGTGATCCTCTTTGTCCCTTCGCCATCCATTAAAGCCTGAACTGGGTAGCATAAGAGCCAATTCCAAGCTCGTCCCCCCTAAACACCTGCCTTAGTATATTGCACGTTATACATGCTGGAAAAGTCTAGACCAAGTTGAGGGAATACCCTCAATTAGTCTTCCCTTTTGCGCAATTAGTTAGTTTCTTGAATCGTAAACCATGTTAACCTCATCTGATATGTTTGTCAGATCTTACAGGTAAACCTCGGTGATTTATGCTGATCAATCATCATTTTTTATGTTAAATTCACATCTTCAAATTGCCATCAATGTCGCACACATTTTTTTCCTTTTCAAGCAATCAGAAAACTATATCACAACCGGTAAAGACATGGATCACAATAAGTGTTTGTAATCACTCATTGCCAGGTGCATTTGAAAGGTCATTGATATATATTTATCAAAAGCTTTTTGCCCTCCAAACCACAACCCATAGTTCGTCTACCCCTGTCACGGAATAGCGAAACAGTAATGACAGCATCATCAGTAACGACTATTCGAATCATGACTCGTGCAAGTTCGTGTTTCATCACATCAGACACATGCAACATGATTCAATCGCAGCCTCTTAATGTGAACATGGTGATAAACTTGAAATACATCACGAGGTAGATAAGATATAATATCAGGAGCATTTTGTATAAGAAGCAAGAGCTACATTTAGGGGAAGGGGCATACACAGACGAACCCAGAGTCCAAACAAAATCCTCAAAATTGGCAAAGTGTTCTGAAAGATGACGACAATAAGAAAGAACTTTTTAGTTTTCATTCGAAACAGATTGCTCAAACGATTTTGAGGAAAAGGTAGTTGTAGCAACACTTACTCAGAATGTTTTGTGTTATCCACCACATGATGATGTGTCAAGCTAAGCACCATGTTCACACGACGAGGCTGACACTTGAATCAAGATGCATGTGTCTGATGCAGTGAAACACAGACTTTAACTGAGTCATGGCTCGAACAGTCGATACTAATGTTGCTGTCATTGCTGTTTCGCTATTCAGTGAAATAGGGGCAGACGAACTTTGGCTTGAATTTGGAAGTGAGAAAAGCTTCAGATAAATATCTATCCATGACCTTTCAAATACACTAGGCATTGAGAGATTACAGTTTGCTGGAGAAGGAACTGCGTTTGGGACATGGATGATTTTTGAAGATGTGACTCTCTCATTTAAAATGATGATTGATACCCAACGTCTCCAGATATGGATTTAACAATGTCGTTGATAGAACGATCCGTGGTTTTGTTGTCAGATCGAACAAACTTATTATATGGGTTAACGAAGCAAGAAAACATGTGATTTTACGGGAAGTAGGGTTTTTGAAGACGTCTAATCTATATCATATATCCAAAGGAGTACATAACAAAGGTTTGTACCAAATTTCATGATAGTAGCATGTTCATAACGTCTTTTCACATACTAGCCTTCGGTATTGGGCTAATTAAAGTATGATGTCCGCCATTTTGGATTTTACCGGAAGTGAGACATTTTTTTCAAATGCATCACTATATGAAATAGAAAATCTAAAAAAGAGAAATAAATTAGGAAGATCTGTGCCAAATTTAAT
The DNA here is from genome assembly GCA_019925275.1 of Mytilus edulis. Lineage (NCBI taxonomy): Eukaryota > Metazoa > Mollusca > Bivalvia > Mytilida > Mytilidae > Mytilus > Mytilus edulis. The sequence goes on from CM034353.1 coordinate 55,548,353, forward strand.
GCTTGTAGCAGGATGTGCCCAATTTTTCACAAAGCCGCCGTACTATATCAACCATGGAAGTGATGTAAATGGTATTACAGCAGTCTTCCATCTACAGCTTTTTTTCCCCCGCAGACGGTTCTGGTATGAAAATCATTCAAATCCCCCAAGAACCCGGTATACTTGCCAGTGATCTTGCGAACCAGCAATCGCATGCAAACATACCTCAACGACTAAGACGGTAGGCAAATCGAGAGGTATGAATAAATGACTTATCACGAACATGGTTTGAACTTGACAAAAGGTCAACATAATAAACTACAACGGGCTGCCAAGTCGTCATTCGTTTGTTCCATGCAAAGCTGGCTCACCTCTCTCAAGGTTCAAAAGATTACCAAGACTCTCCAAAAAAGGTACTGGTGGAATGAATCGGAAGCTGAGTACCACCCAAATGAAGATAAACGCAAAAGACCATTCTACCAGCCTTGGGTGTTGGAGCCTTGAGCGGTGTGGGTGGTGAAGCCGTCAACAAGGCCTTAAGGTCTGGATTGTACCTACAGCGTGGTGGATGCGTTTGCGCAGTGAATCCCAGTGTCAACGGTCCCTGCCTCAAATCCTCAAACGCCCGAATTACCTATGGGTATGGACTCTACTTGAAGCGTGGTCAGCAATTCCACGACGGAGCTGGTCTGATCTTATATTTGGATGTTAACCGCCTCTTCAAAATCATTCCCCTCCTCGGTATGCTCCTATAAAATAAATGAACGATTTAGATTCTTGGTACCGGCGACTTTAGTCGAATGGTGTAGAATCAACTCGATGCAGAAATTGAAGGTATCAAACTACCTTTAACGCCTATGTACGTCTGGACAAAGCTGTATCTGTAACACTGGGTGCTTGTTCTGTGGGTAGTTTGGTGTTAACCATCAGTACCCTGGGTTCAGCTTTGACCGGCACAGGTGTTATAGCCACCCTTCCTCTGGGATTTCTATCTTGCTTCAATGCTACCACCGTAATGGATCTCACACTAATTTCTAGGCATGTAACCAAAAAGAAAAAGAAACACCACGATACTTTGCGATTGGCCCAGTCCAAAAAGTTATACTGTTATACCACTGTCCCATGTTAGGGAGAGGGTTGGGATCCCGTTAACATGTTTAACACCGCCACATTATTTATGTATGTGCCTGTCCCAAGTCAGGAGCCTGTAATTCAGTGGTTGTCGTTTGTTTGTGTGTTACCTTTTTGTTTTTCATTCTTTTTTTGTACATAAATAAGGCGGTTAGTTTTCTCGTTTGAATTGTTTTGTACATTGTCATTTCGGGGCCTTTTATAGCTGACTATGCGGTATGGGGTTTGGTCATTGTTGAAGGGCGGACGGTGACCTATAGTTGTTAATTTCTGTGTCATTTTGGTCTCCTGTGGAGAGTTGTCTCATTGGCAATCGTACCATATCTTCTTTTTTTTAATAAATAATAGTACAGAAGACAAAACATAGAAAATAAGTTAGTATATCAGTTTATCGATTACTCCCTTCTCCAAATAAAAACATACATAAAAAAGGAAACCAGTTGGTCATGGTCTATTTGAAGGGTTTTGATGGTCGACATCATCTGAAAAGATCTGGTATTGAAAGTTGTATATAATATCTTTACTTATCTAAATGATATTTACTGATTTTTTTGTGTCTCCTGTTTCATCTGCTTCCGGATCCGGGCCGAATCCTGTGAATTTAGGAACATACTGATCGTTGAGTAACACATTTCCTGCTGCTAACAGCCTATGTACCACTTAAAACAATAATACATTTGTGTTTATAATAAAAAAGGTAAACTATTTGCTATGTTGCTATAAAAAAGGTATGACATAATTTTCTTTATTCCATACCAATGACTTTTACTCCAATCTTTTTATAACAGGAAAAGACTATTGTTTTATCAAGATTTACACAATCTAAAATAAAAATTGTTTGAAAATCTCTCTCTCTCTCTCTTTTTTTTCTCACTTTCTCTTCTCTCTTTTTTCACAATCTCTTCATATAAAAATATCTATAGACTATTTAATATAAAAAAAAGGTTAACATCAATCTAATTAAAAACCGATCTCTCATCGCTCCTGTTTCTGATATGTCGCGTGGGAGATCTAACGAAACCGGCTTTGAGGTCACATGTGAGTGAACTAAAAGTTATGAATTTATAAAGATATGCAAATGAGTTGACGACCTATTAATAAGCCAATCAAAAAAGTTTATGAATTATTTTGACTGACGATTTCGTCGTAAATAAAATGAGTTACATCCCTTTGCCTTACGTTAAACTTCCAAGATCGTGGAAGACTCAATTTCATTGGTCGAAAAAGACACACCTACGAGGTCACTCACATGTGACCTCAAAGCGGGTTTTGTTAGATCTCCCACGCGACATATCAGAAACAGGAGCGATGAGAGATCGGTTTTTAATTAGATTGGGTTAACATGTGCTATGCATATATTACATGTTGTGTGCTCTGTTCCATAAATAGGTGAAAAATATATAAATTGATATAAATTTGGTTGTTTAAGATAACCAATCAGGATAAATAATTAGCATAGGGGCCCAAAGTTTTTCAAGTTCAAAAAAACTTTGTTGTATTTTCTTGCTGTATATAACTCTAAGTTATAAAAGTTTTTCAGTTTTTTTTTTAATTCAATTGCAGTTGGAAGCATTTCTTCTAGCTTGCATTTATAGATGTATTTTTTGTCAAAAAATACAAGAAAATTTAAAAATAAGCTTTCTTCTACAAAACCAACATAATCATACCACATCTTCTTTTTTATAACTTTGTATCTTTGATTTTAATCTTAATTATCTCTGTAGGAATAGTCCTATGTAAAAACTTATATTGGAAATTATACAGATATGTATCTCTACAACCTTTCTGAAGTAGGCAAAAGTATTTCTTCCAGTCTTCAATGTTAGAATGCAGCTCATCCTCCCATTTTGAAAATTTTACAACTGGAAGATATGCACATTTTACAATAAAATTATTATATATGAATTTGAGATTTTTACTGCTAGTAATTGATTATTAACATAACATTAAGGCGTATTTCCGATTTTTGAATAATTTATAAAAGACTACAATTGGCTCAACATGACATTTTCAAACATTTTAGTAAAATTTTGGTACTATTTTAACACTTTTGAATAGCATATTTAAATTGTATTGGAAGCATCTGTATATATATACTGTTTTTGCGATACAAATTAATTCATTTGCTAAATGATTGTTTTTCAATGCGAAATTTAACAAGAGGCTGTCACAACGACAGCAAACCGGATTTATTAACATTTATTTGTGTCCTGGCAATATCACAAGAACCATTACTGATGAATTGTGAAAGTGAAAATCGTCAATATCAAATTTTACCTCCATTTTGTCATCAGTATCAACATATCAAAATTTGAAAAGCTTAGATTGAATGGTTCATGAGTAAATCCAACAATGTGAATGGAAACGCCATTTTACGATCTTTCAAGAACCATATTAAACTCCTGAACGGTAAAAGTCAAAATCGTCGTTATTGAACTTGACCTCTATTTTGTCATCAGTAACAACATATAAAAATTTCAAAAGCTTTTGTTGAATGGTTCATGAGAAAATGCACGGACACGACTGGAAATACCATTTTTCAATCTTTCAAGAACCATAACTGCTGAACGGTAAAAGTCAAAATCGTCATTATTGAACTTGACCTCCATTTTGTTATCAGTAACACCATATTAGAATGTTGGAAGCTTTGGCAGAACAGTTCATGCGTAAATGCACGGACATGACTGGAAACTCCATTTTTCAATCTTTCAAGAACCATGATAACTCCTGAACGGTAAATGTCAAAATCGCCATTATTGAACTTGACCTTCATTTAGTTGTCAGTAACAACATATTAAAATTTTAAAAGCTTTGGTTGAACGGTTCATGAGTTAATGCACGGACAACATTTGATTGACGCCCGCCCGCCCGACCGCCCGGCCGCCCGCCGTACATCCCCAAATCAATAACCGAAATTTTTGTCACAAAAATCCGGTTAATAAAAACGTGTAAAATTTGCCATATAATTGCCTACATAGAAATCGACAATATCTATTTTGATTACCAAATGTCTATGATGAGTTTATATGCATAGGGTTCATCAATAAAACATTTGATATACATCAAGTATTTATGGTACAATGCATGATTGTCAACGAGACAATTAATCCTGAGAGCCGAAATAGTACTGCAACCAGAGTTCATTTTTTAAAATTTTAATGGTCCGGAAGAACACACACCTAAATTGTATATCGATGAAAAGAGGAAAACGTGTACAATAAGAAAAGTTGGTTCGTAAAAATCCAAAGTGGTCACATTTTTGTGAAACTGAGGTCAAAGGTCAGACTTAAAAATATCAATATTTCAACCACCAGGACAAAAACTAGAAATTTTCTGATATTTATTCAGCAATAGAATGCTACGAAAACGATTCAATCATAAGCATATGCTATAAACGACGTTTAAACGACAAATTTGACTACTTATATGAAGAGCTGCCATAACAACATGGCGTTGATTTGGAACCTTCTGATTTTTTTTCCATTTATGACATAGCAAAAGAAGAAATGGTCTTGAAATTTTCACATCCATAAACTTTCATATTGTATAGTGTTTCACTACAGTATATTACAGAAATATTTTCTAAACTATAAAACACCAGTTTATCAAATTATTTCAATATTTTTCTATCTTTGAAACAGTGTTATTAATTTTGCATCTAAAAGGTTGTGTATTTTGTGAAAATAAGTATCTAGTTATAGATAAATACATATTGTGTATTTGCAAAGTCTGGACAGATCAGTTATAACACAAAATATACCAAAGCTATCCGAGGCGAATGCGAGGTTTAAAAACAATCATAAGTGTTACTTGCCTTGATTAGAGGTTTGGTTAAGTGTAAAACAAAGTCAGTTTGGTGCATAAACATTGTCTTAGTGGGATAATCCTGGTGAAAAAATGTAATGCCAATTTTCTAATGTTGTAATTTAAAATCAGTCATGATCCTTATATAACTTTTAAAAGCGACACACAATACCTCAAGTATTCATTAAATAGGGACATGAATCAATCTCTTAGTCATCATATGCGGATTCAGTACGCGTATTAGCATTACAACACACTTCCCTTTTTTACAAGAACAAGTTCGGCGCAGGACAGAGTTTGTTCAAAGCAAACACAGTTTTTGAGTACAACTGCCATCTGTAGCGTTAATACCGTCTTGATTCGGTCAAAATCGTCAGATATAGTCTTACCTTTGCATAGGAAACACAAAAGCAATGTGAGTACAAAGTTTCGATCAATGTTCGTGATCCATATTCCCATTTGCATATGCATGATATATCTGCACGGCCAATCCCAAATGTAATGGGGCGAATGTTGCTACAGAAACGATTGATTTTGTAATAGCCATACATTTACGAATTTTTGTTATCTTTAGGGGCAATATACGGTTCAGGAGCGCCTTTGTGTTGTTTTTCAATAATTAACTAACAAATGAACTTAAGAGCCTATAGGCTCCGTGTTGAAGACCGGACCGTGACCTTTAATGGTTTACTTTTGTAAATTGTGACTTGGATGGTGTGTTGTATCATTGACAATCATATCACATCTTTCTATATCTATCAAGAAGCTATGCGGGCATAATTTCCATAGAAATACTCAAAGAAGACATAGCTCATAAGAGCACTGGCGGCAGGGTGAAGTAATTGGTCTTCTTTTAATGTATACTTGATATTTTCAGACACATCTTGGTGTAATTCTGAAAGTCTTAACATAGACTTCAATTTTCCTGAAGGAGATATGGCACTGTGTCTGAATTGTAAGGTGTTACAATGTCTAGTTACATTTTGTAGTTCTGGAGTTTGGCAGTTTGATAAGCATCAGAGACAATCTTGGGTAAAAGTGATCGGTATATTTAGAGGATGTGCTACACGAGAAAGATTTTTCTTATGGAGGAACAGATCATCACCAACAATCGTTATCAATGAACTGACAGGAAGTTCAAATTATAATTTTTCAGTAACTGTTTTCACCTAATTGCACAGGTGTTGACTTCAATAAGTACTTGGTACATGGGGTAATGCATGGACAAACGATTACTCACATTAATTAACACAACTTAAAAGACTTTCAACACGTTTAGAGGACTCAGTTTTGTGTAGTTTTCTGGTGTTTTTTGAAAGGTTTTTCTTTTACACATAAAACCTGTTCAAACTTCAAGGAGTAAACTGAGCGCGACATCGTAGAAAAGTGTCAGGTTGTGAGGATACACGTCGATCAGTTTGATCACATATTTGGATTTCTGTTGTTTCTAATTAAAAGTTTCCCATGGGTGACTGGGGAAACGAAATATGGTCACTTGGTCTTCCCCCGACCTGCAGTAAAACGAAGTAGGGCGTCCGTTTAACTGTGCGGGATGTAACAAGTTCGCAGTCACGTCCATTCAGAATGGGGAAGTTAAATCCGATGCCTCGTGTAAAGAGAGTGCTACGTTCTTTGCACTTTAAGAACCCTTGCAATAACTCTTTGAGGGGTCTGTAGGTGGCCTGTTGCAATGTAAAATTTCTGTTCCAAGCCAATATACCATCATTTTCCAGTGGCAGTCAAACTTTTCCCGACCATCATCCCGAATGGCATCTATTACGACAAGACCTACATATTGTTTTTATTGCAAGTTAACTTGTTCTCGTCCTGAACATGCATGAAGTATTTTCTACTTGACGTTAAGCAACCAACAATCAATCAATCAATCTAATTTAAAGACGCAACAATTTTGCCTTCTGGTGCAAGTCTCATAACATCACTGATGATTCGCCAAAGGAAAGCATAATATCAAGATAAGTTGGTTGTAGCATCACCTTGTCACACACCAAATCTCTGCGAAACTTCAATAGTACTTTTTCCTTTCCCCAACTACTTGTGCATATTAATTTCTCTGAGGTTAAACATTGACATACACTGTATTTCACACAACATCAACTATCGTCATTATCCGGAAAAAACCTCTTATCCGAAGGATTTGGTTAACTTTTATAAAAAGTTAAACTTTTATTAACAAAAATATAACTTATTTACAGAAAATACACGAAAGAACTACTATATATATTCAAATCACTCAAAAATAAATTAACTTCTCCTACAAAATCTACATAATCACATCGAAACTATCAAATTCATTGTGAAGGAAAAAATAAATGGTGGAGCTGATTGACGGATAGGAAATTTCCGTAATTAAAAAAGGTACGAATGATGATTTTATTTTTGAGTTTTTGACAAAATTGTTCAAAATGTGTATGCAGTATCGCAATAATATGTTTTGTCCTCTCAAATGTCGAATACTGTTTTTGAATCATATGTTTTCTCGTTTTCAAAGAAAAACGCGTTAAATTTCTATCTAAATAAAACAGTCAACTTTAGGTTTGAAAGTTTTACTTGGAGATGGTATTAAATATATGTCTTCATCGATATCATTCCGATGATCCTTGATGATATGTGCATAGAAAATATTTACGAAATTAGCGGGAAATTTAACCAAAAAATATATTTTGGGATCTTAAGGTAACTACCCAAAATCGTAAATTGAGGGGTACCCCCATTAAAGGGATAAAATACAAAAATGTGACCCTAAAAACTTTTTACGATCAGACAAAAATTTCAATAATTCAATTAATGAGGAGGTTCGTATAGAAGGCACCTGGACAGACAGACAGACAGACAGACGGACGGACAGACAGACAGACAGACAGACAGACAGACAGACAGACAGACAGACAGACAGACAGACAGACAGACAGACAGACAGACAGACAGACAGACAGACAGACAGACAGACAGACAGACAGACAGACAGACAGACAGACAGACAGACAGATGAACAACGATACAGACAGACAGACAGACAGACAGACAGACACAACGATGAACAACGATGAACAGGAAGGATGGGTTATAAGATCTTCGGAAATTGTTTGCAGTGTATCATTAACGAAGGTATAAACGTGGCGCACGATGTTGGTACCAATTCCCGATATTGCTTTATATTAGCATAAAAATAAATACGTAAACTGGTCAGTTCGATAAAAATAGTGATGTCTGATTGAAATCATTACATAAGACATGAAATAAAAAAAAGGAACCGAAATTTAAAAAACCAGGAATATAACACTTAATTATCCCAAATTTTACGCAAAAACGTAATATATCTAACATTGTGTGCAGAAGATCAGAGTTCCGTTTCTTTCCTATGGTATTTTCTCCGATTATCATAAAACGTCACAAGAATATTGCTATTGTTACAGCTATTTGCGTGTCAGAGCAAAACCAATATCACTGAAACCGTATTCAGGAAAATGTTATATTTGTAAACGGTCCAAAACATATGCAAAGTAAATATGTTTCGGGTTTGCGCATTTATATCGTGAAATTGAAAAAAATATGAAAGGGAAAATACTTATTATATTTTGAAAGTTTTTTTTACTTTTCTGCTGGTTCATGATATTTTTTGCCGGAAACCATGCGTATAGTTTTTTACTAGTGTAAAACCATTCAAACTGGGAAACCAACGGTCTAATCTATATAAAAACGAGAAGCATGTTTGAGCTGTTAGAGAAAATGAACAGAAAGTCCTTACTACATACAGACAAACAAAACCTAGAGAAATTTAATGTTTTAAGTGAAAATGACCATGAGAATAATGGTCGCAGTGTAAACGTCGTAAGAAGAACGTGATGAGGACGGCAAGGCCGTGCTAGAATCGTACTATGGTCGTGAACAGTGTGGTATAGTCGTATCGGAAGCGTAGACGGGTCGCGGTGAGAACGTGGTGGTCGTAGTAAGGTCGTAAATTTAACTTCGCTGAGAGATCTTAGCGCAGTCTCTCCGAATAGAATCACGCTTTCGCTACGATGGTACAGTTACATTTGCGATCTTCGTGTGCTCTCACTGCGTCGACTACGACCTGATTTCGCCACGACCGCACCAATTGTTTTGAACATGTTCAAAGTTGGCCACGCTCATCACGATCTTGAAGACCTCACCACTACCGTAATTTTCTTACAAATATTAATACTGGATCGATGAGGCACCGACCATCATTGTTTTCTGTTCTTTTGTTGGGTTGTTGTCGGTTGACCACATTTCCCGTTTCAGTTCTCAATTTTATTATAGACATAACTGCATATAAAAATAAAAATATGTGGTGTGATAGGCAATCAAACAAATCCTTTCCAGGGACCCACAGACGTTAACAACTATAGGTCACCATATCACCTTCAAAAATATACGAATGGATGATAACAGAGCGAGAAAAAACAACAACAAATAACACGGACAAATGGTCCGCAATATTACTTGGGTCAACTCACTATAATTAATGAAAGACCTGGCGAATTTAAGTCCTTATGTATGGCTGAGAAGTATGTTTAAAAAGGGGAAATCATGGTTTGTTATGGATATTTATATAATGCAAGATTTGGTTTTAGATTATGTATGAGTAAGCTGAAATAGTCAATAATAAATAATCACTCGCAGAAAGACGACAAATCCATCAACAAAAGAAAAAAATTATGCGAACTACAGTGCACAGTATATTATATACATATTTTATTTGCGGTCAATGTACGAAGTCGTTCATAACTATGTAAATTGGGTCGATTTAAAAAAAAATGTAAGTTGAATACGTTTCTTTTGCAAAGGGTTTTTACAAGTAAAGTAGTGAGAAAAAAAGTTCAAGTTACCTATACACCAAGTATATTTTTAGAGAGTAAATAAAGACAAGGAATATAAACAGCGTAGTGGTGTACGTTGGCATGGTGGTAAGAGTGGATGTTAAAACCATAGGATTACAGGGGTCGATTTCAAACCAGTAAACTCACAAAGATGAAATGAAAGCAAACCCTCCTATATAGATTATGCCATGGACAAATAAATAGAATTTCTTTATATAAGAAGGAGTAGATGATATAAAGACCGGTATTACATTTTCATTTCACAATGAAAACAAATAGTAATTATTACAATAATAACTAAGTGTATAACATTATAAAACGAATATTTCCGAATTCTGAATTCCGAATTCCGAATTTTGAATTCTGAATGCTGAATTCCGAATGTTGAATTCTGAATTATAGGTGAGCCTTCTCGGCTTTCGTACCAAATTATACATTTTGCGTACTAGCATATTTAACAATAACGTAAATGCAAATTTCACAAAATAGCTTTTTAGCTCACCTGGCCCGAAGGGCCAAGTGAGCTTATGCCATCACTTGGCGTCCGTCGTCGTCCGTCGTCCGTCGTCGTCTGTCGTCGTCGTCGTCGTCCGTCGTCGTAAACTATTTCAAGAATCTTCTCCTCGAAACTATTTCAAGAATCTTCTCCTCGAAACTACTAGGCCAAATACTTCCAAACTTTAACTGTTCCTTAGGGTATCTAGTTTATAATTGTATCCGAAGTTTTGATCTATCAACAAACATGGTCGCCATTGCTAAAAATAGAACATAGGGGTCAAATGCAGTTTTTGGATTATATCTAAAAAACGAAAGCATTTAGAGCAAATCTGACAAAGGGTCAAAATGTTCATTAGGTCAAGATCTATCAGCCCTGAAATTTTCAGATGTATCAAACAACCCATTGTTGGGTTGCTGCCACTTAATTGGTAATTTTAAGGAAATTTTGCAGTTTTTGGTCATTATCTTGAATATTATTATAGTTAAAGATAAACTGTAAACAGCAAAAATGATCAGCAAAGTAAGATCTACAAATAAGTTAATATGACCAAAATTGTCAATTGACCCCTTAAGGGGTTATTGTCCTTTAATGACAATTTTTCACAATTTGTTCATCATATTTGCTAACTTTAAAAAATCTTCTCCTCTAAAACTACTCAACCAAATTCAACCAAACTTCAACTGAATGATCAGTAGGGTGTATAAATAAAGTTTGTGTTTTATTTTCTATTTCGTCAAAAACATGGCCGTCATGGCTAAATATAGAACACAGGGTAAAATGCAGTTTTTGGCTTATATCTCAAAAACTCCAGCATTTAGAGCAAATAAGACAAGAAGTTAAAGTATTTATTAGGTCAAGGTCTACCTGTCCTGAAATTTTCAGCCGAATTGGGTAACTGGTTTTTCAGGTATAATGCCCCTGAATTGATGATTTTAAAGAAATTTTGCAGTTTTTGGTTATTATCTTGAATATCATTATAGATACAGATAAACTATTAATAGCAAAAATGTTAAGCAAAGTAAGATCTACAAATAAGTCAATTTGACAAAAATTGTCAATTGACCCCTTAAGGAGTTATTGCCCTTTAAAGACTTTTTTTCACAATTTGTTCATCATGTTGACTTACTTTAAAAAATCTTCTCCTTTGAAACTGCTGTATCAATTTCAGCCAAACTTAGGCTAAATGAGTTTCAGAGTATCTAGTATAAATTTTATATTTTATTTCCTTGTATGTCAAGAAACATAGCTCCTATGGCTAAAATAGAACATAGGAGAAAATGATTTTTTTTTTGCTTTTGAAGAAAATAGGACGATTCAAAGAACATTTAAATAAATTGAAAAGCCAAAATAATCATTGATGAGAGATTTAACCAAAAAAAATTAAGATGAGCGATTCAGGCTCTTGAGAGCCTCTTGTTAACTGTCCAATAACTTGCATGTGGCCTGAGAACATAGTAATTTCGTAGTGCATTTATTTCAGACAATAAATTAAAATCTAAAAATCGCACCTGCTCTATATCAAAAAGATTTTTAAAATGAAGTGAACTACTATTGGAACAAATTAATCAAAATTATAGATTTTTACCAGCTCTAACTCAAAATATTGACAATTCTGTGTTAAGTGGATCTCGTATTTTATATAGATCAGACTGAATGGTTTTACACTAGTAATTTTTGGGGTCCTTATAGCTTGTTGTTCGGCCGTACCTTGACCAATAATGGTAAATTTTATAGACTGTTATTTGAATGGAGAGTTGTCTCATTGTCACTCGTACCACATCTTCCTATATCTAAAATTCAGTTTGACAGCTTCAGACGTTCTAATTTTTTACCTTTTTTAACTGGACCAAATCACTTCTAAACATAAAGATTTAGCACCCAAATCTCGTTCTACAATAAAATTTCCGACCAGATAAAAGTTCAAAGGATATACATAATTTGACAACAAGTGATTAATCGCTTTGACGTCCAAAAACAATATATTTATCAACACATGCATTAACTTTTAAAGCCAGTTGATGATCATTTTTTTCTTCTGAAAGTACTTGCGATATCATAAAATATGATCATCAAAACATAAAAAAAAACACAAGTAAAGAAGTATTCAATATCAATCAAAACGTAAAGGTTATTCCTGCATTAGTTTTTCGAATCATTTTATTTAGGCGTTGAAAACCTTTGGTGACCCCACAGTTAAATGTCTATCATAATTACGTCGTGAGCAATGAACATTATAGACGAACGTTCACCTAATTTGCCCCAGTCACTTGGCGATTATAGAACGTCAATCAATGGCCACAGCTACACTGTTATGAATTTCATTCTATTTATTTGGAAAAGTGCTACTGGTCACTTTAACTGCAATGGCTCGGATGACTTTAAACTACATGAATTCACTCGTGCATGAAACTTTAAACCCCATTTAAACCGACCTTACTATAAATAACTATACACGTGTTAACTATAAACAACAACAACATTCTTACATGTTCGACTTTTGTACAACTTTGATAAATACATATAAGTTGTATAATGAAAACTATCCATTTAGTTATAAAATACATATGCATATTTTTTTTTAATTTGCGGTTTCTTATGACTTTAAGTTTAAATTTAAATGTTGACCGAATGAGATTGATATAAAAAAAAATGTCGGGATCTTTGGTATTTTATAGCATATTTGTTTTAAATATGGAAATTTGATTTGGTCTATGCCACGATCACCATGATCCAGAACTTTTCATAAAGTGGATGGGGTTCTGACTGACCTAAAAGGTGGGGGCTCCATGTGTCAATTATTCCCTATATATATAATGGACCAAATTTTACCCACAAAAGAGGCCCCCTGGATCCGCCTATTCAGGCTATTGTCACAATGTAAAAACAAAATCAATTTTTACAAAATAAATCACAGTCATGACATATAATTATTAGAATTGTACGAGAACAAACAACCATCTGTGTGTCTGTGGAGAACCCGGCGATAGAAGATAATTTTAATTTCTTTTATGTTTGTCCATTTTTCATAAGAGCTCTTTCGAAAAGTAAAGGATACAAAAGTTTCCCAATTTTACAAAGTATTATTTTGTATCATGTGAAGAAAAGTATAAAACGTACTGTACTGATTATAATGTTATATACAGATTGCCGATAAGTCTTAAAAAACGATAGTTTCTGCATCGTTAGCTTCATCAAACTTTGGGTATGCAATTCAAGCCATAAAAAAGCAACTCACTAACTGTAACAAGATCTATACAAACACTATACAAACACTATACAAACATAACTATGTACTTAAAGGCCACATTTTTGAATCAGTTACAGTGAGTTACTTAAAGGTGTTACTGTAAAATTTTACCTATAGCTCAACCTGTTTTTAAAATTGTCAACACAATAGGGACATTTAAATTGACCAGTTGGTATTGTTAGATTAAAAATATACCTTGATTCTACCTGTACAGATTTTTATTCACCTAACCCAAAGTTTCAGCATGCTTTTTTCCTGAAGATTTTCTTACTTAGGATTATTCTATTAAAAATTGATAGGGAAGAAAAAAGTTTTGGTTTTCATTGTTTTAAATCCCTGATATATATGATTTATCTATTTTTTTACCTAAAATTCTAAATCAGTAAAAGATTAAAATAAATATGTATTAATTTGTTTGAAAATTTGAACTGTTTTTACACCAAAATGCTTCTTTAAAATTCTAACCCTTATACATAGTATTGTCCAGCTGCCAGTGAAACAAGAAATAGCTGCTCAGGTGTTTACAGTTTAAATTTTCAGAGGGATATGTTGTTCTTTTCTTGACATGACCCTTCAAGATTCTCATTTTGGATTATTATTTGTAATATTTTAAATCTTTTGGTGTCATTGTGTGTACAATATTGGATTTATTTTATTTGAATTCACTACTCAGACTTTTTATAGCAATTTTGCTTCTTAAAATGTGATGTGTTTCTTTCAAGATTTTATTGTCATGAAGGACATCAAGGAGGAAATAATTCATTCAAACCGTTTTGTGGGGCTTACATATGATGTTGTACATATAAAATTCAAAATAATTTTGGAGTATACTTTGATGTGTTTTTTATTTGAAATCTATTATAATATTAGTGGGAGTTTTGTGCATAAAATGCTGTGTTCACTAAAGGAAATTCAATTTTTCATACGATGGGATTTAGTTATGTTAAAGATTTAAACATTTCAAAACTGGAATTCAAGTAGGAGATATAGTGTGTGTTCATCCAACATGTTTCTGTGGCTTTAAATGTGATTTTTGAAATATTCATTATTAATTTTGGGATCTATTACAAATTTAAGATGATTCCCTATTTAAATGGGATCTTGGAAATGAAATAAAATGTTGAAGTAATGCAGTGGATATAGTCTAATCTAGTGATAAAGTGAAAAATAAAAGTAAAATATTCTAAAATATTCTTAACGTGAGGAAATGTTTTTTAAAAGTGAATGTGAAATTGGAAATAATCATTATAAAATTCTGAATCAAATATTTTTTGATTTGGAAATTATTATAGGAAATGAAATAAAATGTTGAAGTAATGCAGTGGATATAGTCTAATCTAGTGATAAAGTGAAAAATGAAATTAAAATATTCTAAAATATTCCTAACATGAGGAAATGTTTTAAGTGAATGTGAAATTGTTAATAGTCATTATAAAATTCTGAATCAAATATTGTTTGATTTGGAAATTTATTATAGGAAATGAAATAAAATGTTTACTGTGGATATATTAAAATCAGGTGATATACAGTAAAAATATAAATAAAATTTTACAAAATATAAGTGAGGATAACTATTTGGAATATAGTAATGGAAATGATTCTGAATTATGTATAGATTCTGCACCTGTTAAATTAGGATGTATATCATTGGAAGTTAATCAGAATTCATACTATGGATTTAGAAAAAAATCTAGTGAAGTAGTGAAAAATGAATAAAATTGGGAATTATTTAAAATCTTTGGAATTCTGGATGAGATGTCAAATATTAGTGTAAAAAAATAAATGAAATTGTTTATTCAAATATGATTTTGAGGTTTCATTAAAGTGAGTGAAATATTACGACTGGATTATTTGGGGTATTAAACACTGCTAGTAGTGGCTATGCAAACATTTAGATGAAATGTAGTGCATTTTAGGTCATGCAATTTTGAATTAACTGCAAGAAAATAAAATATATATGATAAAGTCATTCTTGTTTGGCTTGATCCCTCATAAGATTTTGAATGACAGTAAAATAAAAATCTCAATAGAATAATCCTAGGTTAAAAAAAGTTCAGGAAAAAAGCATGCTGAAACTTTTGGTTAGGTGAATAAATTTTTTTACAGGTAGCATCAAGGTAGATTTAAATCTAACAATACCAACTGGTCAATTTAAATGTCCCTATTGAGTTGACAATTTTAAAAACAAGTTGAGCTATAGGTAAAATTTTACAGTAACACATATAAGCAACTCACTGTAACACAGAAAAATATCTTGGTATCACCTTATCCAACAACATGTCAAGGCATACCCATATCAACAACATCACAGCTAAAGCAAACAAGATCTTAGGCTTTTTACGAAGAAATAATATTGAAAAGATACAAAGAAGGGCAGCACGTTACGTCACCAACAGGTATATTATAACACCAGTAGTGTCACTTCCATGATTGGCCATCTTAAATGGAAGTCACTGGAAACTCGCAGAAACATCAATCGAGTAACAATGATGTATAAGATCACACACCGACTTTTAGCAGTCGACCCAAACCTTTACCTTTTATCACAGCCAGTCAAACACACCAGATTCACACTACAATATCCAACTTCCAGCACCAGAACAGATTACTTTAAGTACAGTTTTTTTCCATACACAGTTGTACTCTGGAATACACTTCCACAAAACATCATTAGTGTAGACTCTTTGGATCAGTTGAAAATACTAATCCAAAGTCAGTATATTTAGTCATCCACGCTGTTGGTACTTATATGTAAATGAGTTATTTTGTTTTTTTATTTTTGCACAAATTTAATTTTTGATTAATGCACTCATGATAAAATCCTTGTATCCCGAATGACAAATTCATTCAGTAAACAGGCAGCTGTAACATGGTTTTTGTCACATGTAAGTTCACGAATTGCCCTTAAAATCTCATGTTGATATTAATTAGTGGATTGCATAGAAAAGACTCCTTAAAAGTCAGTTTTACATTAAGTTGAACATCATGTATGGGTTGATGAGAAAATTGAGAATGGAAATGGGAAATATGTCAAAGAGACAACAACCCCTTCCAAACAGCAGACAATAGCCATAGGCAACCAATCCGGGTTCTTCAACGCAACGAGAAAATCCCGCACCCGGAGGTGGTCCTCAGCTGGCCCAAAAATGAAATTGTGTTCTAGTTCAGTGAAAATGAACTTCACACTTAGCTCCAAAACATATAAATGAACTTAAAAAAAAACTTACAAGACTAACGAAGGCTAGAGGCTCCGGAGTAGGAAAAGGCGCAAAAATGCGCCTTTTCCTACTCAGTTTTTTTGTGAGATCTCAATCCTCCCCAGCTATCCAATGTAGAATAAAGAAAACATAGCAATACGCAGAGTTAAACTCAGTTTGAAAGAAGTCCAAGTCCGATGTCAGAAAAAATTACAAAATAAATTAAGCAAAACGACAATGATACATAAATTAATCGAAGGCTACTATCAGTTACTGAGATGCAAGCTCCAGACCTCAATTCAACTGATTGACAATTATGTCTTCATCATATGAAAGTCCCTCTCGTTATGGGTTTAGTATCAAACCATCATAAGATATATGAGAAGAACATAACTCGTATCATGCCAATAACTTGTTTTACAATAACTGTGTTTATTTTCGATGCAAATTAAAATCATTGTATGTTGTGAAATTACTTGAAATGAATGTAAAAACGTTTCTAAGGTTTTCTCCAATTGGCTAAGCTAACAGGACTGGTAGTCGATTACACTCATACCTCTTGGACCACTGTATGTCAAATTCATTTGAAAGTTCGTTTGTGAAAATCCATTAATAGTAACGGAGATAGGCCTACTATAGTTTAACGCATGGATTGATACGTGGTTTAATTAATATAATTAATATCAGCATCCTAAAATGGATTGCAAAATTGTTTCAACAATTTAAACGAATATTGTGATCAATGGAACTTGAATTTGTAACAGTAAAATCGAATATTGACAAGACTGAGGCAAAGGTTTTTGATAAAATAAAAACAATAAGAAAAGCGGAAAGTTTATTTTAAAATGGCATAAATTGAACATTGTACATACATAACATTGCATAATAATACTATAGAAATTGCAGAGGTGTATTAAAGTCATATTTTTGTATTAAAGAAAAATTTGTATTTTGATGCTTTTTCTATATATATCATCTTCGCCTATAGGGTTTAAAATGTTGATAAAAGTTTTGTCTAACCTATACGAAGTTCTATAAGCTTATGAAATGATCTATTCAATTATCCTTTATTATAATCGAGATATCGTCACTTACTTTGGTGAAGAAAGAAAAAACACTTGAAGTGAATTATTTGTCAATGAAATCGGTAAAAACTCCAAACTAAATTGGCTAAACAAAATCTACTTGTGTCATAGGTCTTACAGTAAAGCTGTACTGCCTAAACTCACTAAATTTAACTGGAAATGAACCCAGGACACGTTCGTGTGCTAGCTCCGAGTGATTTCACTGTAGGGGATCTAGGCTTTATATTTAAAACTCAAAGGATATTATCATATGATGTTAATAAATTAAACATGAAGTTACGGGAAGGATTCGTTTCAAAAAATAAAACACAACTATCTAAAATCAAACTTTTCTCATGTTTTGGAAAATCAAAGTACTTTTTCTAATTTTTCTTTAGTTTTGCAATTGGGGAAATCAAAATACCATTTCTAAACAAAATTAACCCCGAAAAATTATAAATTATTCTGCTTAAGCAAAAAATATAAATGAAAAATACAAAGTATTTGAAAGAATTGCTCTTTAACAATGATAATTTAATAAATTAAGTACGATTTGTATTTAGTATTTTTTCCTGATTAAACACCTACGATTGAACGTTGTCAATATATAAAATAGCATTAGAAAATAGAGTGTCCATTTAGCGGCTCTACCTAACTACAGAATATAGAAATGAAGATGTGGTATGATTTCCAATGAGACAACTTTCCATGCACAAGAGACCAAATGACATAGAAATTAACAACCATAGTAGCATATGCAAACAACGTAAAATTTATATATATATATCATATACTTAGCATTAATATGATAGCTTTTGCATATGTGTAATGGGCGGAAATGCACAATCCATATCTTCCCACCCGGGCTGATAACCCATATCAAGTGCCTCTCGTGCAAAAAACCCATATCAGTGCCTCTCGTGCAAGTTACTTCCGGTGTTTCCGGTATCGGTTGTTTACTTTTCCATTGTGACGTCAGATGTTTTTTATGACGACGTGAAAATTTACGGGAACTTTTGTGGGGATAGTTTAATACTTACTAACAAATGCCATTGACAATTATGAATCATTTTATAGTACAACAAACATGGAGTAGTAATGATCGTAAAACTCTTCCAAATTTTCAATGTTTCAAAATGCCTCTATAGGAAATGTTACCATAACTATATAAGGAGTATATATGCTGTTGTTGGACAACTATAGTATATTTGATTCATAATTTTAATTTTCTTTATAAAATGTTTGACTGTTTTAGCTATTGCATTAGTTTATTTGCCTTACATAAAACTATTGTCGGAAGTATATGATAAAGCGATTAATACATGGCCTTTTCCATATCAGCCTAGGTATCATCCCTCGACCCATATCAGCACCTCGACTCCGTCTCGGGCTGATATGGGGGTCTCGGGATGATACCCAGGCTGATATGGAAAAGGCCATGTATTAATCTCTATATATTATTATAACAAGTAACAATCTAGCGATAAAACACTGTCAAAAACTGCGACAAATTACTATATACATAAAAAAAATAAACAAATGAATTGACAACTTAATACTTGCAAAATTGTGTTGCAGTAATTAAAAAAATGAACTAGAGCTTGTGGCGCTCACATGCATCTTCAACAATTACCACTTTTTGTTTTGATAATATTCAGCACGAAAGTGCATTAACCATGTTAACTTCATAAAGAGTGAATTTAAAATTATTTTAACGTATTTAAAAATGTTGTCCTGTAGATCATATTTGCTATTTAAAGTTAATATTTGTCTATAATTTTCAAACAAATATGAAAAACAAGTTAAAAATCAAAATTAAGGGCAATAACTCTTATAAGGAGTTGACTGACGATATGGGCCATGTATACTTATCCTGTCTAGCTGATTATTTTTGCTTTTTGGATTTTTCTATCTATCTCCATGCATTTACCATTTTGGCTTGCAAAGCATAATTTTGCTAATTTTTTTTTTACAATTTTCTCTATTTTTGCTCTAGAAAAATAAAAATAAAAATACCAAAATTTTAATTTTATTACTTTTACACCAACATAGTACTATATTTCCATATATGTAGTTTAGTCGAAGTGTTGTTTTCTTGCGGTGATGGATAATTAAAAACTGGTAGAAACTGGCTTTTCCCCCATACATTTCATTGAAAATTTGCCATTTTTTTAGTTGAACAGTCCTGCCTGGTGCTCTCTGCAATTGACTCTTAACAATATGATAATTCCTGGTAAGTTTTTCATTATTTTAAGCATTTGCAAGATAAAAAAAAACCTATAATATATTGCCATGTTGGCCATGTTTATTGGCAAGCAGGATCATAGGACACAATTTGAGAACTAGATATATCAAGGATAAGTCTGTCCAACTTTGGTTCCGTGGAGAAAATGATTGTAAAAATATATATCGGACGACAGCAGATAACAGACGCCAAGTAATGAGAAAAGCTCATTTGTTCATTCGGTTCAGATGACATAAAAAATAGATAAAAATAAAAATAAAGAAACTTAAAATATGCTTAGTGTTGTTATTCTTAATATACACGTAATAAAACCTTAAAAAAGCAAATTTTAAACATAAATAAATACACAAAAACATATAAACATACAAAATATCTTTAAAAAACCAAACGAAGCAAAAAATCCTTTGTGTTTATTGATTTCATTTGAAACAGTACTCATCAAAGACACAGTTAACCAATTATCTTTTTGCACCAAATATGCAAAACAAAATAACCAACCTGAAGAACTCAGGAAGGGTCCCTTGTGCATTTGTGCGAGGCACAGAAAAAACAAACTTATACCGATACAACCGAATCAATACGCTTTTTGACACAAAGACGGGATGTTTCTCAAAATAATAAATATTTTTGTGAAAAAATTAATTTTTCACCAAAATTTAACACTAATTTTCACACAAAAGTAAATTTTATTGCTAAAATTAAAGTTTCATTTTCCATTGTTTGAATATAACATAATGAATTGTCATGTTCATTCTTATTCAAAAGTTAGAATCAAGATTTACTTTAATACAATTACTTTTGTTCGTGTAGCAAAAATTATTACATTTAATTTGAACTGGTTGTAATTTGATAAATAACATTTTCTGTATTTCAATTTCAAAATATGTTTCTATATTATTTAACCTATGCCTTATTTTTTCATGTTATAATTATTTTATATTTTTAAAATTTCAAATGTTGGTATGAGTTGGAAGAACCATGTGTACACCGATAAATAACTCTAGAATTAATTTATTTGCTCTGAGATTGTTCCTTGCATTATTTCAATGAGTAAAGAACATAAATTTGATTTAAAATTGTCATATTTTAGAAAAATTACAAAACAAAATTAATTTTAGTACTACTAAAAAACCGATATTCAAAGACCTTACTACAGAGTTAAAAACAGGGCGTAGGACATTTGATCGGGGGAAAAATGCACATAGGGTCATTTGAGTGTTAACATCATTGGACATTTACGCACCGGCTTTATCATCTTTCTGACAGTGCTTTGGGCTTTTTTAAAAATAAATAAAGATGTTTTAAACTTTGAGCGTTATAAATTCTTCATTTTATTAGTCAAATTTTGCTTGAATTCCTACTTGCATCTCCCCGTGGTGAGCAGGAATAACAGATTGTATTTGGCGAACGGATCAAAAATTGTCTTGCTCAAATGTCTTACTTTTATTTTTATTTCTCTCAAATGGCCTACAATTTCGTTTAGACACTCAAATGTATAATATTTAGGCGCTCAATCGTCTTTTTTTTATCGTAGAAATTGTTGTCCATTGCCGGGTAAACCACGGGTTTTCAAACGTCAGTTAGAAGTGAGACTACTATAGTCTCAGACTAGAACAACAATTTCCAGAATTTACATGTACGAGATTAAAATTATGAAGTTTTTTTTTAAATAATATGAACGTTTTATGAAAGACAGAATTAGTTTCCAAATACATCATAAAAGTAAAAGTGCAAATTCTTTACAAAGCTGAAACAAAAGCTGAATTTGAAAATATAAAAAAACAACGTTGCTGGTTTAATTGTCTAATCATGGAATCTGTTGTTTGATATCAAGCACTTGATATACAATCATCTATTAGCCGAAAATGATCACTTCTCGTTTGATTTGTAGTACATGTAATAATCGTCGTCACCAGTTTCTTCTGTGAAAAGTTTGCTCAATTCCTCCTTGATTTGTTCAAATCCTGAACGTTTACGTGGATCATAGTGCCAACACTTCAGCATGATTTTGTAAAATCTATAGAAAAATATTTTATAATGAAGGTTAATAGTCAAGTCGTCATCCACTCCGTAGTTCTGGTACCAAAAGTAGACAGTCACGAAGACTAATTAGATCAGTATCAAATCAAGCTTTTCTCTAAGATATCCAAAGGCGTAAGGCCGATTTCTCTTTAAATGGAAGTTTTTAACGACCTTGACTGGCTATACAGCCCTAAGCTTGCACGATCGGTGATTTCTCTTGAAACTAGTTCTTACCAGTGTGCACAATACATGTAATGTTTACTTTAATTAAGGTTGTAACCCTGTAATTGCTTAGTTCATTTCATCAAGTTTTATACAATTCGAAGATAGCTCTAATCATCTATTTTATGAACGAGAAGGTATGATGAAGCAATTTGTAAGCCCTTTCATTCAAAAATCCTAAGTATTTTAAAATTATATAATAATATGTTCATAAGAATTTTTTCTTACGTATGTCACTAGAGCCCCTAAAAACTCTTGTATTTTGCGTATAACAGCTTTACCTTATGAAATATTTTGCAAAATATGTATTTAACTAGGTTGTCAATCTGTGTAAAATATCTGTTCAGCTAAGATATTGCCTACTATATGTATATATATATTGTAAATGAATTTATAATGTGATATCACCTGTGTTCATTCTACATCCAATGATCTGTAGGTTATATATTAAACTGCTCATTCACAATTAGATAAACATACTTTTACAAGACTTTAATAAATTATATAATTTTGACATTTCAGGGCCCAAATAATGGTTCTTATAACACCGCCTCCTTTTGAGTATTTAATCCTAATATTTCTAAGGACATCGTTAGCCAAAAACCGTAAATCATGTATTTTCTTTGTGCTACAAATTCAATCCACAAGGTTCAATCCACCACTTTCTATATATAAGTACATGCCTGTAAAAAGTCAGGAAAATGACAGTTGTAATCCATTCGTTTGATGTGTTTTGAGCTTTTGATTTTGCCATTTGATGAGGGACTTTCCTTTTTGAATTTTCCTCGGAGTTTTGTGATTTTACTTTTTATTTTGGTAATAGATGGTCTACGAAACAAAATTTTACAAGCACGTGTGTAATTTTCCATCAAAATGCTTTTAACAACAACATATAGTGCTGAAAAAGATGTTTTTTTTGGGTATGGTATCATGATGTAGACTTCTAAAAATTAAATGTCCATTATGATTTGACAACTTATAGATTTTGTCCCTGTGAATAAACTCGTCATAGATACAAGGAACAAATACAGGGGAAATTGGTGTTACTCAGTTTGTTTATGCCAGCCTGCGGCGTAAAGGAGAACTATTTTTTTCTTATCTTCGCGTCGGTACATTTATCCTACCGTTAGTACGTCCTTCTGTTTGTCTCTCAATTAGTGATTCGGTCTTTATATTGAATATTTTTATCAAGGTATGTGGTCACATCACATTCACACTTAGTTATCATATTCTATGATGTGAACTCTTTATATAATTTGCCAAATTAGAGTAAAAGTATGTATAACTATTTTACAAATTGAAAATAGAATAAAATATAATACATACGTGTCATCACATAGCTCTGGTTTCTTCATTTTAGTGCCACGCTTAACCACACTTAATACGTCTGTGTTTTTTATACCTGGATATGGTGTTTCACCTATAGAAAGTAAAACATCGTTCTTACACTGTACATGTAAAATATGAAAAAGAATAGAAACGAGTTTAGAATTTAAAAAAACCAATAAATTATGTTGGATATATTACAATTTATTATGATCTTATAACTTTTTAATTTCAGGTTAGGAGTTGTTCAATTCATCTTCATTGTAAAGTCAAGACTTACGTAATGAAATCTTATTTATTCATTTAAATTTTTAAAGTATTTTTGACGAATTATTAATAATTTTGCAATTTCAGGGATTTTCTGTATGAAATTATTGTCATGTAGTGGGTGTTAACAGCAGGCACTTTTGTATGAAAATATCTTAGGTATATAGAAATATTTTCAAATATTCCGGAGACATGTTTACATTTTTCTTCGTTCTAATTTCAGATCCGCACATTTATCCATATTACAGAGGCTTTAAGTCAATCCAAGCTACAGGCTTGAAAAAAGTAAAATTACAAAAATACTGAACTCCGAGGAAAATTCAAAAAGGAAAGTTCATAATTAAATGGCAAAATTAAACGCTCAAACACAACAAACGAATATATAAGAACTGTCATATTCCTAGCTTGGTACAAGCATTTTCTTACGTAAAAAAGGTTTGAAAGGTAGCTTAACCTCTCACTTGTAAGACAGTTGCATCAAATTCCATTATATTGACAACTATGTGTGAACAAAACAAACAGAAACAATGGGCAAACATGTCACAAGTAGGGGCACAGCAGCCAACATTGTATCATAATCTTAACCACAATAAAAACAAACAAATATGTAACAAAGAAACACAAAATGACATATAGACTAATCAATTAACAAAAATTAAAGACAAGAATACTAAAGTACACAAATTTACTTTAGTATAATAACACAATGACGGGATGTATAAGTACAGAGCCACGTCATGTATGTACCATAGAAACATAAAAAGGCATTTTGACAAAGTACATAAGCAATCATGAAAGACAAGAATAAAAAAATGTTGTATAAGATCACAATAACGGGATGTAAAAGTACAGGGCCACGTCATATGTATCAAAGAAACATCAAAAGGTATACAGACAAACCACATTAGTGAAAATAAAAGTCAAGAATACGAGAATTATCATAGAACAATAACACAATGACGGGATGTACAAGTACTGAGCCATATCAAATATATATCAATAAAGACAGACTAAACAGTAAAAGTAATAACCACAAAGACAGATTAAAGAACACTTTATAACACAATATTATTTAGATTATAAACAACGTCAGTACCAATAATCTCTCATACTTCAAGACCATTGTGTATTATTTGAGAAGTTGAAACAGAATATTTATCAACAAGTTCTTGGTACCATCCGATGAATATTTATAGAAAAATGACGAGACGTTCTTTGACATATCCCTGGTTTATCAACTTTTTGCTCAGACACTGGTGACGATTTACAAAGTCTGAGTAGGAGCTGCAAGCTCTTGAATACCGAAAAATACGTCTTTTAAATTGAATTGTAAGTTCGAAGTATCTACTTAAAATATCTCATATATATGCGTTTTCTATAAATATTTTTTGTGTTTGTTTGCAAGACTGTTTTTTTTTAACAGCATACATTTTACCGAGGACAGCCTGCAACATTATTTTTGTCTTTCAGTGTAATCGTGTCGGTATTTTTTTATTATTTCTAAACTAAATTCTGAATCTTTAATAAATGAATCTATAGGGTTTTACCAAGCGAAAATATTTCCCACATAACGATTCCATATGACCACACGTCACTCAACTCATTTGCATATTTAGTTGTTTTCATACATTCTGGAGCCATCCATTTGATTGGAATTCTTTCCTACAAAAAAATGTTTGTAAAGTATATAAAGTATAGTAGTAATAAACCATCACCAATTACATATGTAATAGCAATAGAAACTTTTTCGTTTCTCTGACAACCTTTTTATGTTCATCTTTATTGTTTGTCTTTTTGTCTTCAGTGAGTTTCAAATTCATTCATTTGAAAAACTAGTTGTTATATAGTCATCCGAAACCCCGTGAAACCTGTATGTTGACTGACATCTAGTTGGTATTTAGTGTTTCTTTTGTGTTGTCTCATTGAGGTACAAATAAATTTTAACGATAGTCTCTTATAATTCATTCAAAATTAGCATGAATATTTACTCAGGTACAGGTACATATAATGTGCATATATCTCTCTGGTTTACTAAATATCCCCCTTCCTCAATCCCCACCCCCAAAAAAGACCCCAATATAGCTTTGTGTGAAAGGTTAAAATGTTAAGATAATCATATTTGCAACTACGACATCAGAAAGGTCTGGTACTAAAATGGATTTAATCTCCACGCATTAAAATTATATTTACAGATTTTCTGGTGTCTCCGGTTTCGGTTTGAATTGCTTCCGGATCCGGGCCGAATCCTGTGATTTTTGGAACATACTGATCGTTGAGTAACACATTTCGTGCTGCTAACCGCCTATGTACCACCTACAACAATAATCAATTCGTTTTTTTGTTTTATAGAATTATAGAATGATACACGTTTGTAACATAACATTCAGACGTATTTCCGAGTTCCATATTGTAGTTTTGAACTATAATGTTGGTAGCAACTACATATATATTTTGTTTTTACGATAAAGATTAATTTATTCTGCTGAATGATTTATTTCAATGCAAAATTTTACAAAACGTGTAAAATTTGCCTTATAATTGCTCAACATAGCAGTATGCGGCGCTGATTAAAACTTTTATTCATTAATGATATGTCAAATCGTCAATTTATTTTAAGAGTAACAAACTTGCGCCTTAATATTCACATTTAAACACATTTCTGATTTTTTTGTGACAAAAACAATCGAAATATGCCCTTTACACAAGGAAAAAGACAGTTTACATTTTGATGACCATCATGTGCTACCTTCGAGAAACCATTTTAAAGAAAGATTTCGTCAAAAGCAAAATCAATAATGTTGCGTATTTGACATTGTTTATCATTATATTTTATTCATATAAAAATTGTAAAGAAATTATTATGAATAGTTTAACAATTGTTTAAAGTGACAAGCGATACGAAACGCAGATAAGGTAATTGGAAACATCTACGTAGTTTGATCTCGGATGAGGAGTGTTATTGGCATTCATACGAGATCCTCTTTTGTTCATAGCACAATTTAAATCCTTCACCTTGCATTCGAAATGCTGAAAGAAACATAACATCAATCAAAAGGCAAAACTACAATCAAAATAGGCTCATTTGACTTAATGAGGTTTAGCTAGCTTTAAAACCAGGTTTAATCCACCATTTTCTACATAAGCAAATACCAAACAAAGTCAGGAATATGACAGTTGTTATCAAATCGTTTGATGTGTTTGAATTTTTGATTTTGCTATTTGATTTGTGACTTTCCGTTTTGATTTTTCCTCGGAGTTTGGTATTTTTGTGATTTTACTTTTTATATCCATTAATATCTAAAGGAGTAGGTTCAGTAAGACCCCTTTTTGGCCCCAAAATATAGCAGTTTTACAAAATTGTTAAAATGTAAACCTTTAGTTATTTATTGGACAGTAGAATGCTTCTGCTACATAAATATGGGCTGTTTTTTGACAATACAATGCACATATATCCGGTGCTAGCACCATTAAGTCATGCTAAATTACTGAAATCCTCATAATTCTAGCATTTTAGTTAAATTTTAGACGGTTTTCGTGTAAAACGAAAGTGGCCGCATTCGTGTTCATCCTTTATATTGAAATGTTAGTTGTATTTTATGATAATACATAACATATATAAAGGTTGAGGATGAACACGGATGCGGCCACTTCCATTTTTTCCAAAAACCATCTGAAAAGTGACATTTTTCGGCATATTAGGTAGATTTTTCACATTTGAGCTTGAATCGGATCGTTTTTAATGACTAAATCTGTTAAAATCTTTCACATAAACTAATTAATTCAAATAAAAGAGACACTTAAGTGTTTAAAAAGTGGTCAAAATCTTTCGTCAGATGAACCTGAAATTTGAGGCCAAAATCGGTCCTTACCGGACCTACTCCTTTACGGTACATGATACCATACGTGACAGATATATATATATATAAATAATCAAAAACATGACTTTTTAGTAAAAATAATTGTATACATATGCAAAATCTAGCTCTTTTGAATTGTAGTTATATTGTACTCATCCCTGAGTAATTGTTTACAAAGACAAGGAGACAATACTTTATATATGACTGCAAGTGAAGAGCGATTAATACTTTAAAACTTGTCCTGTTTAAATAATTTTCATATCTGTTATCATGGTTATACTTTCTAGTAAATATTATATTGACTTATACTCTTTAGTTTAACTAACCCAATTGAACGGAAGAATTATTTTATCGTTCACCAGTAAATTGAAAAAAAATCTGTTTTCTTTAAGATCTGCGAGATATTCTCACCTGCTGAGAGGATAAATAATCCATTCCTTCACAAATAGCAAGTGTCATTCGAAACAATCTTTCCTCTAAATCCACAGTGACGTTTGATCTGACTGACTCTAGAAACTCCTTCAGAACTCCTTTAGGACAATATTCTAAAATCATGATAGGACCACCTACAAAACAGATATTGTGTCAAGTTTCTCATGTGTATGTGCTTCTCTCAAATTATTTGTGGTGCGCTGGTCGGCTTCGTAGTACAATACATATAGCACTATCACAAACGATAGTTTGTTCTGGATACTTATACGTATGCGTAAGCCAATCAGTATTTCCTCGTCAATAACATTAAAAGAAAGAAGAGTTAATCAAATCACATTAATTAATCAAACATAAACATTATGTTTGATTTTGATGATCCTTAATGTTATGTGCATATTAAGAATGCATGGAGTGCACCTTCAGAAAAGTTATTCGGAATCGAATGACGTATGTACCTCAATCGATAGCATACCTGTTTATATCATTCCATTATAAAGTCTATACTCACGAATATCATCGTTAACAGATCCAATAAAATCCAAGATATTTTTGTGATGTCCAATTTTTGTCCCATAAAAGTTGATCTTCCCTTTCATCTTAATGACATTATCTTCATTCTGATCATCTTCAAGAAGAGAAATAAACGTGCAACTAAGTCCAATGTTTCAAAACAAAACAATATCACTCAATGCAATCATCAAACATGACATAATTATCTATTGTGGTGCAAATATTCACATATATGTTTTATATATAAATCATTTTTGGCGCCATTTAAAGCTTATTTTTTACGTGAGCCAAGGCTTTATGTTGAAGGCCGTACTTTGACATATGATGGTTTTCTCTTTACAAATTGCGACTTGGATTGAGAGTTGTCTCATTGGCATTCATACAAAGTTTAATTTAAATAAACTAACACTTAACGATTAACATTATACGTTTTTATTATTTGAAAGATGATTGTCGATGGTGGATCTTTTATAGTTACTGTTTAATTTATTTAGATATTACATACGTATGTTGATATTTGTCATTAATCTTTTGACAAAGACTGTATAGACATTGCCTCCTAATTTCTTCTAAATAAATCGTCTATGGTGCCATTTGAATGTTGTAATTTCTAACTTCTTGAATGGTTATGTATTTGCCAAAGTGGAAGATTTTATATAATTTACAAAATAAGTTATCTTCTTCAACGGTACCTTTTAAAGTTTTTGCAACAACTTTTCTGACATCCTGGTGGTTAAAGTATTGAGCCAAATAAATTATGGCGAATCGTCCACGTGCAAGTTCTGTTTCTAAAGATAAATCTTGTCTTGAGATCGTCCATGTATCTCGTCCTTGTGTTTCCATTGCACCGTAAAAATATATATCATCATCGTTATTCGACATCTGGGCTCGGTTCTAATATAAAATTTGAAACAGAAATAAAAGTTTGGTTTACATGTATAATGTTCTAATTACACTCTCCATAATATATATTTTTTGAAAATATTATCCTTCATAATGTATTTCTTGTTCTTCTGATTTTCAATGATGATTTTTTATATTTGAATTTTTAGAAAGTTCAGAGATATTCACTACAATTGATAAATAAACTCATCATAGTTACCAGGATTAAATGTTGTATTTACGCCAGATGCGCGTTTCGTCTATAAAAGACTCATCAGTGACGCTCGAATTCAAAAAAGTTAAATCATCCTCATATTCATTCTTCGGTATGTAAACTTTAGAATTTTCTTTTATAAAAAATGCATTATTTCATTTAAACTCTGTCAAATAGCAAGCTGAATGGACATTACAAACAATATTAAGCATCTTTTGACCTTGTCATTTGATCATATGTATTATCTAATATCTATGAGTGTAATTAAAAGCGTATTTAACTGTCTATGGAATGGGGAAAATGTAAATGATATTGATATAAAATTCAAAAACGCCAAAACAAATAATCAAGGAATAGGGAAAGATCTTATCTTATTGTATTTATACATTTTGTATAAATTTACTGCAATGGATATGTAAAATATATTATTTTTCTTATTTGTTCTTTTATAATAATTAAGTAAAAACCAATAAAATACCCTAAAAGACTTATAAAATAAATGTATATAAAAAGTGGACGAACGCACATTAATTCAATCTCTATAATAGATAACCACAACCAGTCAATATACTAATAAAAAACGAAGATGAAATCGACAGCAAGGAGTTGTCTCTAAGAAATACTTTAAGTTGGTTTTAGTTCTGTTCATTATTTCAGACTTTGATAAGTATTTTATTATTAAAAGATATATTATTGAAAATCAAAAATATGCACATCACATTTGGTAAATCCAGGTTCATGCAATATATCGTTAATGAAACGTTTACAAACTGAACACTTCTTTTATATGTAGATTTATTTACTTGGAGGAATTTCAACGATATTTCAAAACGTTTAAATAGGAATAGCAAAATGGTCTTAATAAATAGCCACATTCATAAACAATTCATAATTTAAAAATAATAAGATGTGGTATGATTGCCAATGAGACAATCATATACCAGAGACAATTAAAACTAAAAGAAGTCAACTACTATAGGTTATCGTATGGACTTCAACAATAGACAAACCTCATACCGCATAACTATAGGTTATCGTATGGACTTCAACAATAGACAAACCTCATACCGGATAGTCAGCTAGAAAAAATCCCGAAATTTAAAATGTAAATCAATTTTCAAACCCGAAAACGAACGGTCTAGTCTATTTACAAATAACTCTAATTAATGGGACAGATATATGTATAATGTGGCGGAGATAATAGATATCAGAAGATGTCATTTGACTTGCTGGCTTAACTTGACAGTGGTGTAAAAGTATAACAAAACACAGACGATAAATACCATGTGCAAAAGGCATATTATATGAGAGTACTTGCAGTTATTGAAAGTTAGTTCAATGCCAATTACGAATCATGAAAAGTCGTGTGTATTTTATATCAATCGGAAACATTCAATATCCAACAGATATATTTTAAAGACGTCTCTACAACGTTTCCTTAAAAAAGTTTCTTTTTGAAATGTTGAGTTGCGCAATTATTGCATCCTTGGAACCACATTGATTTATTTTTCATTTCTTAAAAAAGTACCTATGTCACGCTTCAATTCCTAACACCTAGGAGTATGGAGCCACAAGTTTGAAAATGTATTTAGAAATTTGACCTTTTTTGTTCAGAAATATTCAAGAGTGTAATGTTACTTTTTGTAAGAAAAAAATATTTGGGTGTTAAAACGTGGACTCAAGTAGATTTTGTACGAAGCTTTTACAACCCTATACAATTACTAAAAGAAGCATTCAATACTTATATTGATTTTATTTGCTAGGAACATAAAACGACGATTCCTATCAACTTTTTCTTTTTCTTCTTCACCTGTGCACTTTATCGTGGAAGCTCGTGTTATCATGAATGTTACATTTCATTTTGAAATGAAAGTTAATTTTAGAATGACGCGATGTGCTGGTAGCCTATCAAATTAATGTATAGTAATGAAACATACATGTAATATAAGTATACTAAATTGGTACCGGGCAGTAGATAAATAGGCATCTGATGTTCGAGGGAAGATTGAAATCAAGCAATCTATGTATTGGTTCTTTTTTTGCTTTTATCTATTACTTAAAAACCCATATTACACCTTAATCTATAACGACTGGGAGTGCAGAGCAACCTGTTTGAACACGTATTTTAAAATTGACAAGTGTTTTAGAAATATAATTGCAATAAATACCGGGTACATTGTACTAAATGAATAGGCATCTTCTTATATCTATCTGATGTTCGATGGAAGAATCAAATCGAGAGGTCTATTCATTTTTTTACATAAATAAGGCCGTTAGTTTTCTCGTTTGTTGTTTTACATTGTCTTATTGGGGCCTTTTATAGCTGACTATGCGGTATTGGCTTTGCTTATTGTTGAAGGCCGTACGGTGACCTATAGTTCTTAATGTCTGTGTCATTTTGGTCTTTTGTGGATAGTTGTCTCATTGGCAATCATACCACATCTTCTTTTTTATATATAGGTTATTTTGTTTGCTTTTATCGCGTATTTAAAGTCTTAACAAATTTTAAAGGCAGACACTTAAGGTAGCACAATACAAAGATTTTATAACTACAACTCCCAAGTTTTAAAATGCTGTAACTTTCCTAATAATGCTTGAAAATTTATAAAAGTTGTAGTTTTGGATAGCTAACAGATTACTCTTTCAAATTAATGAAAAGATAGTATTATGCACCAATTATGTAACCAATTATAATGTTAACTGTGTCTAAAATATTTTGCACCAAATTCCCACTTTCGAATGAAATTAGCTTCTGCATAGGTATCCCTAGAGGGTTGATTTTATTATATGTTGTTCCTATGGCCATTATCTACAAAGGATGTCTCAGATTTCAGAAAGAATGTATAGAACAAATTTTACACTTAATCAAATATTATCCGCTTTTATGTGGTTAGGATGTTTACACTAATTAGATATTTATAAGTGAATGGAATATCATAAGGACAATTTGAGACACCCTTTTGAAGCCCATGATGTGTTGATTAAGATTTCGTTAAAATTTTCTGTATAGTTAAAGAAATGTTAGAGCTAAATTCATCCAAGTGAACTGACCCAGATTTTGCCACTAATTACATAATAATTGATTACATAATGATTGTATAATAAAAATATTGCAACCATTTAAAAGATCAATCTTTTATCTATCTATATATACCTCTTTTATTATTTTCTATGCATTCATAAGAAAGTTACAGCATTTTAAAGGTTAGTGATTGGAAGTAAAAAAAATTGTTGTATTGTGCTACCTTAAAGCAGCGATACCGAGATCAATGAGCCGATTAAATTGATCATAAAACGAATCCTGACAATTCCACTTTCGTTTATATTTTTCTTATGCTCTTGAAATTTTACTGGTATACTGGTATTCATTTTTAACGTTCTCACGTCAATTCTACACTAAATGTTTTCTATTGCATTTGTTCACTTGATTACAAAGTTTCATTGTTAGGTAATTTACAAATTATCAGAAACAGACACCCACCTCATCGCCAACAAAATAGTGCTATCAATTAACTGGTATTAATAATTTGATTTATATATTACTGGTACCAGTTAACTTTACTTTCCAATAAAGTATATTTACATTTCCACTGGCTGGTTCAGTTACTCTGATGGTATTTCTAATTGTTCGTATGCCAGATTGTAATCTTCTGGTTCTCCAAAGAAACATGAATACAGCAACCATGATAAATATTAGTAAACAGAAACCTGAAATTATATTGAAATAAGTACAAATATCACAATATTTATCAAATTTCCAAAAGGTTATTCTCTTCCTAAATTGTAAACTAAAGTTTTGTATGTAGATACATTTGGTGTACATAAACTCATCATAGATACCAGAATTTAAATTTTGTATTTCCGCCATACGGGTGTTTCGTCTACAAAAGACTCATCAGTGGCACTCGAATCCCAAAAATGTTAAAAAGGGTCAAATAAACTACGAAGTTGAAAAGCAATAAGGTCAAAAATTCCTTAAAGTTTTGCAAAATATATAGGTCATTTAAATTCCCCCTCCCCCCAAAAAAAAAATAATAAATAATTGGAAGTTAAATGGGGCAATAAAAGTGTTTGGAATTGCGGAACCAGTGATTCTCGTGGTGTCTCTATTTTACAAACAAAAAATTGTCCCGGCGAAGTCGTGTTTGATAATAGTAACCCGCAAAATAAAATCAAAACGGAAAGTGCGATTTATCATATTTCAAATATATATGCCAACAATAGTGGCATCGAGTGGAAACGGCTTTTTAAATCATTTCATAACTTTTTTGGTAATTTTACAGACGATAGTGTAGAACATTACAATATTTTGGTAGGGGATTTTAACTGTACTCTTGACAGAACAATTGATAGAAATCCCTCTCATAATCGTGATGACATTGGTACAAAAGAATTACTTTATTTATTGTCACAATATGATCTAACAGACATTTGGAGAGACAGATATCCAAAAGATAAACGGTATACGTTTCAGAAAGGAAATTCGAAGTCTAGAATAGACTATATCTTTTGTGATAAAAATCTGTCAAATAAAGTTTACAATGTTGGTATCGCGCTTTGTCCTTTTAGCGATTATGATCTTGTGTCATTCAAAATAAAACTTGATGAAATTCAAAGAGGTCCGGGTATATGGATAAGGAATATAAATACAATCAAAAGTGAAGAATATAAAAATGCATTTAAAATTTGGTGGGAAACCTGGGAAAATGAAAACAGTAGGTTCGAAAAAATTCAAGATTGGTGGGATGTAACAAAATCACAAATAAAAAAGTTAACAATGGAAGTAAGTAAAATATTTAACAAAAATTCTCAAAAAAGTTATATATCAACCTTGAAAAGAAATTAGAAAAGCTCAAATTAAATAGTTCTACGTCTATGGAGGTTGAAAATGAGATATCCGAAATAGAATCACTAATTAAAAATTACTATGAGAACAAATCAGAGGCGTTTAAAATAAGGACGCGTGTAAAATGGGCGGAAGAAGGGGGGAAATCGTCGAGCTACTTTTTCAATCTTGAAAAGCGAAACGGAAAAAAATAAATTATGGAGTCGAATAAAAACAGATAATGGGCATTATAAAAACAATATAGACGAAATACTAAATGAACAAGTTAAATTCTACTCAAATTGTTTTAGCTCCGAGAAATGGAATTAGGAAAGTGCTAAAGATTTTACCAGTCACATCGAAAGTCTAAACGATGACGACAAAACAATACTTGACCGTGAATATTACCGCGGAGGAAATAATGAAAGTTCTAAAAATTATAAAAACAAATAAACCCCCATGGGAGAACGGGATCCTATCTGAATTTTATTTAATATTTTGAAATATCATACAAGAATATTGTACGTTATTGCAAGAAATATTTAATGAAAAAACATTGTCGGACTCGCATTATAAAGGAGTTTTAAAATTATTATTTAAGGGAGGGGAATGGGAAAATATACAAAACTGGCGCCCTCTTACACTACTGAATTGCGAATATAAAATTATAGCTAAAATACTAGCAGAAAGAATAGTCCTTCCTAAGCTTTTACATCCCGACCAAAAAGGGTTTGTCTGGGTCGATGCCACTGCTGGTAGAGATTTATTTCCCCGAGGGTATCACAAGCCCAGTAGTCAGCACTTTTTGTGCTGACATGAATTATCATTGATATTGTTATATTTATAAATTAACTGTTAACAAAATTTTGAATTTTTTGAAAAAATAAGGCTTTTCAACCTCAGGCATTGATTACCATAGCTGTATTTGGCAACACTTTTAGGAATTTTGGATCTCAATGCTCTTCAACTTTGTACTTTATTTGGCTTTTTAAACTTTCTTGAATTCGAGCGTCACTGAGGACTCTTTTGTAGAAGAAACGCGCGTCTGGCGTATATACAAAATCTAGTCCTGGTATCTTTGATGAGTTTATTTATTGTAAAAGGCAGACATATAACGGAAGCGAATAGAATGATACAGGATATCATAAAATATATTGATGATGAAGAGGATATAATTGTCTTTTTAGACCAACAAAAGGCCTTTGATAGGATGGAATGGGGATGGCTAGACTTCGTAATGAAGGAATTTAAATTTGGGGACAATTTTCGTGCTTGTGTTCAAATGCTATTAAAACGAGCAAAGACGTGTATTAAAACAAATGGCTACGTCTCAAAATATTTTTCAATTTCTAGATCAGCCAGGCAGGGGTGTCCTATAACCCCCTATTTATATATATTACAGGCACAGCCCTTGGCCTGTGCAATAAGGACAGAAAAAGACGTTCAAGGCATTATATTACCTGGGGAGGAAAATGGGGAGCGAATAGAAACCAAATTAAATATGTTTGCAGACGACACGCAATTATTTAATAAAAATGAAAGTTCTGTAAAAAAATCTTTTGAAATATTAGACAAATATGAAAAGGCATCGGTTTCTAAAATTAATTACGAAAAGACTAAGGGAATAAATATTGGCGCAAATAAACGCAGACGACCTACTTCTAAAAAGATAAGCTGGATAAACAGATAACATAAAAACACTAGGTACATACATATTCACCATGGTTATAACATTTACAATGACAAAATTTGGAAATCAATATTAGAAAAAGTACAAAATTATGTACACGTCTGGAAAAGTCGAAAATTGACTTACTCTGGAAAAGTCCTTATTGTTAAAAATTCTATTATATCAGTGTGTGGTTATGAGTTAGAAATAAGAGGTATACCCGAAAAATACAAAAAAGAATTGAATAAGATAATATGGAATTTTATTTGGGACGGGAAAGTGAATCAAGTAGACCGGAAGGTTTGTTGTTTACATGTTAAAGAGGGGGCATGGGGATGGTAAATGGAA
This sequence comes from Mytilus edulis, assembly GCA_019925275.1. Lineage (NCBI taxonomy): Eukaryota > Metazoa > Mollusca > Bivalvia > Mytilida > Mytilidae > Mytilus > Mytilus edulis. The sequence goes on from CM034353.1 coordinate 55,584,955, forward strand.
GTTAAGAAACAGCGATTATTTGAAAACTCAAATATTTTATTTCAGGGCAAATCTTTATTTTATTCTTCCTTTTCAAAAAGTCAGATCAAAACTATTGGTGATATATGGGACGATAATACCAAAGATTTTAAATCGTGCAATGAAATATATAGACAATTAATAGATAAACGTAATTGTATTCGGAATATTCACGAATTAAAAGTTTCATACCACAAACATTCATGCAGATTTAAAAAAATAACGATGATCAAACTGCTTTAAAAAGCAACAAAATCAAAATTTCTGAAAACCTTGAATTTTTAAATCCAGATAATAAAATCATTAAAATCAAGGATTTGACATTAAAATATCTTCAATTAAACATTAACATAACTGAGACCCCTAAGTGTCAAACAAAATCGGAAAATTTGTATAGCGAGTATATAAATTGGGAACAAATTTGGCTAAATCTAAGTAAATCTAATATTACTAGAAAAGTTAAAGAATTTCAATGGAAATGTATACACAGGATTAAATATACAGAAAACAGACTGCAAATAATGCATATGTCAAATGAAAAATGTTTATGTGATGAAATTAATAATATTGAAACTCCTGAACATTTATTTCATCAATGTAACAATGTTAAACCATTGATAGAAACGGTTGTTAGAAATTTATTTTTTGTTTGTAACCTTATAAGCGACGAGGTTCTCGTTGAAAAAGATATTTCATTAGGAATTTGTACAGAGAATTTGAATAATACAATTGTTAATGCAATAATACTTTATTTCAAATGGGCTATTTGGAAAATACGTAATAATTGCAAATTCGATAAAATTAAACTGAATGTGCAGTCTATACAGGCTTTGCTAAAACTGCACATGAAAAACGAATTAAAACTTCTTCTTTTTACGCTCGGATATAAAGTATATATGCAAAACGAAAAATTAAACTTTTTATCGAAAAAATATAGGAAGATGTACTTGGTTCTACTGCTCTATAGTTCAAACTATAACTTATTAACACAATCAAATTTAAAAAATTTTCCAGTTTAAATCAACACATGTTTGCTCAGTGAACCAGATATACGATAGTAATTGTATACAGTGATGTTTATCAGGTGTGAAAATCAATTGTATTGGTTATTAAAATATAATTATGTATGTAAAACTATTGTATAAACTCATTTGATATTTTCCCTGGTCAAGTGAGGCTGTTAAAATACAGGGGCCCCTAAGTATGCGACCTGTGCTACTTATGTATTTACAGATCAGAAAATGATTGTATAAAATATTTGTTATCGTGAAAAAAAATCAAAAAAATCAAAAAAAACAAAATCATCAAATTGAATTGAAGTCAGGGCTTGTAATCGTGCGAACTATATTCAAATATGCGATGCAATTTATCTGTTGTTCTCTTCCCTTTAGAATTTTTGTATCATTTTGAAGAAATCTAGAATTATACAATAGAATTTAAAAACAAATATATATGCAATCCACAAAAGATAAATAGTCGGTACCTTAAGACTTGAAACTAAATGATGTCGATTAGCATCCTGTTTGGTAATACATGACAGAACTTGTGTTGCTTTTCAAGTCATTGGACTCTACGTGTTTGCAACATTTTGCTTCGAGCAAATCGGAGTAGAAAATGATATTACAGTGCGCATATATAAATCAAAGACAAATATTTTATAAATTTCGTTCGTCCGAAGCAATTTTTCACAATAACCTTCATCAGTAACGCTCAAACCTTAATATTCGAAAGCCATGACTCTATATATCAAAACATGTAATAAGGAGCTTTTTGACTAAACTGAAAGTTTGCCTGAGGACCTGGATTCTTAGTTTTACGAATAATTTTGAACTCTATCAACCTTTATATTTTTGATGAATAGTCTGTTATAAGTCATATACGGTTTTTATAAGGTAACTTATTAAATAAAGATTGTATTGAAGTATTGTATAGATAAAGGCAACAGTAGTATACCGCTGTTCAAAAGTCATAAATCGATTTTGAGAGAAAACAAATCCGGGTTGCAAACTAAAATTGAGGGAAACACATCAAACATAAGAGGAAAACAACGAAACAACATCAACACTTAAGTGCAACAAAAAACTAAACGACAATGCAACAAACACGAACTATAAGGTAACAATTTTCATTTTCCTGACTTGGTGCAGGTATAAACAAACTCTTCCTTAGTTGTGGTTATGTTGGTACACGCCCAATATGTCCTTTTGTTATATGATTAACTAGACGGTCTAATATCAACGAGATTTTTAATAGTTTTGATAATTCTATATCAAATCGAACAAAATAAAATATGCTAGGCTAGTCTAATCATATTCCGATATGTGCCCTTAAATTCTATATCCGAAATGAATATTCAATAGGGACAGTTAAACAACTGATCTCAACTGCATTTGTATAAAAAGATTGAATCTTATAAAGCTTTTTATCATTAGAAATCACCGAAATCTTTTATCTTTTTTACATGAAAATGTTAGAACTTATTGTAATATGTCTTTCAAAAACGTTAGGTGATGACCTTAAAAACAAAATCAATTTGAAAAAAACATTATAAGGTTTCACAAATTTTAGAGCTAGAATAAAGCCATTGTTGTGATTTGTTTTTAAGATGTCCATTTTCTTTTGTTCTCTTCACATTTGGTTTTACAATCAATTTGCACTCTGTTGCCGCTGAGGTTTTTTCTAATTAACACTGTAAACACATGCCAACTGATACTTGACACTATCGTCGATTTACATGGCAAACTTACTTGTAACTATTGCAATGAAAAGGTTCTTGGAAAGCCCTGCTATTACATTCACGTGTGTTTCAGTATACACAGGAGCATATTGCGACACTAAAATTGTAAAAAAAGGAAATATATATATATGCTACAGTTCGAATGTTTGACATTTTTTTCTTGTAAAGGTTTAATTAAATACTATTGACAATGTAGCTGTTGTTTTCTACTCAAATGTTTATGAGTACCGGCAGATTTTTTTCAAGTTTTAATAAAATGTTTTATTAGTGTTATAGTCTCATGTGCATCCTTCTCAAAACTATCAAGGATTCACATTAACAGTGGTTTAATGTTCATGACCTTTCATTTACAGTTGTGAACCGTCCTGACGTAAGTTAGGTACACCCGACAGACATTCATATTTTGTAGGTTTCAAATATTCCAATAGCATTTTGAACAAAAAATATCAAAAATTAGCTTATAATCTTAAAATATGTAAGTGATCCACAGTTTGATAGCAAAGTCCAGCTGCTATTCACTTGTTTGTAGTGCTGTTATAGATTTCAATTAATGTTTTCTTTATATACAACTGGCAAATGTTTTATAACCTTATAGGTACCTGTTTCAATGTTCAAGATATTGACATTTGAGGCTTATTCAGAGATGCATGAGACCAAACTATAATTTTCTTTGATCTTAATCGAGTAGTTGGCTGCAAAATTAACTCTTCATATTTGAGAATGATATATGTTCCTAGTTAGCAGACTGTACATATCTTGGTGAATCAATTAAAAGTTTACAACATGATAGTACCTGTACATTTGGATTAAATTCGTTATAAAAGAGGGGCGAAAGATAACAGAAGGACATTCAAACTCATAGATAAAAAATGAATTGACAACAACATGACTAAAAAAGAAAAAGACAAAAAACAGACAAATGATAGTAAACAAAACACAGCATAGAAAAATAAGACTAAGAAACACGAACCCCACTAAAAGGGGTTGATTTCAAGTGCTACATAAGAGTAAGCAGATCCTGCTACACATGTGGCAATTATCACAACACGTATGGGATAACACATCGTTCTCTTATTCTATAACGTGACATCTGTATTGGCTGGCCGTTGTAATCATACTGACAACATTTGTACACACCAAAAATAACTCAACAAAAAAAAAAGAAAAAAGAAACAGCAATGAAATAACTGCTGTCATTTAACCTCTTTGCCAAAAAATTTAAAGAGATTGATAGATAGTAAAATTGTTTATCTACAGCACCTCGGAGGCAACACATTCATGGCGTGATATTTGTCATCTTATTTTAACATGTTATTTTTTGCCATTATATGCAATGACATGTATAGATGTCGAATATAATCTAATTAAAACACTACATCGTCTTCAGGTTTAAAGCTGAAAATTTTCTGTGCGTGCTGTTAATACTTACAATCCACTTCACACAAGCCTCCACTAAATCCATTTTCGCATACACATGTGTCAGGTTCAGTACAAGTTCCATTGTTTTCACACTTAGGATTACAGACAGCTACAGATAGACATAATCTTACACAAAAATGTCAAAATGAAAACAGTAATAGATGCGCTACGTCTTAAATCTATTGAAGTCTTTTTACAATTTCATTGAAAGGCTTTTGAAATTATCAAATATTACATTAATGTGTCTACACCCTAAATAGGAAGTCAAAGCATAGACTGGTATAGGAAAATAACAAACAAATCATTAAGATAAACAAATGAAATAAGTTGCCACAATGCTATTAGGTATCAACAAACCTGTGAAAATTTCAACGAAATCGGACATGTCGGATACAAACGAATTATTATCATCCATCTAGTATTAAAAAGTTACAATTGATTAATTTTAAATGACAGTGAAAAGTAAGATAGATATATAAATACAACGATATTGATTTTAATATGTAATTGCCGTTACATCTTTTATCATTGTTTATCAATTCCGAATTTCTATGTTTTGTACACTAATAAGATCTGGGCATTACACACATTGTCAGATATATGCAATTGGGACTTGTGTTAAAAACAAAAAGGAAACAAATCGGAGAGAAAAAAAGTAATAATACATATTTCAAATAATTATGGGTAACGTTTCAGCTTTATAGTATTGTTTTCCGTCAACAAGTGTTACCAAGTGTTCAAGGCTAGAAATGAAATTGTGCAATCAGAACTTATTTTTCGAACAAACATGTATAATTTACTTACGAATCGTACAAATATTTCCTTCATAACCGTCGAGACATCTGCATTTGTTCGTATCGTAGCATGTTCCATTGTTCATGCATCCTGGACTACATGTCACTAAGTCATGAAAAAAAAAAATAGAAAATATATTTTCTTATCCCAAAAATACATTTACCATAGCCGTATTTGCCACAACTTTTTGAAATTTTGGGTCCTCAATGCTCGTCAACTTTGTACTTGTTTGGCTTTATAACTTTTTTGGTCTGAGCGTCACTGATGAGTCTTATGTAGACGAAACGCGCGTCTGGCGTATTGAATTATAATCCTCGTACCTTTGATAACTATTAACTTATGAAGTCCTATATATTTGATATGTATCTCGCGGTACAATTTGAATTTACGTTGCAAATTGTAAATACAGCTGTTTCACAAACCATAATTCTTTATGGGTGAAATTTAATATTCATAGATGTTTGTTTTTGTTTACTAACCAGTTTCCAGATATAATGTCAATGCTTCATATCTTAAAGACACAATCTGATAATGTTACTAATATGAATACTCATGGATAGTGGACAAATTAAGTTTTGAAGAGACCCCAGCGTGAACAGAGGAGTTGTACAGATGTAGTATCAGTTTGAATTCTTGTAAGGTAGAGGTATATGAAGTTAAAATATGCCGCACATCCCTATATTTTTTGACTGTTGATAAAATTATAGAAAGAATAGTGCATAAATAAAGGCAACAGTAGTATACCGCTGTTCAAAACTCATAAATCCATGGACAAAAAACAAAATCGGGTAACAAACTAAAACCGAGGGAAACGCATTAATTATAAGAGGAGAACAACGACACAACACCGAAACGCAACATACACACAGAAACGGACCAAGCAACAGACAAAACACCACGAGAATAACAAATATAACATCAAAACCAAATACATGAATTTGGGATAGACAAGTACCGTGCCACGTCTTATCTCAAAAATAAGAGAAATCACAAACGACTCAACGTTAAAATGCAACACACACAGAAACGAACAATATTATAACAATGGCCATCTTCCTGACTTGGTACAGGACACTTTTAAAGGGGGAAAAAAGTGGTGGGTTGAACCTGGTTTTATGGCATGCCAAACCTCGCACTTTAATGGCAAAGTTAAATATAACATTGAAATGACAACATAATATTACAGGACTACAATACAAATAAAAAGGAGACCATATTAGACAAAGAAAACTTTCCAGTCTAGGATAGGTTATTTTACGAAACTTCATGGTAAAAGTGTGATCATTTAGGCAATAAAAAAATCATATGGTAAATTGCATTGTCTATTTTACAGAAGTGCATCCTATTGTGTATGTTGGACAAAACAAGAGTTTCTTATGCAATAAACTCAAATATCAAATTTTATATATATTTCATGAAGATTGAGAATATCATTGACCTTAAATATAATGACTCAGCAAACATTAACATTTACGTTGTTAGGAAGTGCACAAATCTATTCTTTGCAGTCATGAAGAAATGCATAGAACCTTGATGAACAATGTTGGTAAAGGTTTTTTTTCTGTCGAAAACCCACAAGAAAACTGCAACACTTGATTGTGCTTTTTTGTGACTGCGTCATAAAAAAGGACGAGATGTAGATACCTCTTGAAAGTAACAAAAATGTGTTCTATCCTTCATATACACTAAATATTCCGTACTCGCAGAACATGAGAATTATTTAGCATATTTAAGGCCCGAGTGGCAAAAACAACAGAAAAAACGCTTACCTCTGGACTGGGTCATAAAACAATTAATTTAACATGTAAGGGACAACATCAAAAAATCAAGGAAGGATAAAAAACTTAATTCAAATAGTTTAAGGGTGGGGATAAAAATTGCTGCAAGTTATGTTTATCCAAAATCGATTTCACATATATCAATATTAGTCAATTTTTCCCAAATTAAGTTAAGAAGCAAAACAGTCGCATTCGAGAATAAGTCACGTTCGGTAATTAAAAGATCACACGATGTAGTGACAAACCACAATGTAACATGTGGTAAACATGTCCTTAGTTAGTTTGAACAAAGACACATCGTTTGGATCAACCAATTCGTGATGGTGTCATTTTTTAATCTGTCCTCCTCATAACTTTGGTAGAGCAGTTTTTGCGTTAGGAGCATATGGGTTATTCAATAATAGGACATCGTCAATATATCGGAAAGTAATATTATAGAATTTCGCAAGGTGCTTCTTCTTTTTATCTTTTAGAAAGTTCTGAATGAATTCTGCTTAAACATTGTTATTCTAACTTACCTTTAGTTTCACAAAGTGATCCTGCAAATCCTCCTGGACATCGACATAATCCTCGAGCAATGCAAATTCCACCATTTTTGCAGCCAGGTGGACAAAAATCTAAAGAAACATGATTATATAGTTAGATTTCTCTCAACTTAGAGTTGAGCTCCCGTCTTTCAAAAAACAGACAAATTTCACATTATGGTATACAATTAATAAAGTACACCAAAAATAATTTCATAATTGAAACTATGAAAATATGAAGGTATCTGTTTTACTAGCTAATAATTTTTTTTTCTCTTTTAGATGAAATTATTGCCAATCTCTTTCCATAAAAAAAAACTATCGCCGGGGGCACACACGCAAGTTAATGGTTTAGATAGATTATTCTTTTATTTTTCGGTGGGTTTATTTTCGGCGGAATTTATGTTTATGCACAAAAAAGGTCCAAATGTATTTACACCTAAAATTTACAGTTTTGTGAAAATTTGTCTTTGATTTAAAAATTTACATATATTTCGAAGTTATTTAATTGGAGTAAAAACACATATACATGTACATGTATAAGATGTATAAAACCTAAAAATATGTACCTTCATTAAACTTTTAAAACCCAAAGGAACGGATGTAAAAACATTCAAATGTACCAACTTGGCAATTTTTTTTTAACCTCCTGTACTAAAGAATTTAATTTCTATATATGAATTTCAATCGGATGACACTCTGATTTAATTAATGGGATTTTTTGGTAAACTGCGGTCGTCTTAATTCACAAAATGAGAAATACCCATAGGACACAGCAAGCTATAACAGCACTACCATGAAAATGTAAAACAGTCTTAACTACTAGTACTTGGGTCCAGAACATGCGGAATGACTGCCGGTTAAACACATTTGCGTGCGCCAAACCTTCTGCTTATCTAGAAGAGTGGTGTTGCATCACATCATAAAAACAAACTGTAAAAATCAGTTGCAAAATCATGACTTATCAGATCTACATAGTTTTCTAAAAAAAGAAGAAATACGCAATGTGTTGATCTGAGGGTACTTGCAGTAACGTAAAAATAGTTCAAAGGCAACTACAAGTAATAATCACATAACGTATCTTGGACTAAAATTCAATCAGTACACATCTGATAAATTATGTGTTACGACGTTATAAACTGCCGAAGAATACTTGATCTTTTGCAATTAAAAGTTTTTCTTTATCTGTACCAATATTTATATAAATGACCAAAAACGAACCAAAATATGTTTAATAATCGCCTTTTAAAGGCAATTACTCGCAAAAAGATTTACCGTGCTATTTTTGTAATATAGACTTTATAGTAGCTCACATTTTCAGATCTTATCTTGCTTTATACAGTTTATGCAGTTTCTGTTGTAGTTTGTTAGTGCTGTAGTGAAACATCCAAAAGTCGATTATCATAGAGTTGAATTTCACTTCATATTACACGTCTAAACATTTGCATGCCAAGAAAAAGGATTTTACTTGAATTTCCTATATGTCGCCAAAAAGACGCTCGGTGCAGTTTTTCCAATTTTATTGTTTCGCTAGTAATTTGTTTTTAAATGCAGATCATGAGTGGCATGCAGTTGAAACTGTTTTTAAAGGGGCTATACTCAATCATTTTTCTATTTATTTATTATATGCAAAGATCTAGTTTAGCCATTAGGGTTATGTTGCTTAACAAACAGATTTGTCGGGCATAATTTGTAAACCAAATACTCGAGGACGATTATGGCAAGTGTTTTTGCAATTGACTCTTGTTAAAGAGGAAAAGATTTTGTAAAAGATAACAGACGAAGAACACAGGAAAAAGACACAAAACGATGGCAATTTGTTTAAAATGACACCGTGATACAGATGTCTTTCAATATAGGACAACCAGAAACCCACGTAATAAAATAATAAAATCATGTTAGACTTTCAATCAAACAGATCACATTGTTTAGACAGCCGAACTGAGTACAAGCAAAACAAAGTGTCTGAGTAAAAAAAAAACACTCATCAATACTGGAATTAAGAATTTTTGTGCAGGATTGACAGCAATTTTACTTTGCAACTTTTAAACTTTTAATTACATTTAAATAGCCTTTTAAAAATACAGAAAATATAATAAAAGGCTGTAAAATACCTGTTATAGTTTTTAAAAGTTTCGGTAAAGTGTTCTCCAAGTCATTATATGTTGTATCAAAGTAATATTCGGGTTTGGAGACCAAAGATCTAAGTTGCTGTTCATTAACGCTACTCCCAATTCCTATTCCAATTATTGTTACATCTTTATTTTTACATTTCTGCAGTCCAGGATTGTTTCGGCTAGATGACTGTCCATCAGTTAACAACACTAAAATCTTATGGATTTTAGATCGTGCACCACTCTCTATTGTAAACATATCTTCACATGCGAAGCCTATAGCACCATCTATATCTGTTCCGCCATCTCCAAAATATGTCTTTAATATAGCGTCTGTTAAAGACGTTTTTTGTATAATGATCATCGAGGTCGAAGCTTCTTCTGACAGAATCATCGAATAAAGCCAATCCGATACGCAGTAACTCACGTCCGACAGGAAGTCTATTAACAGCATTGGCAAGATACTCCATGGTTACACGAAAATTAGCATCACCAACACTACCAGATTCGTCTATCACAAATATGATATCAGATGCTGAAAAAAATAATAGCTTTTATCGCATGTTGCTCAGATTGCAATTTCTGCAGTGATTTCAAGTACCATCCAAATATTTCGAATCATTCAATAAACAGAAGAAAAATTTGTCAATCAGAAAAAGGTTTTAGTTTTTGTTATTTCATTATGCTCTTTCACGGAAACCAAGTTGTGCCAAAGTAAAAATAAAATTATTTCGGTTATTCGAAATACCATTCGTCTTACGTTTATTTTGAAAGGTTTTTCAAGTTAAAGATAAAGGATACAGTAGTATACCGGTGTTCAAAACTCATATTGAGACTGAGAGAAAACAAATCCGGTTTACAAACTAAAACCAAGGGAAACACATCATCTATCAGAGGAAAATTATGGAACAACAGGAACAATGAAGTGCAACAAAAGCAAACGCCAACATACATAGACACGAACTATTTGATAACAACTGCCATATTCCTGACTTTGGTACAGGACATTTAAGAAAAATACGTGTGTTTAAATAGTTATCAAAAGTACCAGGATTATAATTTAGTACGCCAGACGCGCGTTTCGTCTACAAAAGACTCATCAGTGACGCTCAAATCGAAATATTTATAAAGCCAAACAATTACAAAGTTGAAGAGCATTGAGGATCACAAATTCCCAAAAGTTGTGCCAAATACGACTAAGGTAATCTATGCCTGGAATAAGAAAATCCTTAGTTTTTCGAAAAATTCAAAGTTTTGTAAACAGGAAATTTATAAAAATTACCACATGATTGATATTCATGTCAACACCGAAATGTTGACTACTGGGCTGGTGATACCCTCGGGGACGAAACGTCCACCAGCAGTGGCATCGACCTTGTTTAATGGCTAGACAAACCTCCCGCTTTATGACAATGTTAAAAAATATCGCTAAAATGACAATACTACGTGACAGAAATACAGCATAAACAAACGCAATAACATTCATCACAGAGAAATGACAAACAAATAATATAACACTACTGGTAGACACAACATGCAAACAGCAGAACAACAACGGACATATTCCATCAACGACAGACACCACAGGATATCAAAAGTAGTGACGCGCTTACTTAACGAACATGCAATCTCGAACTGTATATAATTATTACACAATACTCGTCCACACAATTTGCATGACAATGACGTCGGAAATAGGTCACGTTCGGTACTTAACAGAGAGACAACATAGGTGTTTAACCAATATCTAAGACGTGGTAAAAATGTCATAAGATAGTTAAGACGCAGACACACTGTATAGATTAACCAATTTGTGATGGTGTCCATAAAATATACGGAGTGTCATTTTTAATCTTTCCTCCTCATAACTCTGTTTGAGCAGTTTCTGCGTGAGGAGCACACTCCTATATTTAAAGTCAGTAAAATGTGAAAATGGACAAGCATAACGTATCAATCGAGATATGTAAACACCATACGACGGAGCAGAAGGGATGTTACTGCTAAGAAATAGGAGACTGATAATTGGAAAGTCGAAATCATCCCGTTTGTCATAGATTTTATAGGTCGCTCGATTAACGTTGCCTTTCCACAGAAATGATTTATATAGTATACTTTTAATACATAGCATATTAAAATGCTAGACAATTTTTTTGAGACATTAAATTTTTCTTGAAAATTTTTGGATAATGAAAAGCACACATTTAAACAAAATAGTTATCATCTGGTATGAGCTGTAGGAAAGTATATGAACTCAAATATTTCTTAAAAATAAAAAAATAAAAAATAGCAACATTATCGTTGTACTGAATACTTCAAAGTCTATAGGTTGCACTTTGTAAATACAGCTGTTTCTCAAACCACGCCTCTTTTGGGGAGATTTAGAATATTCATAGAAAATTAATTTTGTTTACATACTGGTTCCCAGATATGCTCTCTGTGTTCCATCTCAAAGAGACATTATTTGGGAATGTTACCAGTAAATATACATGTGTATATTGTTTACATTGAAATATGTGGTAACCCTTCATTCGAGGTAGGGTTAGTTAAGAAAGTAAGTGTTAGTTTAAACTCTGAAAAGTTCAGGGCATATAAACGTTGAAAATATGCCGCACAGCCCTATATTTTGACCTTTGAAAAAAATTGTAGTGCATATGAACCATCAATTCTAGGATAATTTTTTTTTTCAAAACTTCATAGTGAAAGTGGTACAGTTTTAGCCGTAAAAGGAGTTCCTATGAGAAATTGCATTGACAATATGTACAGAAATGCAACCTATATAGGGTGAAACAAGAGAACATTCAGAATTTAACCAAATTTGCTTTATCTCACAGATTTTAAAGAAATTAACTCAAATATGAAGTTTTATAAATATTTCATGAAGATTGATAGAATCCTGGGCCTTAGATATGATGACTCAGCATAAATTCACAGTTTACAGTATGCATAGTTTACTTAAAGTCCTGAATACAAAATTATTTCATAATATTTGCATATATGTAAGTTAAATTGTTAAGAAGTGCTTATATTTACTCTTCGCAGTCATTGAAACTCATCGATCCTTCCTGAATATTATTTATAGGGTGTTTTTGTCCTGTCGATAACCCAATAGTAAGCCGTAACACCTAAATCTGCTTTTTTATCACCACGGCATAAAAAATACAAGCTAGAAATACAAAAATATCTCAACAAAATTTACAATAGTGTGTTCTATCCTGAATATGTACTAATTATTCCAAATTGGTAGAAACAGCAGAAAAATTTAGGAAATTTGAAGCCCCAGAGGCAAAAAACATAGAAAATTGCCTACCCCTGGGTCATAAAACAAATAATTTAATTTGTAAATGCTATGATTTTATGATTTTTAAGTTCTTGAATTAGAAAACAATATCTATGCTTGGAAGTTATGCAAAAATCAGATGTTAGCAGTCATTTCTATAACATTTGAAGTGAATTTAAATCTCAGACTGGTATCTGCATACATACAACTATTGCAAATATGGCTTTGTTTGAACACTTCTAGTATATTTATTAGGTAAATTGTGTCAGATATATGGTTACAGATGATACTGTTGTGACAAGAATTCTAAATTGACCATTTGAAGTAGAAAATGTGAACTTTTGATTGACAAATAGGCATACAGTAAGATGTGGACTGGAGACGGAGCCAGGATTGGATACTTTATATAATCTTGAATGTTGTAATGGTTGACTGCTAAACATAACATTTATAGTATTCTGATCTGCTTTCAATATGTTATCAAAACAGTTTTAAAACAGGTTCTACGCATTTTATATCAGACAATATGTAAATAGGGTATTCTGGCAATAATTAAAGTCTTGTTTTCAAATTCTTTAAAAAAATTGAAACAGGGAGGGGATATAAAATGTTTAGTAAAAAAAACTTAGAGTATACACAGTGATTTCTTTAAGGCTATAATTCTGATAAATGAGTATTAATGTGAGAAAAACTAGTAATTTAAGAGAGTTTTCTATTTGAATAAATGTTTGTATATATGGTGAAAAAGAGAACATTTAGAATTTAACCAAATTTGCTTAATCTCACAGATTTTAAAGAAATTAACTCAAATATGAAGTTTTATCAATATTTCATAAAGATTGATAGAATCCTGGCCCTTAGATATGATACTCAGCATAAATTCACAGTTTACAGTATGCATAGTTTACTTAAAGTCCTGAATACAAAATTATTTCATAATATTTGCATATATGTAAGTCAAATTGTTAAGAGGTGCTTATATTTACTCTTTGCAGTCATTGAAACTCATCGATCCTTCCTGAATATTATTTATAGGGTGTTTTTGTCCTGTCGATAACCCAATAGTAAGCCGTAACACCTAAATCTGCTTTTTTATCACCACGGCATAAAAAATACAAGCTAGAAATACAAAAATATCTCAACAAAATTTACAATAGTGTGTTCTATCCTGAATATGTACTAAATATTCCAAATTGGTAGAAACAGCAGAATAATTTAGGAAATTTGAGCCCCAGAGGCAAAAAACATAGAAAATTGCCTACCCCCTGGGTCATAAAACAAATAATTTAATTTGTAAATGCTATGATTTTATGATTTTTAAGTTCTTGAATTAGAAAACAATATCTTTGCTTGGAAGTTATGCAAAAATCTGATGTTAGCAGTCATCTCTATAACATTTTAAGTGAATTTAAATCTCAGACTGGTATCTGCATACATACAACTATTGCAAATATGGCTTTGTTTGAACACTCCTAGTATATTTATTAGGTAAATTGTGTCAGATATATGGTTACAGATGATACTGTTCTGACAAGAATTCTAAATTGTCTATTTGAAGTAGAAAATGTGAACTTTTGATTGACAAATAGGCATACAGTAAGATGTGGACTGGAGACAGAGGCAGGATTGGATACTTTATATAATCTTGAATGTTGTAATGTTGACTGCTTAACATAAAATTTATAGTATTCTGATATGCTTTCAATATGTTATCAAAACAGTTTTCAAGCAGGTTCTAGGCATTTTATATCAGACAATATGCAAATAGGGTATTCTGGCAATAATTAAAGTCTTGTTTTTCAAATTCTTTAAATAAAATTGAAACAGGGGAGGGGATATAAAATGTTCAGTAAAAAAAACCTAAGAGTATACACAGTGATATCTTTAAGGCTATAATTCTGATAAATGAGTATTAATGTGAGAAAAACTGATTTAAGAGAGTTTTCTATTTGAATAAATGTTTGTATAGGTTGCACTTGGAAATACAGCTTAATCTCAAACCACGCCTCTTTTGGGGATATTTAGAATATTCATAAAAAATTTATTTTGTTTACATACTGGTTCCCAGATATGACTCCTGTGTACCATCTCATAGAGACATAATTTGGGAATGTTTACCAGTAAATATACATGTGTATTTTGTTTACATTGAAATCTGTGGTAACCCTTCATTCGAGGTAGGGTAGTTAAGAAAATTAGTGTTAATTTAAACTCTGAAAAGTTCAGGGCATATAAACGTTGAAAATATGCCGCACAGCCCTATATTTCAAACCCTTGAAAAAAATTGTAGTGCATATGAACTTTTAATTTTAGGATAAGATTTTTTCAAAACTTCATAGTAAATAGTTATCAAAGGTACCAGGATTATAAAATTTAATAGTAAAAGTGATACATGTGTTAGCCGTAAAAGGAGTTCCATTGGGAAATTGCATTGTCACTATTTGCAGAAATGCAACCTACAACTTTGATTATATACTTACGATTAACATCACAGAAGTCACCTTGATAACCTGGTTTACAATCACATGTATTTTTTTGATAACAATTTCCTCCGTGTTGACAAGGAGGAAAACACTCAATCAGATCTGTTGAAAAATAGTAATTATTAACATTTTCTCTTTTCAAAAATAAATTTGTATTCAACATATAATATATTAAATGTCGACTTCAGATCTCTCTAAATTCATAGTGAATGTGTTAATCACCATAAATAAATGAATGCTTATTCTATTTTTGTTTGTCCTTGACCTTTAATGATTTTCAAAACTCACGTGTTGCTTTCATGATTTTATTTGTTCCTCCGTATATTTCAGTTAGCATTCGTATATTATAATTTTGGACCTATTTTACTTATTTATGAATCACGATTTGTCTTTGGTTTTAAAAGTAGTTTACTAATATCAAATCGTATTTTCTTGTTAATTCGACCTTTTGATACTGTTTATTATGCTTTTTTGTTATTTTATATTAATATGGATCTTGCCTATATAACAGCTTTTCATTTGTATAAACTTCAAGATTTACCTGTATTATTAAAACCGTTTTTTTTCAAAAGTGATAATTTTCGAAGGGTTAAATATTTCGCAGTGGTGTCTTGCCATGGCTTTGTTTGGACTTGTTTGTTTGTCCCTTATATTTTATTAACTGTTTATTTGCATTCAGATATCGCAGATCAAATTTATTCGTTCATAGTGTATTAATTTACGTTTTTTGATTGAGTTAAGCCTGCCAATTGATATTTTATCGTGTGTTTTTCTTTGTTGTGGTGTTATGCTATTGTTTCAAAAAAAGGGAGAAGGTTTGGTACCATTAAAACGTTTAATCCGGCTGCAAATATTTGCACCTGTCCTAAGTCAGGAATCTGATGTACAGTAGTTGTCGTTTGTTTATGTAATTTATACGTGTTTCTCGTTTTTCGTTTTTTATATAGATTAGACCGTTGGTTTTCCCGTTTGAATGGTTTTACACTAGCAATTTTGGTGCCCTTTATAGCTTGTTGTTCGGTTTGAGCCTTGGTTATGACGAAGCGTTATTAACATAATCCAAAGGTTATTCTTTCATAGCCATGTGAATCTTTGACGGAAGGCACAAGGATATGAATGAACAGTGTTTTAAATGACGTTTTTTCTGTCCTCATATTCCATATCCGTCGACTTTTGCCATTGTTAATATTTGTTTACCTCTTGACAAACTATATTTTCGCCACCATAGAGAACATTGAAATAATTGTTATTGTTGTTTTCTAAAATTTTCAAATCTTGCAACTTGGTGTAGTGTCACAATATAATATTTAAAAAACACTTTTAATCCTGCTTCTCATTTTGGAGCTAATACGATTCCCTCAGTTTTTGTTTGTTTGATTTGTTTCTCCTTAATCGTATTACGAAGTTTGAGCATCGGTAAACTACCCTTTCCTTATTTTTTTAACAATAAATTAGCAATTATATATTGAATACAGTTTAAGCTTACTAGCAGGACAGACTCCTCCTACAGTTTTGTTTGAACAGCCACAGTTATCAGGACCAAGGCAGATCTGACCACTTTTACAATATTTACAAATGGCTGAAATAAAACACATTGAAACATAAAAAATGCGAAAGAGAGAGAGCGAGAGAAAAGAGAGAACAAACTTTACCAAATTTAATTTTTTATCCGTAATGAATCACAGAGTAAACCAACAATTATAGTTAATTTAATCACTAATATATAATCTCTTTGACATATTCACCGTTGTCATGGTTTAGATAGAATTTATATGAATGCATCTTTAAAACATATGTTTGGCGTTAAACCAAATAAGACAAGGATTCAGTGGTTCACTAAACATGTATATCTGATAATGTGAAGGGACATGTTCTAGTTTCAAAAGTTTGAATATACATATTCGTGTACTGTGGATTAATTATTATTCTTTGGGTATTAATTGTCGTGGATTTAGTGGTAATCCTGTAGCCACAAATCCAATAGTTATCAAAGGTACCAGGATTATAATTTAGTACGCCAGACGCGCGTTTCGTCTACATAAGACTCATCAGTGACGCTCGTATCAAAATAGTTATAAACCAAACAAATACAAAGTTAAAGAGCATTGAGGATCCAAAATTCCAAAAAGTTGTGCCAAATACGGCTAAGGTAATCTATGCCTGGGATAAGAAAATCCTTAGTTTTTCGAAAAATTCAAAGTTTTGTAAACAGGAAATTTATAAAAAATGACCACATAATTGATATTCATGTCAACACCGAATGTGCTGACTACTGGGCTGGTGATACCCTCGGGGACGAATCGTCCACCAGCAGAGGCATCGACCCAAACGAGTTCTAATATCAAACAAATTACAAATGTTCGATAGTATTACATTTAGTCTTTTGAAAACCTCGAAAATGCAACTTTTCCGCGTGTCGTTTAAGTACACAGCCAAGTCCTACGTCATTTTTTTTTGTTCTGAATATGCATATTCAAAATAACATAATATGCAATAGTCCATTTGCCAATTACCGATTTGATTCTGTAATTACAAACTTTTAAAACAAATTACTTTCATTTGTCAATCGCAGACTGTTACCATACCGGACAAAATTGACTCTTGCCAATGCAAAGCATGATGAATTGAAATTGATGTATCGGCGGTTTAACTAATTTTTCATGAATAATAGTTACTGATGTCAGAAGTATTTATCTTAACAACAAATTAATGTAATGAAAAGATTTAAAAACCTTAAAGATTACTCACATTACGCACAGGTAAATTTGGTCTTTCTGCTAGCTGTCCATTGTAAATAAAAATTATTGTCCCTCATAAGGGAGACAACTAAAAATGGGATCTATAATTACAGGGTCAATTACGGGAATTGGTAAATACCCTATTAATGGACACTTATATATTAAATTGTTGGTGCCTAACTATTGATCCTCTGTTCAGCATTGGGAATATAACACCGAAAAGTAAAACAATATTTATTTGGATCTAAAGTGTGACAAATTGGTTAACACTAGGTTGCATTAACCATGTCAACGGCTCAACCGAACAATAACAATGGCGGTACTTTGTTAATTCTGCGTTGATTTCTTAAAACAACATTGTCAATGTACATCGTTTGCCTAACAATGTAGATTCAAAAAGTTAATTTGTGTTTTATTTGACCATTTGAAAAGAACTCAGTCAATTTTTTGGGGTACATGTAGTATTATAATCATGACCAATTGAATCAAACTATTAAAGTTTCACCTAAAACTACTAACCATGACCATCAAATCAATAACAGCTAAACAAAATAATACATTGAATAAATCTAAACTTACGACTAGAACATACTCCTCCTACGGTTTTGTTTGAACAGCGACATGAATCAGGACCATAACAGGTTTTGCCATCGTAACAAGGAGGATCACAAATGGCTGAAATTAAATTCAATACGTCATTTAAGACATTAACACATAAAACTTCTATTTCTTAATGCAAATGATACCTTATCTGTCAATTTAAAATATTTATAAATTTAGAACGTTCAGTGCTGTCTATTTTTGTAATTTAATTAACGTAATCATTCTTGTACCATCATAATAGTCGTTCCCGTTAAAGTTTTGGAATTGTGCTAGTTCATATCGCACATTATTATTTGTATTTAAAGCATATATTTGAACTCTCTGTTGTAATAAGCCATATAACCTATGTCATGTTAAATACATTTTTAGAATGGTGCAAGCGTCTTAACTGATGTTCGGTTTGACGTTTTTATTGTATAAATTTCAAGATTGTAACAGTTAAATCTAAGAAGACTTAAAGATGGTTCATTTAATATCAGAATCTCACTGAGGAAGGATATCTGTTATCCGAAATATTTATAAATAATTAGGGCCCCGCCAAAGGCGGGTCGCCCTATAGTGATCAGTCTGTCCGTCCGTCCGTCCGTAACACTTTGTGTCCGCTCCATATCTAGAGAACCATTATGATTTCATACTTTATACTTTACATGTTTATTAACCACCACCAGAGGGCGTGTCATGATGTATGTATAACTTCCTAGGTCAAAGGTCAAGGTAAAAAAACTTTGGTTTCAGTTGACAACCCTGTGTCCTGTGGTGAAGATCGTGTCCGCTCTTTATCTTGAGAACCGTTATGATTTCAAAGTTTATACTGGACATGTATATGAACCAACACCAAAGGGTGTGTCATAATTTATTTACAACTTCCTAGGTCAAAGGTCAAGGTCAAAAACTTTGATTTCAGTTGACAAACCCATGTCCTATGGTAAATATACATAATTTATGAACGACTGCCTAGGGCAAAGTTCAAGGTCAAAAACTTTGGTTTCAGTTGACAACCCCATGTCCTATGGTAAAGATTGTGTCCGCTCTATATCTTGAGAACCGTTATCATTCTAAAGTTTATACTTGAAATGTATATAAACCAATATCAGAGGGTATGTCATACTTTATGTACAACTTCCTAGGTCAAAGGTCAAGTCAAAAACTTTGGTTTCAGTTGACAACCCCATGTGTTATGGTAAAGATTGTGTCCGCTCTATATCTTGAGAACCGTTATCATTTCAAAGTTTATACTTGACATGTATATAAACCAACACCAAAGGGTGTGTCATAATTTATGTGCAACTTCCTAGGTCAAAGGTCAAGGTCAAAAACTTTGGTTTCAGTTGACAACCCATGTCCTATGGTAAAGATCATGTTTATTAACCACCACCAGAGGGCGTGTCATGATGTATGTACAACTTCCTAGGTCAAAGGTCAAGGTAAAAACAACTTTGGTTTCAGTTGACAACCCTGTGTCCTGTGTCCTGTGGTGAAGATCTTGTCCGCTCTATATCTTGAGAACCGTTATCATTTCAAAGTGTATACTTGACATGTTTATAAACCAACACCAAAGGGTGTGTCATAATTTATTTACAACTTCCTAGGTCAAAGGTCAAGGTCAAAAACTTTGATTTCAGTTGACAAACCCATGTCCTATGGTAAATATACAATTTTTTAATGCACATTATTCACAGCAGGGCCCACAGAGATGGCTTCCATCTCAATGATATCTAGTTACATTTATAGTTACTTTTTTTTGTATTTGGTGTTGTTGTGTACATTTTTTAGGCGTTTATATAATTTATTTATTGTGTACATGTATCGTTAATCGGAACGATCCAGCGCCCTCGTGGGGAAAATCGTTGACTTCTATTCAGACTTTATATATATATATACATCTAAACTGTCACACCCTTTGGAAATTTAGAGTTGTGCCATTTCTCATCGCAAATAACTATTCATATTTGGCATATCTTTGCAATCTTTGCGCCGTGTTTGGAAATTTTAAAATTGTTCCAGCGTCTGTGATGTCCGCTTAAATTGTATGAACTTTCAAGATTATGATAGTGTCTCAATTTGAATATATTGACATGATTCATTTGACATCAACCAAACAATGTTAGATCTGTAAATTTGCTTTCGCAAATTTTTTGTTCTTCCCGAATTCGAATTCGAACCCATGCTACTGAGATATCGTGACACCAAATCGCCTGCACTGTAGCCGTCCCGCTAGACCACACGACCACCTGGGCTTCACATGGATCATGTAGTAAACATTGTGTGGTATGCTCACATATAAATGAAACCAAGGTATTTTGTGACAACACCGCAAAGAATATACCATTCAGGGACAAATAAAATGTAAAACCCTAGGCGTAGTATATGCAATTATTTGTACAAAATGTGAAAAAGTTATATATGTAGGACAAACGGGTGATACACTATATCAACGGATGCTATTGAACTTTTCAAAAATACGAACAAAGAAAACAGAAGATCCAGTAGCCAACCATTTCATTCAGAACAATCATTCAATGACAAATTTAAAAGTTACCGCCATAGAAAGTGTATTTGGGACAGAAATTGACAGAAAAACTAAAGGAGACTTTTGGATAAAAAAATTAAAAACTTTAGAACCTGAAGATCTCAACACAATGTATGAACGATAATAAAAATATTTATATTAAAAAAGCGAAAAACGCGGCAAATGAACGTCATATAAATTATTATAACGTAATGTATCCAAGAGATGTAATTGTTGTTTCAATGTTGTAATTTATTCCTATGAAGAAGGCCGTAATGGCCGAAACGTATGGGAATTTGTGTTATAGTTTTTACTATATATATATAACTCAACAATTTTTATATATCATATAGGATCATGACTCAACAATTTTTATATATCATATAGGATCATGATCCTATATGTTATATAAACATTGTTGAGTTAGATTGCTGATAAATAATAAATACATTGTGTATGAAAATAATAATATAACATCTACACACGCTTAAAAAACACGTGTCTCATGTCTATCTCCCGGGTTTTATCTTTCCTTAGATTTTAGTTGCATCATTCTATGTAAAACTAATAGAGAAATTTATTTTCATTCGATTTGAAATAATGATATTAAAAAACTTACGAACATCACAGGTATATCCTTTCCATTTATCGCAGCAATGGATCTCTCTGTAAAGTTTTGTATTTGAACACCTGTGTACATTTAAATATTGCAATCATTAAATTATCATTACAGGTGCAATAGTTTTACTATTATATTCCAAATAAACAAAATATACATATGTTCTAATACGACAGCGAAGCACAACACTATTGTGGGTTCATTTCATTATAAAATATTGTGGCATCAATGTTTTTTTTTAATTTAAGACCAACTATTGCGTTCAACTGAAATTACATTTTCAAAGTTGAAGGATTTTCAGGAATGGCAATGTTGCAGACATTTCGTATAGGATTTATATCATAATCCACAGTAGATATATACTTTTTAAATCTTACTAAGGTTCCATGAATGGATGAATGTTAACTTTAAAATAATACATAATCTAACCATTTCATAGTCTAAACAAAATTAACGTGCATATGTATGTTTAAATATTCTAGTCATTCAAACTAAAAAAAGAAAGAAAAAAAAAGAAATAAAAGAAATACAATTATTGTGTACGGGAAAAAATTAAGGCCTTGTCATGATGTGTTCTTAATGTAAATTGCACACTTGAGTAAAACGAAGGTACGGAGATGAATAAAAGGATACCGTTCCAATGTCCCACGCGTCGCACGTCTCTTATCTGTCCAAGGACAGTGATCATAAGTAAACAAAATGTCTTTAAAAAATAAATATCGCATATTAATGTAGGCACAAGAACGTTTCCATATAATTTTATTGCAAAGAGGCATGAATCCTATAAAAACATCGGTCTGCTCATTTCATAATTTTTTATAATATAAACTTTTGGTATAAAAATTTCATTAAAAATCAACAATATATGTATGTGTGATAGTACCTACAATGCAATTTTCTACAGTTTAAAAATCCCAGGGGCATAACTTTTTCAAAAACAATTGCTATACACCGATTAATATGATTCATACAAACTTATAATTTAAATATCATAACAATCCTTTGTTGACTTGAGAGTGCTTTCAATGCAATTTTCTTTTTAATTCAAGCTTCCAGGGAACATAACTCTTTAAAATTGGCACCGAGTTTAGAGCACATTAGAAACATCGTTGATAATGTTTATAATCCTATGATACAAGTTTTATAAAATATATTGAAGAATGGTACACTTGATAGTAAATACAACGCATTTTTTAATAGATGCTTCCTCAATTACGGACGTTTCTCGTGTAAAAATATCTGATCAGCGTTGATTTTCAAACTTGTCCCAACCATTGATATTGTCTATTGAAATATGAACAAAAAATTCGGAATGATTGTAACGCGCAAATAGGGCAATTTCCCATACCCAACAAGTTATCAAAGGTACCAGGTGCACAAGACGCTCGTTTTGTCTACATAAGACTCATCAGTGACGCTTATATCAAAATATTTATACAGCCAAACAAGTACAAAGTTGAAGAGCATTGATGATACCCATTGAAAAAAAGTCAATTTGGACTGATGTTTATCCATCTAAAAGTCAAGAAGAAAAAGCACCTTGCATAATCATTTATTTTACTTTCAGACATATTGATGATTTTCTATTACTGAATAACTTATATTTTTGTCAGTTCTTCCGTTTATATATCACAGTAAACATTATTAAGGATACCACTGATACCTTGATATTTTATTCAATATTGACACAGATGGACAACTTCACACTAAAATCTATAACAAACGAGATGATTTCAACTTCCCAATTTCCAATTTCTCAAAAGTATAATGTTTACTTATCATAAATGATACGTTATGCTCGTGCATGTTCTCATTATACGGGCTTCATATAAAGGAGTGTGCTTCATACGCAGAAACTGTTCCAAAAGAGTTTTGAGGCAGAAATATTAAAAAGACTCTCCGTAAATTTTATGAGTACCATCACGAATTGGTTGGTATTTACAATATATGGGTCTCAACTGACAAACATCATTTTATACACGTTTTAGATTGTTGTCTAACATCTATGTCTTCTGTCTGTAAAGTACCGAACGTAACCTTTCCCAAATATGAATATTTTACCGAGTCAAGTGTGAATTTGCATTGCTATACGACATATCTCGGTATTTATTCGTCCAAAATGTGTTTAGTTACGATGTTCATTACGTGAGTTCAGTTGTATATTGTGTTATGTCTTTTTGTTTGTGGTGTGAATTCTGTATTTCTGTCACGGAGTGTTGAAATTTTTGAGATATTTTCTAACTTATATAAGCGGGAGGTTGGGTAGCTATAAAACTAACTAGTTCAACCCACCATTATTCTTGATATGTCCTGTACTAAGTCAGGACAGTTTTTATCAAAAGGTCCTTTTCTATGTAATTTGGCGTTGTTTTTATTTGCACATCAGTGTTTCTGTTGTTCCGTTGTGTCCTCGTATAGTTGATGTGTTGCCTTTGGTTTTAGTTTGTACAGTGATTTGTTTTTTTTTCTCAATCGATTTATGACTTTTGAACAGCGGTATATTACTACTGCCTTATTTTCACTTAGTTGAAGACATTCTAGACATAAACCTTTGAAATAAATCTAATGATAATATGTCCAGACTTGTTCAGGTTCGAGTGCTTACTAAACAGGATGGATGGACGTCCGGTATTTCTTTGTTACTCGTATCGCGATGCGCGGGACACGTTATGATTTTATGATAAAGGGAAGACAATTTGATATTGCAGGCGGAAAGCATGTTGGTGTTTTTGATTGAATATTTTTAATAATTATTTACTGCATTTCTTTTTTCAGTTTGTGTTCCACTTTTTTTTTGTGTAATGATTTCCGTTTGATTTTATCTGGTGAGAGTTGTGTTGCTCGGCATTTTTCTATAATATTGTATGTTTTCCATTAATTCTAATTTTAAAATTTCATATGAATAAATATTTATTCATTGATGTAAAACAAATGTTTAATTGAATGGGAATTTCTTAATGTTATCTCGGGTAGGATGATACTTCTTTGCGTGTATACTCTATTTATAACAATTCATTATGGTAAAATATCAGAATACATACCCAGGACAAGACTTAGTGCCATACTGGTATATTTTTTGTCTGGAGCAAAAATTTCTACAAAGTATGAAAATATAATCTAACAATGACAGCAACATACCAGGTTATCGTTTGTCAATTATCTAACTTTATATAGTAATGACTTTTGTAATATGTTCCTCATCCCATTCCATTAACTATTATATTGATTCACTTATAGGGTCTTTGCATCGGAACTAAGCTCATTTATCTAAAAAAAAAACAGTTGTTGGCATGACACGGGTTATTCTCTTCTCATATATGTTATTATGGTATGATACTAAACCCCTAACGGGAGGGATTGTGCCTGATATTCATATGATGATGACATAATCTTCCAATCAGTTTAATTGAATATGTAGCTGGCATGTCAGTTCACTGCTAGTATTTTGTTGTTATTTATGTATAATTGTCATTTTGTTTATTTTCTTTTGTTACATTTTCTGACATCAGACTCGGACTTCTCTTGAACTGAATTTTAATGTGCGTATTGTTGTGCGTTTACTTTTATACATTGGCTAGAGGTATAGGGGGAGGGTTGAGATCTCATAAACATGTTTAACCCCTCCGCATATTTGCACCTGTCCCAAGTTAGGAGCCTCTGGCCTTTGTTAGTCTTGTATTATTTTTGATTTTAGTTTCTTGTGTATGATTTGTAGCTTAGTATGGCGTTTATTATCACTGAACTATTATATATATTTGTTTAAAGGCCAGCTGAATTACGCCTCCGGGTGCGGGATTTCTCGCTGTATTGAAGACATTCAGGTGACCTTCTGCTGTTGTCTGTTCTGTGGTCGGGTTGTTATCTCTTTGACACATTCCCAATTTCCATTCTCAATTTTATATATATAGAAGAACACACCCGTGAACTCGCTGGTCCGTGACTGAATTAAAGTAAAAAGTATAAATTATGTGGAAAACAAAAGGGTCTGGAGTTGTGTAATTTTTAATCAACACCATTCTCCTATATTAGCTATATATAAAGTTGAATTCTTTGATTTGTCGTTTTTACCCCATGACGGCTGACAAATTGGACCTCGTTATTTTAGTATTATAGATAAGAAAATAAACGTACTATTAAATCATTTTGTTTATTTTCTTTTGTTACATTTTCTGACATCAGACTCGGACTTCTCTTGAACTGAATTTTAATGTGCGTATTGTTGTGCGTTTACTTTTATACATTGGCTAGAGGTATAGGGGGAGGGTTGAGATCTCATAAACATGTTTAACCCCTCCGCATATTTGCACCTGTCCCAAGTTAGGAGCCTCTGGCCTTTGTTAGTCTTGTATTATTTTTGATTTTAGTTTCTTGTGTATGATTTGTAGCTTAGTATGGCGTTTATTATCACTGAACTATTATATATATTTGTTTAAAGGCCAGCTGAATTACGCCTCCGGGTGCGGGATTTCTCGCTGTATTGAAGACATTCAGGTGACCTTCTGCTGTTGTCTGTTCTGTGGTCGGGTTGTTATCTCTTTGACACATTCCCAATTTCCATTCTCAATTTTATATATATAGAAGAACACACCCGTGAACTCGCTGGTCCGTGACTGAATTAAAGTAAAAAACTATGTGTAAGCCTTATTTTAACCTGGATATCTAGTATTGATATTGTCATCTGATAAAGTTATGCTGATTATAAGATGCACAGTTTTCTCTACTTTCAAAATCTTATGTTTGTGCTTATCAATTATTGGTAATATTTAACTATTTGAAAAACAAAAAGGCCTGAAATGAAGTACTTTTTTATCAAAGCATTGTCCAATATTATTATTTTAATAAATTTGATTGTTTGTTCCGCTGTTTTGCGTCATGGCGGCTAACAAATTGAAAACTGTACCTATACGCCTTATTTTAAACCTAGAATTTTAGTATTCGTATTGTCATCTTTTAAAGTCATACTGATTAAAATACTACAAAAGGAAACAATGTGACAATGACAGAATTTAGAAGGGTCAACCCTGTGATTATGACCCGTGTATATAGCAAATCCTAAATACACCGTTTGATGGTGCGCCTGTCAGATGCGGAACGTACAGATAAGGTATAGGTAACAGGTTAATATACTATTGGTATCGGTATCGGATTCGACCCGGAACTTGTCAATTATTGGCAATATTAATTATGTGGAAAACAAAAGGGTCTGGAGTTGTGTAATTTTTAATCAACACCATTCTCCTATATTAGCTATATATAAAGTTGAATTCTTTGATTTGTCGTTTTTACCCCATGACGGCTGACAAATTGGACCTCGTTATTTTAGTATTATAGATAAGAAAATAAACGTACTATTAAACCATAACTATCATAGCCTATACCATGACATTACTTATTGCAGAAAATGTTCATATACTAGTATTATAACATAAATTATCTACAATAGTAGCCTTTTCCTCTCTTAAAAAATCTCATATAAATTGTAATAATTGGATTTATTAGACTGTGAAAGAACGTGTTGTGTGTGTGGGAACGTTTGTAACTTTTATGGCTGACGTATGCAAGAGTTTTTCAATGTCAGAGTTTTCTATTTTGAATAAAATGTCATTTACAAACATAATAGGTATATAAAAACTAGAGGCTCTCAAGAGCCTGTGTCGCTCACCTTGGTCTTGTGTGCATATTAAACAATGGACACAGATAAATTCATGACAAAATTGTGTTTTGGTGGTGGTGATGTGTTTGTAAATCTTACTTTACTGAACATTCTAGTTGCTACAATTATCTCTATCTATAATGAACTTGGCCCAGTAATTACAGTGGAAAATGTTTTGATTGATGTTGACCTGATAAACAATTTTACCCCACGTCAGATTTGCTCTAAATGCTTTGGTTTCAGAGAAAAAAGCCAAAATCTACATTTTACCCTTATGTACTATTTTTAGCCATGGCGGCAATCTTGGTTGGTTGGCTGGGTCATCGGACACATTTTTAAAAGTGAATACCAAAATGATGATTGTGGCCAAGTTTGGTTAAATTTGGCCCAGTAGTTTCAGAGGAGAAGATTTTTTTAAAAAATTACTAAAATTTTAGAGAATGGTTAAAAATTTACTATAAAGGCCATTACTCTTTAAGAGGTCATTTGACAATTTTGGTCATGTTGTCTTATTTGTATATCTTACTTTGCTGAATATTATTGCTGTTAACAGTTTATCTCTATCTATAATAATATTAAAGATAATAACCAAAAACTGCAAAATTTCCTTAAAATTACTAATTCGGCGGCAACAACCCAACAACAGGTTTTCCGATTTGTCTTAAAATTTCAGGGTAGATCGATCTTGACGTAATGAACAACTTTACCCCACGTCAGATTTGCTCTAAATGCATTGGTTTCAGAGATATAAGCCAAAATCTACATTTTACCCCTATGTTCTATTTTTAGCCATAGGTGGTTGCCCGGGTCATCGGAAACATTTTTTAAACTAGATACCCCAATGATGATTGTGGCGAAGTTTGGTTAAATTTGGCCCAATAGTTTCAGAGAAGAAGATTTTTGTAAAAGTTAACGACGACGGACGTCGACGCCGGACGATGCCGGACAAAGCCGGACACCGGGCGCCAAGTAATGAGAAAAGCTCACTTGGCCTTGTAGGCCAGGTGAGCTAATAATATATTTCAAAACTAAATTATGTCGTATTAATACCCAATATATTGCAATAATATATATCTTATTTTTGTAGTTATATGAAAGTAATATGTTCCTCATTAAACAAAACAAAACAAAAAAGAAGATGAACAAAAGTAAAAATTCTAAAAAAAAAAAGAAAAGAAAAGAGCTCCAAGAACATTCTTAATGGAAATTCCGTTATCAAATGGCAAATTTAATCGCTCTAACGTATCAAACGAATGGAAAACAACAATCGGGTCTAATTTATAACAGCACATTGAAGGAGAACGATAATTAATCACACGCTCGATAAAAAGAAAGTGTAATTTATGAATGTTTACTTTAAATGTGAAAGACTGTATTTGTGTAAAAAATGTAAAATGCTACGCCATTCATACGTAAACATGTTTGTGTGTGTAATTTGGTTAACTCAAAAGTGCCTTTAAAAAAGAAAAGTTGAATAATTTATAATTTTTCGGAAATGGGTTTTGTCAGAACAATACTTATGTTCGTTGAGACTTAAAGTTTAACTATTTTAAAGCATTAAAACTAAACATCAATTTGTATACGTCTGTTTTAAGGAAAACCTATAATATACCAACTGACTTTAGAGGGGGGATCATAAAGACAACATTAACAAAACTTTTCGTCAGTTTTACCTGTATTTTATACAATTGTATATTTTTGGGGGGATTTTCATCTTATCATTCTAAGACTAGTAGGTGATAAAATGAACATTTTTAAACAAGTAAATATGCCCACGCCACGTTTAAATATTTTAAGAATTTAATTCAATGCTAACATACTATTTTTGGAAATAAATGGATAATGAAACAAATCAAGAAAAGTATGTTGTGCCCTGCATGCAACAATACTTATCAAAGGTACCAGGTTTATAATTTGATACGCAAGACGCACACAAGTCTCATCAGTGTCGCTCAAATCGAAATAGTTAAAAAGACAAACAAGTATAAAGTTGAATAGCATTGAGGCCCTTAATTACAAAAGTTGTGCCAAATACGACTAAAAGAGAGGCGAAAGATTCCAGAGGAACAGTCAAACTCATAAATGGAAAATAAACTGACAACATCATGGCTAAAAATGAAAAAAGATAAACAAACATGCAAAGTTATTCTATGCCTGGGATAAGAAAATTCTTAGTATTTCGAATATTGCATACTTTTGCGAACAGTTGATTTATAAAAATGACCATACAATGATATTCATGTCAACACCGAATTGCTGACTACTTGGGTGGTGATATCCTCGGAGTGTCATCGACCCAGTGATGTAAATAGTTATCAAAGGTACCAGGCTTATAATTTGATATGCCAGACGCGCGTTTCGTCTACATAAGTCTCATCAGTGACGCTCAGATAGAAATAGTTAAACAGCCAAACATGTATAAAGTTGAAGAGTATTGAGGACCCCAAATTCCTAAAAGTTGTGCCAAATACTGCTAAGGTATTCTATGCCTGGGATAATAAATTCCTTTTACAACAACTCTCCCTCTGGCCATCGGTTACAAATGGGGTGATTGCATCGAATTAAGAACATTTTGATGTTTTCTTATATATAAAAGAATACGAATTCTTTAAATGTGAACTGCAAGTTAAATATCATGAAAAAACAAATACTATGAATCTTTGAAATGCAAAGTAAGTATATAGTGATGCCAAGGTGATCGTGTGGTCTAGCGGGACGGCTACAGTGCAGGTGATTTGGTGTCACGATATCTCAGCAGCATGGGTTCGAATCCCGGAGGAAGAACAAAAAATTTGCGAAAGCAAATTTACAGATCTAACATTGTTGGGTTGATGTTTAGACGAGTTGTATATATATATATATATTGTGTATTAAAATGTTCTAGTGTACTCACCCACATAACAAAAAGTGTAAAGACGAAAGAAATAGTATTCCTTGAAACAAACGACCACAGTGTGTAATCTTCGCCATACTTTTGTTAACTGAAATTACATTAAATCAGACCGGAGGTCTAATAAGTGTTCACTCTAAGCACTTCTAAAGTACTTTAAGTTTGGGAAACACCGTTATTTTACACACTGTTCTTTTCCATATCCATGTATAGTGATTATTGTTTTTGATGACATAAATGTACTTTCATATTTACTTTTTAATTTAGAATGTTTCAAATGTAAGGACTATACAATTGTGATAAACAAAGTTATTAACATTAACTATCATAAAACGCTGAATACCGTTTGGAATGATGCCAAATTTGTTGAAAATTAGTTTGTAGACCACAATCGACGCTTCTATCACTTTGTCTCTTTTCCACAACCAAACTATTTAGGCAATGCATTGCTGTTACATGTATTCAAAACACATCATATTTCTACTATTTCAAGTACTTATACAGTTAGACTTTGTCTTATATTTGAGCTGGTTATTACACCTCTAAGTCCATTTTTAAGAGGATTATAATTTTCAAAACCCTGCTTTCTAAAGTATTAAACAACATTGTCACTACTTTGGTAAAATGTGACATACACTCGACAAATCAAAAACTGGAACATCAATATATCGATTACCTTTTTTATAGTTAAAATCTAAACTTCTTTGAGTCTTAGATTTTTATAATAATATATCTAATATTTATAGACAATAAAGTGCACTCTTAATTTTATATCTTAACACAACTAGATACAACAGTACAGATTTGGAAATAAGTGTCATTCGGTGGTATGTGTGAATTGAAACATGGAACACCAATTGGAACATAGTGGTCATCTATTACCTAAACATTCAAAATCGATCTACAACAGAGTGAATGCGTCTAGATAACCAGAACTTACCATTTGAACCATTTGTTTTATAGTTTCTTTTTAAATAACAACTCTCCTTATCAAACAAATTCTTATGGGAAAATCAATAAACTCATCATACATATCAATATTAACATTGTTATCATAATGTTGCAACAAGACATTGAAAGTTCACATTGTAAAGGCTGAATTCAATATAGTTGATATTCATATTTGACAATTAGGAATTTGTCTTGTCACTGCCAATGCCATAAAAATGACATCAAAAGGTTTGATTTCCTAGTTCGTATTGTATCAACACATACGCAATGCAGAGACTATTTA
Organism: Mytilus edulis; assembly: GCA_019925275.1. Lineage (NCBI taxonomy): Eukaryota > Metazoa > Mollusca > Bivalvia > Mytilida > Mytilidae > Mytilus > Mytilus edulis. The sequence continues at coordinate 55,616,346 of CM034353.1, forward strand.
AGGATGTACGTAGGTGAGGTTAGGTGAAAATTAATAGATTAAGAATTTAAAATTAATACTATAAGCTGGTAGAGCATTCATTAAGGATAAGAAAATAAGCTAAAAATATTGATAGGTCATGGACCTCCTTTTCGAGATATTTGAGATTTAAAATATGGCGGGAAAAGGCTGACTCGGACTTTTACATTATATTTGCATTGGTATTATTTGGGTCTCAAAACAAAAGAAATAAAATCTTCTAAAATTTTAATAAATGACCTTTCATGATCTATTAAGTCTTGTATATGGGTGTTATGGGGCAAAATATTTTATGTTGTAGTGTATGGAAAACATTTGACACAAAATCCAAAACCTCACCTAAGTACATCCTTACGATATCAAAATAGAGCATTTTTCATCAATTTAAGCACTTTTACAGATCATGCAATACTTTCTTTGACTCGGTTAAAATTTTAAACAGAAATATGGAAACACTTTTATTGCATATAATTTTAAAGACTTAATGTACAACGTGTGTGTGTCTTAACAGAAAACAATATTATACGTTTCATTCCAATTTAACTGAAACAAAAGCAGTTAGCGAATGACGTGCATATATGACCAATATTTCCATTTTTGAACATCAACAGTCTATTAGACTTATATAGGCCGGATTCGTCTACTTCACAAACCCTTGTCAGGCGTTATGACTGTTTATGAGATGTATGCATTGAGTACTCAATATTTAATGTAACAAAAGGAAACGAGTCATACGTTTTATGTTTTTTCTGATCTTTCGTAATTAGATTTACAAATATGGGAATATTGAAGAAATGTAATCATTATTTTATATGCAGTTTTATTCGTTGTGTTTTTAAGCTATTTAAACTATTTTCGTTATGCGGTTGTTTTATGTTGTTACAGACTCTTTCGGTTATCGGTACTTTAGATATAATAGGCAACAGTGATAACCATATTATGTATACAATGACTAAATCCTTGTCAACAGAACTTTAAACAAATATATGCTGTTCACTCTTAAAAATAATTTCTAATGGAAATTTGAAAATTCAAAAGAAATATGGATACACCTGTTTTTGGAAGTAATAACTATTTCAAATATCTTAAATTTGATCGCACATTTACTCTTAAAACTAAGCTACAAATGATGTGTGCCAAGGTTTGTTGGTAAACAATTTTTTGTCATTTTGTCAAACACTTTAAATTAGTGACTTTGAGGAAATTTTCGAATTTCATAAGCTTCGTAAATTTAGACAATAATAACAAACCAAAATTTGATAAATTTTATTGTTTTAGGTAAATGATAGTTATGACACTAATCTAACCTTTAAAAAAAAATTAAAAAAGTAAGCCTACTCATCTTCATGTTTCACGTATACGTATCAAATATAGACGAAGAGGCTAATATATGTATGCAATGATCCCCCAAACAAGCTCGTTCAGATTCAATACTGGTGATCTCACCGTAAAAATGTCAATTTAAAAAACGTTTATTTTTAGATAAGATTAAACACGAACTTGGTGTAAATGATGTTGAAATGGAATGATTCACGAAGGAGAATTACATCAACGATAAGAGAAAATACGCTCCCTTTCGCAAAATGGTCTTGTGGAAAATCATGTCATATGTCATAGTCTTTTTAACATCATTTTCTCAGAAAATGTATGTGTTTTTTTAGAAATCTTGTAGGCGATACTCAATCGTCTGACATTTACCAATAACATTTAAAGTTCTTTCAAGTGACATTGAAGAGGTTTTATATAAATGTATGCAATAAGGAAGTTATTATTAATACTGTTTACATCAATTCAAGAGGAGGCACTTAGATAAGGATGAATACACACTTGTTATAGAACTCTCATCATTATCTATACTTAGGTAGACACGGTGTTGAAGAAAAAGAGTTCTGAACCTTAAAGCTGGCAAATTTTAACAACATTTTAAAATAAATATGACAATTTTAGAAATATAAACAATTCTGTATTTAAATTTGGTTTCATCAGAAAGAATGGGGAAACTATACAAATAGGCAGTTCTGACGTCGCAAGTATATTGCAACAAAAATGTTTCTTAATGTGCACAATTCGACTAAGTTTCACAATAATAAGAACTCGGATTATGATATCTGAATAGATATAAGATGATGTGAGATAAATGCCTATGAGACAACACTCCATCTAGGTAACAATTTGTAAAAAGTAAACCACTAAAAGGTCTTAACATGGAGCCTTGGCTAAATCCGAACAGCAAGCAATAGAGGCCCTTAAATGAACAGTGTTAAGCCATCCAAACAGGAGAAACAACGATGTAAACAAAAAGGTTCCTGACTTCGGACAAGTGCAAACAAATGCTACGGGTTTTAACATTTTATTAAGGATCAACCTTCACCCTTGCATGAAACAATAGTGTAACGTCACAATATAGAAGGACGCACTATAAAATATTAATTGAAATGGCCTAACTCAATCAAAATACATATTAAAACAAACAAGTGAACATACACTGAACGAATTTGCATGATCTATAATACAACGAAAATACAAAATCGATAAAATACGGTGATAGATGTTAAACAATATCAGAAACCAAACCATAACATTGGCCAAAATGCCGCCAAATAAAATTAGGTACAAAGGTAAATGTAAATAATCTTGTTGTAAGGTATACAGTAATGGAGAAACGGATTTGTTTTGTTATTAAAGTAAATAATTTGTTGTTCATAGTACGAGAGCAGAAGTGAAAATTTATAGTCACACCAAACACCAGAGACATAAATGTTTATATATTAATCTACAAACACTTATTAAATCTGGTATATATCAAAAATAGAGAAACGAGATATAATGTTAAACGCGCGTTTCTACATAAGACTCATCAGTGACGATCATATCAAAATATTAATAAAACCAAACAAGTACAAAGTTGAAGAGCAATGAGAATCCAAAATTCCAAAAAGCTGGCTAAATGGGAAAATCAATAAATAAAAAAAACTCGCGCATCAGAGACTAAAACCGACTAAAACACATCCAATGGATTTAGTATTTTTAAAAACGTCATGGACAATCAAAGAAAACATGACTTGCTCGTGCTATGCCAAAAATAAACATTTCGACAGGTAGCACAGTAGGATAGTTAAGGTTTGAACTCTATAGAAAACAAACGTGGATGTGTTATTATACATCTTTAATCAAACCGTTTGGAAAAAATAAAAATTTAGTTATGTTTTAATTTGTTGATGACATAATCGATAATTGTGCCAATGTAAACTATATTCAAAGGTCTAATTATCACACTAGTAAGATAATCTTTACTGATAAGCGTGTTAAAAGGTTCGATGAGTTTACATAGATCAAATAGTGATTACCGCGCTGAAGTACAAAATTACTATAAAATGTAGGATGTCAAATACCGTTTTCAATAAGTTTTCAGCCAAATGTACAAATCCAATAAAATCTATGTACCTATGAAAGAATTAAGTAAAAAAATTAAGTAAGTTATGCTTACGAAATCCCTGACTTAATAATTTACCAGTGAAACATTTTTTACTATATCACTTAGTACTTTTGACGATGGGTACAACATATTCAACATGTGGTTTTCATTTTAGTTTAAAGGCTTAAGTACATGTTACTGCAATTATATGGTAAATGAAATTACAAATAAATGATTTTTTTTTGAAAAAAAAATGGTTTATTATTCCATTCAAATAACAACTGTCCATCAAAGTTATTGGGAAGAACGGAGGCTTTCGAATTTGATATGACATATAACCGAGTTGGTGTATTTGAATTGTTAATGATATGTTACACGGTGGGTATGGTTGTCCTGCGAGAGAACGTACTGTGCTGGTGATTTGGTCCTGACGGGTGCTGGTGATCAATGAAAAAATGTAAACAAAGACGAAAATAATGATTTTTGACGTTTTCACTCATAAAAAATGGATGAAAACGGTTGAGATTTTTCAATTTTGTTTCTTATGGGTTCATATGTAAACCATTAAAAAGTTGACCCTCTAAACTTTTTCAGTAAGCGTAACACAGAAATGCTCATTTTCAGAAAATCTCGAACTGAAAAAATAAAACAAAAATGCTCATAGAGTCCGCTTTCTATACCGCAATCCACGCGACAAAACTATTTTGTGAAAAAACATTGCAATTTATTAAAATTTAGCATTTTCTCAATTTATTCATGTCCTGATACTGTGCTGGTGGGTCCTGTCATTGTGCTGGTGGGTCCTGATACGGTGCTGGTGATTTTGGATAAGAAGTTGGTCATATTTGAAACAAATGTTACAAAATCAATAAAATTGGGCAGATAATTGTTGTCAATAGGATCTATGACTCCTATTTTAGCTCTTGTGCATCCATTTGGCTGTTTAATATGTGTTTTGAAATGATCGTAACTTGTATTAAATAATTACATAAAAGGGCAACATCTTTCGTCCAATATCAGATAACAATATATAGTATCTAAAATAAGAATAGTTTTATTAAGATATTTTAAATGCCCCTTACATTGATGCTTCAACAATGATCAAAGCCAATGCCGCATAGACATGTTTGTTAGCGCTCCGCATACCCCTCCCCACTTCCACCCAACCAACCCTCCTCATTTCCTCCTTCATTGTTACAGTGGTGTATCAACACAACAATTTATTACATAAAATAATAACACAAAGACACACATTATTGAATAACGAATGCTTACAGGTACTGAAAGTTAGTTCAAAGCCGCATTTTCAACTAATAGATAAACCATGTTCTCATATACAAAAATTCCAATCGTGTAGATTAAAAAAGTCTCAAAACTTAAGTTCACATTTTAATGTTTGATGAAGCAGAACTTTAAAAGTGTGCAGTGAATCTTGTTCTCACAACAGTTATTGTCATAATTATGTTTACATAAGACTCATAAAGGAATTAAGAAGGTACCAAGAAATATTTTACAGTTCAATTTAATGATCATGAATGGAAGGAAATGGTACGGAAGTTTAAATAGGACAAAAAGAAATTGATAGTATTTTTTGGCGAAAGACTTAAACGCTTCCTTGCATTATATAGTACAGCTCTTCTATAAAAGCATGCAAAAAAAAAAACTTTGATTGACTTGCTTGCTATGTTCGCTTGGATGTTTTCAAACAATAGGTAGGCGGAGTTTCAATACGTACTGGGATTTGATTGGACAAATACAAACTGACAGGAATTGAAGTTAATGTTTATTTTCCAAACAAATTGTAGTATATAGTAAACAGACTACTTACCTGTCGTTTACAAACATCCAAACAATCATAGCAAGCAATTTAATCAATGGTTTGCTTTGCATATATTTATAGAAGAGCTGTAAATTCTAAAAAAAAAAAGAAATTTTGTTGTCGTAGATGGTTAAATCCTCAACAAAATCTCAATATCTTTGTTGGAACGAATAAAGGTTTTAAATCAAATTTTCTTGGACTTTTTAGCTTCCACCCTGACGAGACATGTTAGCTGTTCGTATGCTGTTGCACCCGACGTACGGAAACTTTCACATTTCCATCTTCTTTTCTGAAATATTTTACCCAGCTCATACTTGACAGGACTGCTATCCTAGTAAAAGGTGTAACCAATGAATTGAACACAAGTTAAAAATTCCAAAATACTATATAATTAATTTTATGTGTCAATTTGTTCGAAAAAAGTCGAAAAGAAGAGAGTTTTTTTTTAATGTCATGATTATCTGCCGCTTTCTAGATCTATGCTTAGCATTTATTTCAGATGACATGGACTCCTCACCCTGGTGACCCTGCTACCTTTCATAACTTTATCCGTATACATATATTAATAGATAAACAAAAGGTTGCAACTGGTATTTGATTCGTTGTAACGAGAATATTTGTGGTGAATGGAAACTGTGATGGTCAAAATCTTAAATTGCTTATAAATGTTGCTGGACCCAGTTTCGTTATCTGATCTGAATTTTCTGAAAGTGCAAGGTAGATAGACATTTTGATTTTTTTTACTCGGTAAGTTTTGCCCTAATTGCTTGAACATTTGCAATATTAAAGCCGATTTCAATGAGCGTGTAGACAAAGGGAATATCTTTGGTTATCTTGCTTGCTGAACAGAAAAGTCATTGTTAGGTTATGTAAACTACCCTACTTTAAGAGTACACTAGTCCGACAAATGACACATCTTTCTGTCTGTAGGACCAGGCTAATTCGAAAGGAGGGTATAGACCTTACCTAATAATGACTTCACGGTTTAGCTAACAAGCAATCTAACCAAAGATATAACCTTTGCCTACATACTCAATGGAATCGGCTGTAACTAAAAACTCGAATACATTTTAACAGACAGTGGTCTGGTTTGTTGATGAATATTGTTTTTCCTAGATTCACTCTTGAAAAATCATTTGGCAACATTTGGTCATTGTAATACGGACGCCAAGACAATAAATGAACCTCATACGATCCCTCGACACAGTTGAGCTTATATATTATCTTATAGCGATTCGGGTTGAAAATCAGTTGAAATTAAGCCAGTTGTTTGTGTGTGTAGATTTGTATTGTTTTAAACTGTTATGACTTTTTAAAGTTAAATCTAGGTGTTTAATTTAAGAATTTCTTTTTTAAACTTATATACTTGTTTTATACTCAATTGGTAGTATGAAGTTACGAGATATTTTAATTTTTGAAATTGAAGGCACAATTAACAAAGCAAACGTTAGTTTCAAATACTTTTAAATAGATTTTTAAGGATAATGTACCCTTGTGTTGATCCCATGCTAAACATAACAAAAATCTCTGTACAAAGGTCTGTGAATTTTCTACAAAAATAGTGATTTTATTTTCACCAAATTCTCTTTTTCTACTAAATACAATAATGAACTATAAATAATAATGCTTTGCAAGAAGTTTCCCCTTGATACATGTATATGTACAAAATTATATCTCTATTATCCCTTGATACATATATATGTACAAAATTATATCTCTATTATTCATTGTCTGTGCTGTTTTGATACTATTGCAGTTTGCACATTTTCGTAATTGACAGGCCACAGGAGGGGGTGATAAACCATACACGAAAATATAAAATATTGATCTAAGTACTTAATTTGCATCTCTGAACCCCACCCCGGCTTGTTTTTTAGGAGGGTGTCTAAAAATGGTCGATTACAGACAGCCGAGTACGCATTTTACTTTCCAGGCGTGTTTACGTTGATTGTTAAAGTCCTGAAAACGGATAGATAGAAACAAAAATGTTTGATTTATCTGGCTTTAGATTCAGTTTTTTTAAATATAAATTAAGTCTACATTTTAATATAATAATACTAAGAATTCACAATATAAAAAAATGCAGAAAAAAAAATGGAGATGTGAAATATCTTAATAAGGAGTCACTACTACAGAGATGGTGTGTTTGACACACAAAACTTAAAAGCTTAGTGATATTACCAATATTAAAATAAAAGTGTATTTTAGTTTGGTTGTTTTTCCATTTACTCATTTTCAATCATAATTAAGGCACATTTGATTTTTATTCATAAAAATATTTAAATATAGAAAAGTAGGACACATTGTTCACTTCCTCCCCTGTAATTCTTTATCAAAAATATTTATTTATTTTGGAATTTTGAAATGAAAAAGCTAAGAAATCTTAGTTTTGTTAATGTTCTCTAGGTTATCTCGTCTTCATTCTCTGACATATTCTCACCGCGCTGAAGTACGTCCATTATTCATAGTTCATTATTCATTTTTCAATAATGAATAATGAAATAGTTCACTATTCACTATTCAATGTTGAAAAATGAATAATGAATAATGAAATGGTTTATGTTTCATTATTCAAATTGAAGCGGTGAATAGTGAAAAAAATATAAAAAAATTTGACTGTGACACTATAGCTATATTTTGATTCGAAATGACCATAAGACGGTTTACAGAGGACCTAAATGCCACAATATGCATAAAAATGAGGAAATATAAAAAAGAAGATGTGGTATGATTGCCAATGAGACAAATATCCAGAAAGACCACAATGACACAGACATTAACAACTATAGCTCACCGTACAGCCTTCAACAATGAGCAAAGCCCATACCGCATAGTCAGCTATTAAAGGCCCCGATAAGACATTGTAAAAAAATTCAAACGAGAAAACTAACGGCCTTATTTATGTAAAATAATGAACGAAAAACAAATATGTAACACATAAACAAACGACAACCAATAAATTACAGACTCCTGACTTTGAACAGGCACATACATAAATAATGTGACTGGGTTAAACATGTTAGCCAATTTTGAATAATGAAATAGATATTTTGAATAATGGAATGGACTGCTGTGACCCTTCAGCCCTAATTACAGATATATATTCTACCCCAATCGAAAGGTTATTAAGAGAGGAACAAAATGTATATAGTCAATATGTTCCGCAACGCATTTTAGAGGAGTAACGAAGGACTTAAATATCGAAATACGCCTGAACATTGAGAAATAGCCAATTTTGAATAATGAAATGGATATTTTGAATAATGGAATGGAGTGCGGCGACCCTTTAGCCCCTAATTATAGATAAATCTTATACCTCATTCGAAAGCTGATTACAAGAGGAACAAAATGTATATAGTCAATATGTTCCGCAACGAATATTAGAAGACCTAAATGCCAAAATACGTGTGAAAATTAAGAAATAGCCAATTTTGAATAATGAAATGGATATTTTGAATAATGGAATGGACTGCTGCGACCCTTTAGCCCTAATTATAGGTAAACCGTATACCTCATTCGGAAGCTGATTACAAGAGGAACAAAATGTATATAGTCAATATGTTTCGCAACGAATATAAGAAGACCGAAATGCCAAAATACGCGTGAAAATTAAGAAATAGCCAATTTTGAATAATGAAATGGATATTTTGAATAATGGAATGGACTGCGGCGACTCTTTCGCCCCTAATTGTAGATAAACTTTATACTTCATTCGAAAGCTGATTACAAGAGGAACAAAATGTATATAGTCAATATGTTCCGTAACGAATATTAGAAGAGCTAAATGCCAAAATACGCGTGAAAATTAAGAAATAGCCAATTTTGAATAATGAAATGGATATTTTGAATAATGGAATGGACTGTTGCAACCCTTAAGTCCCTATTATAGATAAACCTTATACCTCATTCGAAAGCTGATTACAAGAGGAACAAAATGTATATAGTCAATATGTTCCGCAACGAATATTAGAAGACCTAAATGCCGAAATACGCGTGAAAATTAAGAAATAGCCAATTTTGAATAATGAAATGGATATTTTGAATAATAGAATGGACTGCGGCGACCCTTTAGCCCCTATTATAGATAAACCTTATACCTCATTCGAAAGCTGATTGCAAGAGGAACAAAATGTATATAGTCAATATCTTCCGCAACGAATATTAGAAGACCTAAATGCCAAAATACGCGTGAAATTAAGAAATAGCCAATTTTGAATAATGAAATGGATATTTTGAATAATGGAATGGACTGGCAGGACCCTTCAGCCCCTAATTACAGATATATATTATACCTCAATCGGAAGCTTATCAAGAGAGGAACAAAATGTATCAATTCAATATGTTCCGCAACGCATATTAGAGGAGTAACGAAGGACTTAAATATCGAAATACGCGTGAACATTAAGAAATAGCAATTTTGAATAATGAAATGGGTATTTTGAATAATTGAATGGACTGCTATGATCCTTCAGCCCCTAATTACAGATAAATATTATACCTCAATCGAAAGGTTATTAAGAGAGGAACAAAAGGTATATAGTCAATATGTTCTGCAATGCATATTAGAGGAGTAACGAAGGACTTAAATATCTAAATACGCCTAAACATTGAGAAATAGCCAATTTTAAATAATGAAATGGATATTTTGAATAATGGAATGGACTGCTATGACCCTTCAGCCCCTAATTACAGATATATATCATACCTCAATCGAAAGCTTATCAAGAGAGGAACAAAAGGTATATAGTCAATATGTTCTGCGACGCATATTAGAGGAGTAACGAAGGACCTCAATATCGAAATACGCTTGAACATTAAGAAATAGCTTAATTTGAATAATGGAATGAACTGCTGCATCCCTTTAGTCCCTAAACAAGGCAAAATTTATAAACCAAATTAAAGATTATTGATAGAGGAATCAACTGAGTATAAACGATATTTGTTGTAATGACCATTACAGGGTTTACGGAGGACCTAAATGCCAAAAGACGCGTGAAAATTCAGAAATAGCCAATTTTGAATAAAGAAATAGATAATTTGAATAATGGAATGTAATGCTGTGACCCTTTAGCCCTAATTATAGAGAAACCTTATACCTCATTAGAAAGCTATTTACGAGAGGAACAAAATGTATATGGTCAACATGTTCTGCAAAGCATATTAGAGGAGTAACGAAGGACCTAAATATCGAAATACGCTTGAACATTATGAAATAGCTTATTTTGAATAATGGAATGAACTGCTGCAACCCTTCAGTCCCTAATCAAGGCAAAATTTATACACCAAATTAAAGCATATTGATAGAGGAATAAACTGAGTAAAAACAATATGTGCCGTAATGACCATTAGAGGGTTTACGGAGGACCTAAATGCCAAAATACGCGTGAAAATTAGGAAATAGTCAATTTTGAATAATGAAATGGATATTTTGAATAATGGATTGGACTGCTTTGACCCTTTAGCCCTAATTATAGATAAACCTTATACCTCATTAGAAAGCTTATTACGAAAGGAACAAAATGTATATAGTCAACATGTTCCGCAACGCATATTAGAGGAGTAACGAAGGACCTAAATATCGAAATACGCTTGAACATTAAGAAATAGCTTATTTTGAATAATGGAATGAACTGGTGCAACCCTTCGTTCCTAATCAAGGCAAAATTTATACACCAAATTGAAGCTTATTGATAGAGGAATAAACTGAGTGTAAACGATATGTACCGCAATGACCATTATAGGGTTTACGGAGGACCTATATGCCAAAATACGCGTGAAAATTCAGAAATAGCCAATTTTGAATAATGAAATAGATATTTTGAATATTGGAATGGAATGCTGTGACCCTTTAGCCCCTAATTACAGATATACATTATACCTCATTTGAAAGCTTATTAAGTGAGGAACAGTAATATGATTATGAGAGTTCTGCCACACCCCCATTTTTAGGTTGGGGTCGGGATAAAATGTGTCTTTCTGGAAGAAAGAAACACACACAAAAAAAAAACAAGAGTGCAAACGCTGAAATGTCTCGCCTTCTTTACTAATCATTGATATTATGTTGATAGTCTCAAATACAAAGCTTTATTACAACTGTCACATAAACTCAACATAAACCAAGATAATGAAACATTGATCAATTAACCATGAAAATAAGGTCAAGGTCAGATGAACCATGCCAGGCAGACATGTACATCTAACAATTCTTCAATACATCAAATATAGTTGACCTTTTGCTTATAAATTAAGAAAATCAGACCAAAACACAAACACATAACACTTAGCAATGAACCGTGAATATGAGGTCAAGGTCAAATAAAACCTGCGCGACTGACATATTATAGATAATTATGCAAATAATTTCCATACACCAAATATAGTTGACCTAATGCATATTGTATTAGAAAAATAGACCAAAACTCAAAAACTTAACTTTGACCACTGACCCATGAAAATGAGGTCAGGGTCAGATGACATCTGTCAGTTAGACATGTACAAATTACAACCATTTCATACACCAAATATAGTAAACTTATTGTATATAGTATTAGAAAAATAGACCAAAACTCAAAAACTTAACTTTGACCACTGAACCATGAAAATGAGGTCAAGGTCAGATGACACCTGTCAGCTAGACATGTACAAAACTTTAAAGCTTTTAAGAAGTAAGCTAACGCCGCCGCCGCCGGATCACTATCCCTATGTCGAGCTTTCTGCAACAAATTTGCAGGTTCGACAATAAAAATTCACAGATAGAATAAACACACTGGATTTTACGATTACAAATATGTCTGATCAGAGATAGAATACGGTGCAAGAGGTAGAAATTCTGAAAAAAGTGGACAATGTTAAGGCCAATCGAGAATAGCGCTGCAATGATGAGGAAATTCTCAGATGGCAAGGAGTAGGACAGGACTCAACCTGGATTGTCAAAGACATGAAAGATGTTGACACGAAGTAAAGGTCTGTAAAATTATAACCTTGTGCTCGAAAGGGGAAACTTTCGCACATGGGAATGTGAGAGATTAAACAAGTAGCTTACTAACGTCCTGGCAAAGAGAGAGACCGATGGAGCTGTGCAATTTGTGAGCTATGGGATTAAAAAATCCAGACGCACTGGGTACGTTTTACGACTTTCTTATTTTTTATAAGGATTGTAGGATCGAGAGTGTTAGGATATGTTTTGTAGGCCCGAGAACTGGGTCTGAAAACCATTGAATTGGGGATGGTGGTTTTGGGGTGACCTAAATTGATTTTTTTTTATTGTTAGAATAAAGACATGCATCCAATAGTGAACATAGAGTTAGTAGTTGAAAACGGCGAAGCCCTGAGAGGTATAGCCAAAATGAACCACCTTCAAGGGTATTCGCGGTTGAGGAAAGATCAGTTGGTAGAGAGGTAATAGAAACGAAGACAAATCTTAAATTTCATCGTCGTCCCAAACCTCATACGAGGAAGGAGATTATCACCAAGATAAAAACAACTTGGGTTGAAAGGGGTGAGCAGGCTGTCGATAGATCGACTGCTAAAGAAAGTGCAGGAAAAGATTTGGGAAGATAGGAAAGCCATTGGGTATAAATTGAGGTACAATTGCCGAAGAAAGCCTTTAAAAATGTATTTACTACCTGGAATATGACCCCCATCATGGCATGGATGTGCAGACCTCCCTTAAGGTCTCTCGGGTGTCACGGGTGAAACTTATAGAAGATTGGGCATTGTAAAGGACAAACCAATGTGATCATGCACTGTACCTTTGAAAAGATTAATCCAACAGATAAGGAGGATGATGAGAACAAGATACTTTCACTCTGGAAACTAGATTTTCACCGCGGCCACGGACTTGGTTGAAACCCTTGAGGAGATAGATGAAAAGATCGTAGAAAAGATTGCCTGGTGGACCTCTGACAAAACTAGTGAAATTGTAAATACTTCCTCGGTCCAGCGGGGGGTACATCCCTTCTCGAATGTACCTTTCTTCTTGGTGATTCGGAAAATCGCGGTGGTTTAATGGGAGGTATGCTGCCGTAAAGGTTCCAATACAGCTTATGCTCCTTACGACTTGCGGCAACAGGGGCCATCTTGATAGCGGTGCTTGGTGGTATTGCACTGGCGAACAAGATCGTTCAGGACATCGATATAGGTGCGTGTGGAGTTGGCTGAAAAGTATTTGAACATTTTCTCTTTCATGGTGCGGTTCCAACGTTTGACAATACTCGACTTCTCTTCGGTGGAGTAGATATCAATACCATGCTTTTGAAGCAGCTGATTTACATGTTTGTTGTAAAACTCAGTGCCTTTGTCTGTACATAGCTTCTTGGGCACACCGCTTGGAAGGCATCCCGCACCGTCACCCCTTCTTGTTCCTGAGTGGTATCAGCCAGCCATATTTCGAGAAGACATGGATAATGCTCAGGATAAATTTATTTCCCTGGTTGTCACTGGAGAAGTCACTCATATCAACGAGGTCGGCCGCCCAGGTCTCTTCAACACCACCCACCGCTACACAGCGTTTATGACCGTTGTGTCGTTTGTTGTCTCCTATATTTGAGTGTGAATTCACATTACTATAAGACGTGTCACGGTACTTTTCTATCCCAAATTAATGTATTTGGTTTTGATGTTATATTGGTTATTCTCCATCGGATTTTGTCTAATGCTTAGTCCGTTGCTGTGTGTGTTACATTTTAATGTTGTGTCGTTGTTCTCCTCTAATATTTAATGCGTTTCCCTCAGTTTTAGTTTGTTACCCCGATTTTGTTTTTTGTCCATAGATTTATGAGTTTTGTACAGCGGTATACTACTGTTGCCTTTATTTATGAAACTAGCGTCGAACTGGTTTGTGAAAGTCCAGCGAACAGTTTTTTAACACCCAGACCGAATCGAACTTTGGTACCGATGATGGGTCCGACGATGCTGCAGTCCAAGCGTTCGTGTGTGGTAGAGTTGGGAATGGTGTTAAGCGAGGCTAGCATAGCTTCGTCACAGATGGTGTTGCGTGCGGTTGCATCCTTGTGCTGGGCATAACAAAGATCGTGGTGATATGCTGCCTGGTCAACCTGATTAATGGGTTTTGACCAAGCCTTCGGGTGCCATCGGGAAGTAGTCGCTTGCTAAGTCTAGGCCCTCGCCCGTGAAGTTGTGTCCGGATAGATTCATTTCCATCGGTAATCGGTTGATTAGTTTGTTCATGAACTCTGTACCGGTTGTAGCAAAAAACTGAGACTTCTTGGCATCGCACACCTTGCAGTTGCCAACCTTCTCCGTCGCCCGTTGCTGGTCATTACCTCGCTTGTGTTAACTGTGTCCGTCTTTCTATGACTTTCACGCAGAGAATCATTGACTTTCACGCAGAGAATCATTGCTATTTTATTTTAATAAATGAACGTTGAAGATATTTCCTACAATCCGCAAGAACCTCCTGGTGATTCTCATGGTGTTCGACGACTTGATGCTGAGAAAACAGAACACGTGTGAAGACAACGTCGATTGTTTCTACCTGTGCCAGAACTACTTCACACTGCCCAGCCAGTCGATCCGGGAGAATGCCAACTTCCCCTGTCTCTTCCAGCAGAATGCTAAGAATATCGACCACAACCGACGCGATCACTGCAACGATCTCACCAAGGAACAGTACAGTTTGACGCTCTGTGTAAGTATTGCTGGTCTAAGCCCTATGGATTTGTAACCATCGATTTTACAAGCACCAAGGCAATGGAAAATATGTAAATTAAATGAGTTCTTTGAAGTATAAGATAAAGAATGATCAGCCCGGAGATTTCTTTAGGGAACTGAAGTATGAAGAATATCTGGACACAGAGGAACCCCAGCCCTGAAAGTTCGAATAGCCCTTTAAATGCAATTTTGAGTGGGTTCCAGGTTGAAAATGCAGTTGCGTGATCCTTCGACCTATCTAAAGCAGTGGAGGTGATTTCAACGCATGGAACTCCACCATTGTGGTAAGGTGGAGCGATTTTCTCAACCCCAATGCCCTGTCAAGACGATTTGAGGCTACCAGTGCACATATACCCATGACACTTGAATCTTTCGATGAAAAGGGATCCATATCAGCTGTGTAATACCTTCATGCGCAACTCATTGATTAGGGGCGTTCACACCAACGCTTAGGGGCGATCAACAGCATTCGATCCTATTACATAAATGACGTTTATCAAGATTGTCGACCCTAATCAGCGTGAGGCACTTGTCAGGGAGTTTCAAGACACCAAACGGAAGATTCAAGCCAGTAAGACATGTAATATGCAGCATCGCCTGGACAAGATTGAACTTAGCCGGGACCTTTACAAGGTGTTCAAGCCTGTGATTGAGGCTCAGCGAGAGGCAGCTTCACAGATCACCAAACAGATCGAAGACCTTCCTGCAACAGTGCCATCCCTCCCTCCTCGGCCGCCCGAGTTTGCCGACCCACTACTCATTGCACCACCTACAGAAACCGTCCTTGGAGCTCGAGCACAGCAGCATTTGCAGCTCAGTATGACTACTTCCACTGACCACACCTTTGGATTGCGATCTGAAAACGATGATATCTTCATCGGAAGCTCACCAGTTACTTTTGACGGCGATAATTTGTTCATGGATATTGTGAAGTACAAGGGAACCCTTGGCCTCTGGGAAGTCATTGTGAAAAAAAAACCAGAATCGAGCACAACGACCTTGACGACTATGCAGAGATCCTGATAAGTTCCGGTGTTATGTATAAAGGCAATTCCATCTTTTCAAGAATCCCGAAGGCGAATAAGAATTGCAAGTGAAAGGGAATCGTGTCCCACATCTACCAGAAGTATAAGTTTGGCAGTGATCTGCAAACCGTGTTTTTTTTCCAACTTCAAGCAGCTTCTCGATCGCTTGGAACTGTGTGCTGCAGCATACCGAGCAGGAAATAATGGTGTGCGCAACGAAATTGTGTCGATTATCCATGCTATGCAAAAGGGTAGATATATCAGCATCGAAGAAAATATGGCGCTTCATCATAGTATCCTATAAGTAAATGTTGCAAATCAAGAAAGGTTACGCCTGAAAGTACGCATACGGTGGTAGAGGACTGTTTGACACAATCGCCAGTTTGGCTGGACGCATGTTTACTTCCTCTGCCACCAAAACCATAGAAAGTAAGGCCGTGAGTGCAAACACCAATTCAGCCTTGAGAGGTGTTGAAAAAGGGGCCACAAAGCCGTCTATAATGTGGTTAATAAAGTGACCCGCCCCGGAAAACGCAGAATGTCCACTCAACAGTCCAATGTTCAAAGCAGCAAACCGCAGCAAACCCGGTTGAAAAATCTGATCTCCGGTTCTGGCATTGCTTCCATCCACGACTTTGTGCAGCGCTATAAATAAATACATAATGTCCAACATCCTTATAATCACCGAAGGGTTGACCTTCGACGAAAGTCTCCAAGAATATAAGGTTCACGAATACGAACCTCAAGCTGGTGCCAACCTGAATAATCCAGGTGAGATCCGAATCAACATCGAAACCCAAGACTTGTTCCTCCATCCCGCTGAAAGTTATCTCTTGGTAGAGGGGCGACTGTAAAAGAACCACGGTAGTGCATATGCTAATGCAAATCTAGTGTCTCTCATTCACAATGGAATCATGTATCTCTTCAAGACTATCAGTTACAATTAATGCAAGCTCTCAGGTCAGCTGATCAAACATATCAACGACCCAGTCGTTGCCATCACTATGCTGGGAATGTGATTTATCCCAACAATTTCTCCCAAATCCCAAGGTCTCAACTAGCTGTGGTACAAAGATTCATCTACCGAAGCCAAGGCCGAAAACACAGGGTTTGCAGCACGTCATGGGTATATTATCACCAAGCCCGCCAATAAAAAGATCGTTTTCATTCACCATACCCCTGATATATATTTTCGGCTGTGCAGACGATTACAACAAGATTGTGTATGGATTCAAGCACGAATTGTCACTCGTACGCGACTCGGACGACAATGCCATCCTGCTGCTGCAATCAATGACGTGGCGAAAATAAACCTGAGGACGTGGCGAAAATCAACCTGAGTAAGACCTCTAGGTTTGTTCCTCACGTCCTTCCTTCCGATGAAAAAAAAAACTGCGGTTGTAAAAGACCATCAAGAATAAGATCGATTGTGGTTTCTAAATACAACAGTGTGATTCTACAAGTGTTACCTAAACCTTACAGTTCCACTGGCGTTTGTCTGCCAAGAGCGGTCGGGAGAAACCGAGATACATCATTGTTGCCTTTCAGACCGATAAAAGTACGATCGGACTCAAAACGAAGCCGTGTTCGACCACTACCGGTTGCGAATTATCTTCGTCACTCTCAACGCAGAATGCTACCCGGTGGTAGACTTCAATGCCAGTTTCACGCAAACCAAGATCGCCAGAGTGTACAAGAATGTCGCAGAGTTTGTCATTGATGTGAGTCACCAGTCCAAGTGGTTGAAGAGTCGACCGTTGACATTCAGATCCTGACCGAGTTCGAGCCCAAAGTACCTGCAAACACCGAGGCATTTACACTTGTGATTTCCGACAGAATCCTGCAGTTTGAATCCGATGGTCAGAAGATGAACGTCGTGTACAAAAAGTAAAAAAAATGGATAAAATTCACCTACAAGTAACTCCTCTTTGCCAGCCGCCATGCCGAAGTCTACGCGATCGTGGTGAAGTTAATTAAACAACTGAGAAGTATGGCGTATCGAAGAGTGGAAGCAAAAATATGTGACAATGGTGTACCATAAATAAATGGATAACACATGGTTGCATCAAATTGCTAAAATCACCAACCCCAATCATGGGTTTTCCTTCATCGTTTCTGGAAATGATAGCCAAATCCTTACCCGGTTTAACCCCCACTGCAACTCAAGGAATCCAAGATCTACGAGATGGCATTGGTAAACCTGGTAAACCAATAATTCCATCCCTAACATTCATATGCATACAGGTAACCGTTCCTTCCGCTACTCTCCCGATGATGGTGCCAACTGATTTTCCATCGCACTGAGCACAGGTTCCTATGACATCGAAGACATCAACAATGAAACCCAGCAACAGCTACGGCTCAACAAACACAAAACGAAGATCATCATCGATGCCAACCGGGCGACCCTAAAAGCAACGCTGACCCTCGCCAAACTCTATCAAGTAGACTTCAAAGTTGTCAATAACATCAACACCGTCTTGGGATTCAAGTGGCAGATTTACACGTTTGGTATGATCACAAACGGTTATACAGAAGGGTAGCACATTGTAAATATCATCAGAATCAACAGCATTCTGGTGAAAAGTGATATCAACCATGAAGTTATGTAAATGGTACACAGCAGTCTTCAATCTACAGCTTTTGTTCCCGCAGACGGTCCTGGTATGAAAATCATTCAAACCCCCAGCACCTATTGGTAGTATACGTGCCAGTGATCTTGCGAAACAGCAATCGCATGCAAACATATCTCAACGATCAAGACGGTAGGCTCATCGATCTCAGAGATGAACATCTCACTATCCGTATTCATCTTCTTGCGTTTGCACAGTGAATCCCAGTGGCAACGGTCTCTACCTCAAATCCTCAAACGCCCGGATTACCTATGGGTATGGACTGTAATTGGAGCGTGGTCAGCAATTCCACGACGGAGCCGTTCTGATCTTATATTTAGATGCTTACAGTCCCTTTAAAAACATTCCCCTCCTCGGTATGCTCCTATAAAATAAATGAACGATTTAGATTCTTGGTACCGACAGACTATAGTCAATGTGTGTGGAATCAACTCGATGCAGAAATTTGAAGGTATCAAAATACCTTGAATGCCTATAAACGTTCGGACAAAGCTGTATCTGTAGCACTGGGTGCTTGTTCTGTGGTTAGTTTGGTGCTAACCAGCAGTACCCTGGGTTCAGCTTTGACCGGTACAGGTGTTATAGCCACAATTCCTCTGGGGTTTTTAGCTTGCTTGAATGCTACCACCGTAATGGATCTCACACTAATTTCTAGGCATGTAATAATAAAAAAAGAAACACCACGATACCTTGCGATTGCCAAAGGTAAAAAAGTCCTTGGTTGAGCAATCATGTGTCAGCTCTGCTTTAGCTAATGATGAACAGATCTATGATGTCGAGTTTTGGAAAGTCGTTACCTGCCTCAAAAACTACTATGACCATAAAGATTAGCTGCAGCAACCCGTGTCCAATTTCAGCGAGGATCTGTCAAAATGTTCCTTTTAAGTTTTTCCCACCATCCCAAATTCAATGGTTTTAGACCCGATTTTCAGGCTTAAACAACATATCCTAACACTTGCAATCATACCGTCCTTATCAAAAATATAAAAGTCGTGGTAATCATAGCCGGTGTGCCTGTTTTTTTTTTTCATCCCATAGCTCACGATTTGCACAGTTCCATCGGTCTCTCTCTTTTCCCCGACGGTGGTCAGCTGTTTGTTTAGTCTTTCACATCCCCAAGTGCGAATATTTTCCCCTTTCGAGCACAAGGTTATAATTTTTGAAAACACACACTTCGCGTTAACATCTTTAATGTCTTTGACAATCCAGGGTGAGTCCTGACCTACTTCTAAGAGTTTCCTCATCAGTATTTTCCAAAATTTCTACCTCTTGCGCCATATTCTCTCTCTGATCAGACATATTTGTAATCTTACAATCCATTGTGTTTACTATCTGCGGATGTTTCTTGGTGTGTTTTCTTTCTTCCACAAAGATACATTTTCCCAGGACCCCAACCCCACTTTTTCCCCTTCAACCCCAACCACCAACGTTTTCCCTTCTTAACCTCGTCAACGAGCGTGCAAGATTTTCGGAATTTTCGGTCAGGTCCTAGCAGAAATTCCCCTCAAAATGTTCACGCGTATTTCGATATTTACGTCCTTCGTTACTCCGCGGAATAAATTGACTATAATAAACCATTTGTTCCTCTCTTTATAAGCTTCCAAATGAGGTATAAGGTAGATCTGTAATAAAGGGCTGAAGGGTCACAGCATTCCATTCCATTATTCAAAATATCCATTTCATTATTCAAAATTGACTGTTTCTTATTTTTCACACGAATTTTGGCATTTAGGTCCCCCGTAACCCCTTAAATGGTCATTGCGGCACATATTGTTTTTTTCTCAATTTATTCATCTATTATTTCGACATTTAAGTCCGTCGTTACTCCTCTAATATGCGTTGTCAAAAATATTGACTATATACCTTTCGTTCCTCTCATAATAAGCTTTCGATCAAGTTATAATATATATCTGTAATTAGGGGCTGAAGGGTCATAGCAGTCCATTCCATTATTCAAAATATCCATTTCATTATTCAAAATAGACTATTTCTTAATTTTCACGCGTATTTTGGCATTGATGTCATCTGCAACCTCTGTAATGGTCATTTCGGCACATATCGATTATACTGAGTTTATTCCTCCATCCATAAGCTTTAACTTGGTGTATATTTATTTTCCTTAATTAGGAGCTGATGGGTTGCAACAGTCCATTCCATTATTCAAAATAAGTTATTTCTCAATGTTCACGCGTATTTCGATATTTAAATCCTTCGTTACTCCTGTAATATCCGTTGCGGAACATATTGACTATATACATTTTGTTTCTCTTTCAATAAGCTTTCGATCGAGGTATAATATATATCTGTAATTAGGGCTGAAGGGTCCTGCCAGTCCATTCCATTATTCAAAATTTCCATTTCATTATTCAAAATTAGCTATTTCTGAATGTCTACGTGTATAACGAACTTGCACGACTTTTGCAATTTTATATTGTTGAAATATACTTTGCATGGTACTTATGACGCATCAGAGAAAAATTAAGCAACAAAACAGTCGTTTTATTGCCGTTCTGATACAATGTAAACAAACCCACCAGCACAGAATCAGGACCCACCAGCACCCGTCAGGACCAAATCACCAGCACAGTACGTTCTCTCGCAGGACAACCATACCCACCGTGTGTTAGGTGTGTATATTAAATTGTATAATGCCTGCCGAATTGTATTAGTTTGAAAATATTTACATTTATCACTGGGTTTTTTGTGTAGTAAGGCGGTTAAAGATTGCTTACTACCCTCTTTTAATTTTAGTCTAGGAGAAACCTTTATGCAATATATATTTGAAACCATTTGATCGTCATGCTGAACCAGTTTTTAAAAATAACCCTTTTTCGTTTAAGTAGAAATATGAAGATGTGGTATGAGTACCAATTAGACAATTGTCCATCCAAGTAATAATTTATAAAAGTAAACCATTATAGGTCAAGGTACGGCCTTCAACACGGAGTTTTGGCTCACACATTACTGTGTGTAGGTTATAGTCATTAATCATCCGTTTAGTTTATGAATGTTAAAATAAAAGTGATGAAAATCATATTTGACTTACTCACAGGAAACTCAATATAAAGATGGGAATAACATCATTCCTGAAAACCACCTGCTCATCCGTGTCATAGCTTATGATGAAATAAAGAAAACAGCCAGGGTTAAACTTATTCATGCATACCTAAAAAAAACAACACCACAATATTTGTATTGTCATATACTAAAAATTGTTCACCACCAATATTAAAACTAATATGCAGGGATCGGAAGATCATGTCTACAGCGTTATTTTCGTCATATATAATCTTTTGGTATTCATACTAATTTGTTTGTACATGCTTTTTGTTTCAATTCAGATTAATTATGGGGAAAATAACATTAAATAAACCACCGCCATATCACATGTTATTCTTATATGTAATTGTATGTAAAAGGAGAACAAAAGAGAACGAAATGTCGCTGTGTCTTTCTGATGGAAGTTAGAAATGATGAACTTGCTTTGCATGCAAAGCTGTTAATCATTTATATGTCCTAGAATGAGAGAACATTTTCAATTTATAAGAAGATAGATCTGAATTTGTTTCATACCAATTAGAAAATAACTGCAATGTCATACTTGTAAGCCTGGCCTCTTAAAACGTAGTTTTTACTGTCGAAAATTCAGTTTATTTAGCGGAGCGTTCTGGAGGTAACAAATTTCAATTCAATGGTAACAAGACAAGCTCCTTCAATATTGACAACGGCATAGTTGACTATCCTTCACCGACAGTGAAATTAGCTAATGACGATCGTTGAGACGTCTAATTGAAGAAAGGATATCACTCGCCAGTACGAGGCAACACCAATTAGAGTTGGACAGTCATGTTCAGAATGGAGGTTTCTGACATGAGCGGGATGGTAATAATATTATTGTTACGGGAAGGTTGACAGAAAATGCCAAATTTTTGAAAAGATATTGGTTCTTATGATTTGTTATTGTCTTTATAGATTTGATTCTATTCTATCGTCTACATGTGTTTTTGAATGGTAATGGATACGAGATTAATTTCTTGCCACCTACTCTGCAAACCGATGTTGATGTTTTTGTGGATTTACTTTACGAATTTAAAGCGGGCGTTACCGTTAATACTTATCATTCAGGTTTATTCGTTGGGAAAAGTGGACCGGTCATAATTGGTATAAATTATGGTTGTGATATTTTACTGGCAAAACCCTTGCACGTTGCACTGTATTTTTCTTTAACAGTCACACTAATAGTCCAGTTAATTCAGCATTTTAAAGTATTCAATTGACACATCGTATGACCGGTCAAACGTCTCCTATCGGACATTTATTTGCGAAGAAAAGAAGGTACAAAACAGCGTTTAGCTATAATTACTGAGAAAAAGAAAAAAGTTACTCTTGAGCACCTATCAAAAAGTTCTTTATTTGAGGAATATATTGTTGTGTATTATTTGCACGTGTTTACTTGCTTATTTCGGTTTTATAAGAGTGACCGAGTCAATAAATATACAAAGATGTGGTATAAATTTTAATTGGGTTATTTGTCTATATTTATAAAGAAAAAAAAAACCGATATTTATCGTGATGGCAATTCTGTAGTTTGATAGTATGTATGGATTCGGATGTGTGAAAGAATGTGTACTTCGGAAGGATAATAAACCGCTGTTGAACACATGTATGAGATAAGTAAATTCTAAAAGCAATGCACAATTCGTATTGCTTGTTCTATGTAATTCAGAATATGGCACTGTTGTGTGGGTATTCAATTTGAAACTCTAGTTTGGTTTATATAAACATTTTCGTGACTGTGGCATGCGTTAAGAGTTGTATAGTCTATGGGTTTTATAATTAGAATAAATGTGACGTCAAATACAGTGACCGGTCTTAATAACTTTGACCCAGACATATTAGAGACGTCATAATGTTTGCTAGTGAATCAAAGAAAACACATCCCAAAGGCGCAATTGCAGCCCGATAAATCCATTATCAGGTTATCTGCATATTTAGATTGTAAAGTATCAGCTGCTGGACACAATATTATGGCTTTTTTTTTTTTCGCTGCGCTCACTCGACAAAAAAGCTTAATATTGTGACTCGCACCTGATATTTTACGAAATCAATATGCAAACAACCAGCTGATCGGTACTTTTTACCACGTGACACGCACTGGTAGGAAATTACACTAAGAATGATATGTTATGAATTGATTTGCATAGGAGTAAAAATACTTTATGTGAAATGCAACTCTAACTATCTGCTGTTTCCATCTTTGATTTATGTTATGTTTAGCTGTATATGATAGCAGTATACATTGCTAATCTTAATTCCCACCCAGAGCTGATTAATAAATACATTATGATAAAGAAATTATAGAAATTATATAGAGGCAAACTTACATTTACATGGTTTTCTTATGCAGTATAATTCCTCTGTCTAAATGTATGGTATCGAAATGAATCACCTGTTTGTTTACAAGATTTGTATTACATAATTTACGTGTGCAAACCATTTTGTATTTTATATTTACCACGATGTTCTATTAACACAACGCTGGCAAGAGACCAAAGTAAATTGCGATGAACGGATGGACGCAGTAATTTGAGAAAATCTCAAAATAATTTTAAATTAAGTTAAAGCATCATCAAATGAATCAAATCACTGCTTTGTTTCATTCAGTATGACTTCATCAATTTAAAAAAGAAATATAAGATTCATATATATCAGCTGTTGGTAAATTAAAAAAGAAAACATTTGTTTTTAATTCCTCTAATATTATTACGTATTCTCGCATATTTGTGGGCTTTCCAGTGGCGGATCCAGGGGGAGGGTTCCGAAGGTTGGAACCGCCCTTTTTTTGGACGATCAATGCATTTGAATGGGGACATATAGTTGGACCCCCCTTTTCCTGGGTTAGGACCTCCCTTTTTCAAATGGCGGGATCCGCCACTGCCTTTCGTGGATAAACTGATTACTTGTAATTTACGACCCAAAGCGATTGTAAGAAAACCTTAAACTGTAATAAGTAACGCATTGATGTCATTGCTGCTGATTATAATTGATGACTGCTTAACGTCCAGCGACACGTTAATATACATTCTACTCTATGGAAGGGTTGTTGTCGCTTTGAAACATTCCCCATTTCCTTTCTCAATTTTATTATATTCAGGACAAGAACATGTTATTGTTATGAATATAAAAATGACTTTGAATTAAACTAACACACTGAGCTGGTTTTAGAGTTTTAATTCACAAAGTAACAGTTCACAGAAAGACGTATCACATTACCTGGACATCGCATGTTAAGGTGGTACCTAACACCTTAACTAAAATTAATTTGGCTCGTTTAATTATCTTAAAATTTTGACAAAGTATTTACTTTGACCCTTTGACAAAAATATAAAAAAAATCAAAAAAATTGAACCAACCGTTTAATCAGAAAAATTACACTGGTTATATAGCAATTTGACAAACACTTATTTTGGTCATTGAGAAGCTTAATATTCCCTTAACAACACAATGTCATTAAAACGTTCTGCTGATTTTATAGAGTTATCTCCCTGTAATGTTAGGTACCACCTTAACACCGAGAAAACCAGTCTCTGTACTTACTTCTAAATGCAGTTATTAAAGGAGGATAACATTTTGTAGGTATCAAATTGGTAATCACCGATTTGACCTAAATTCTCATATTCAATTAATTCCGTGATGCTAAAACAATTATCAAAAATGGCAAACTATCAAAAATAAACAATTAAAAGTGAATCGACTCGTTATACTGTATCAATATTAAGTGCACGTTTTATATAAGACCCCATCCAATTAGCCATCGAGATGACATCCAAAAAACTTAAGATGGCCATACGACCGATATGAAATATTTATAAATTGACCGACAAACACGTGCAATCGTATAATGACGATTTTTCAAGGTCAATTTTTGCCCTTTTTAATTACTAATTCGAGCATCACTGATGAGTATTTTGTAGACGAAAGCAATTTTAATCGTGGTTTTTATGACGAGTTGAAGTCCGAATTGCAGCTGTCTGATCTTTGTTCGGGTTGTTTTCTCTTTGACATATTCCCCATTTCCAATCTCAATTTTATTATCGTTTCACGTCATATATTAAAAAAATGTTAATCATCGTTCTTTAGTATAAGAATGAAATTAAAGGGCACTATCAGTAAAAAAAAAAACACGGGTTTTCCTTCCTTTAAATTTTCATGTTTTTTTTGCTTCTGAAATTTGGCTATTGCTCAAACAACTATAATACAACAAAAGAAATAGAGAAATATTTTGTTTAAGCATTTACATAATCAAGGGAAAAAACTAGTTTTCAGTAGGTTCTGTTTTTATTTTATAAACTTGAAAAATAAAAAAAATAAAACATACACGTAATGATATTACGTAAAATCTCCAGAATTGGACTGCCATCTTGCATTACCTAAATACAAAGTTAAATCATGATAATATGTGTACTATAGTTTTTGCCAATTAGTGTCATCTTTGTTCCAAAGTAGTTATGTAAAGCTATATGTATGTGCAATATACAAAGCAAGCAAGAATAAAATTATAGTTCATTTGTTTGGTAGTAAAAACTATCACCGGGCACTTCTGTAAATATTTTATTCATTTCCTCCTTCATCTGGGAAAATCCAGCTCGCTTACGAGGATCATAGTGCCAACACTTCAGCATGATATTGTAGAAACTGGAAATAAAAAAAAATGCATCACACTTTTTATTATTATATATGTATAGGTTTTGCGGCATCTACAACACACATCAGAACCGATTTACTCCTGTTTGGATATTTCTAAGGCCAAAAAAGAATAAGCCAAAGCCTTACGTAAACGATAAATACTGAGTATACTCAAACAGGGAAAGTTATTTATTTTCCTTACAAAACATATTTGCTACACAATCTGTACTAATCCCGTTTGAATTGTTTTACCTAGTCATTATGGGTGCCCTTTATAGCTTACTGTTCGCTGTGAGTCAAGGCTCCGTGTTTAAGACCGTACTTTTTACATTCGGTGTTAACCCTTGAATCATTAATACATTTCCTTTTTCAATTATCCGTGGAGTACGGTATTATTGTAATGTTACTTTCATATGGAATATAAGTACTTTAAGATGGACATTTTAAAGCAGACGATTTATTTTCAAATGAATGAAACTGTGTGATACTACTTTTCCTAGGATAATTGTTGAGTTTGCATAGCCTTCACAATGATATGACATTATCTTCAGACCTAAAATAAAGGATTTGCAAGCAGATCTCAAAAGCAGTGCAATGATAAGCAGATCCTGCTCCACTAAGGGGACCTTTATGTTGCTCATCGTTAGTTCAAAACCGGTGTTAAAATTTTCAATCACTGATGTCATGTTCGATTAGAAAAGAATGAATTTATGTTACAACAATCGTAACATATTAAATATCATCAATGTCAAGATTTTCCATAATGGTCAACCAACTCAGCTCGTGATGACGTTTCAGTTTTCTAAGGAATTATTTCAATGTTACCACTTAGAATCAGGCTGCAATAGCTTCTCATAACAGCAACCAAGTAGTAAAGAAACCAAGATATGAAAGGCAATCTTTTAAAATCGTATCAACTGGGATATATACTCTATACGTAGGTACTATGGGGATCTAGCAATTGCTCTGCGCTATTCAGTTGTAGTCGACATGTTTTTCATTCGAATACACAATCAATTGATAAGTTATCATATGAAATGAGGACTCACATTGCATTGTAGATCGGTTATCTGTGTAATTTTTAACTGAGACACAAAATGGCAAGAACATTATATTCTAATTTTATGCAAGTAAACCGTTATCCTCGTCAGTTGTGATAGAACTCATATATTGCAAATTCGAAAGTTTTATATCCTTAAAACCAACACATCTGGAATAGTTTCAAAACTACACAGAAAGAACTACTATGTACACACACATCTAAAGGATAGTTGTCACATGAAGAATCATACTTGACATATAATTAGTTTATGCAAGGAGACAAGCATGGTGCAATGTTTCTACACACACATTCACACACAGCTCCTTCAAAAACTATGTGGAGAATGTATAACACGAATTATGACTATTCTTTGTAATTGTGCTGAAAATTGTCATTTTTTTCATTTGTTTACAATTTCCAACTGTGTGCAAGTGATAATGAGTTTTTTGTGGTTGAATACTCTAAGGTTGAAAACTGTAGTTATTGTGGAAGGAATAAATCTTAGTACCAGTATAAAAATTGCGTACACTCTTATTTTCATGCATGTCCAAATTCCTATCCGTTTCTTTTTTTTTAATTGGTCTCGAGAATGCAAATTCAATGATTTTTTCTTCAGAAATTCTATTAGACTTAATATTCAGTATAAAAAACGAATGATGCAAACAATGCAGACATTAGTTCATACCGTGATAATTCTCATATGTTTCTCTAAAGAAGAAAAAAAATACTTCGATAAAAAAGATAGATACTGATCCGTACGGTTATCATTGTGTAGAAAATGTTCTCACTCGGTTTGATGTATTCGTTTACAATTACTTGTATTCTTTATGTATCAAATGTCTATATAAAAAGGCAAACCATTTGGAAAACATGTTTATCGATTTTATGTTATCAATTTATGAGTTTCGAACAGCGGTATACTACTGTTGCCTTTATTTTTATTTCTCCATTGATTTTAATAACATGAATAGGAAATTATTGTTTGACATTTGAATAGTACATAAGTCTGACACATACGCATCATCACACTGCTCTGGTTTCTTCATCTTATAATCACGTCTGACCTTACCCGGTACATCTCTACTTTGCACACCTGGGTAAGGAGTATCCCCTGAAATATAGTTTATCTTATATATTTTAGTTTGAATTTAAACGTTAGCGAGATTGTTGAAATAAACAAAGTCAATGATACGAACATCCCGCTCCTTCTGTACGATATGTACCGAGTAGTTTGATACAATCGAAATTTGATCCCTCCCAAAACACATGTTGGCATCAAGAATAACCCATTAGAAGGCCTCCCTCTCATTTTTTTTGTAAAACATATTTCAAAAGACAAAACAATATCTTAAAAGTAAAACCACAAAAATACTGAACTCCGAGGAAAATTCAAAGCGGAAAGTCCCTAATCAAATGGCAAAATCAAATGATAAATACATCAAACGAATAAACAACAACTGTCATATTTCTGACTTGGTACAAGAATACAATTCATAAATGATATCTCATTTTTATTTGTTAGAATATGTTACTATTCATTATTAAGATAGACAAAGCACATATTTCATAAACTAATAATGAAATATAACCACGAATATACTGTCTAATATTTAACAAGAGGCTGTCACAACGGATTTATTAACATTTATTTGTGTCCTGGCAATATCACAAGAACCATAACTGATGAATGCTGAAAGTGAAAATCGTCAATATCAAATTTGACCTCCATTTTGTAGTCAGTATCAACATATTAAAATTTGAAAAGCTTAGATTGAATCGTTCATTAGTAAATGCAACAACGTGAATGGAAACACCATTTTACGATCTTTCAAGAACCATAACTCCTGAACGGTAAAAGTCAAAATCGTCATTATTGAACTTGACCTCTATTTTGTCATCAGTAACAACATATAAAAATTTCAAAAGCTTTGGTTGAATGGTTTATGAGAAAATGCACGGACACGACTGGAAACACCATTTTTCAATCTTTCAAGAACCATAACTCCTGAACGGTAAAAGTCAAAATCGTCATTATTGAACTTGACCTCCATTTTGTCATCAGTAACAATATATTAAAATTTTAAAAGCTTTGGTTGAACAGTTCATGCGTAAATGCACGGACACGACTGGAAACTCCATTTTTCAAACTTTCAAGAACCATAACTCCTGAACCGTAAAAGTCAAAATCGTCATTATTGAACTTGACCTCCATTTTGTCATCGGTAACAACATATTAAAATTTGGGAAGCTTTGGTAGAACAGTTCATGCGTAAATGCACGGACAC
Organism: Mytilus edulis; assembly: GCA_019925275.1. Lineage (NCBI taxonomy): Eukaryota > Metazoa > Mollusca > Bivalvia > Mytilida > Mytilidae > Mytilus > Mytilus edulis. The sequence continues at coordinate 55,645,941 of CM034353.1, forward strand.
GACTGGAAACTCCATTTTTCAATCTTTCAAGAACCATAAGTCCTGAACGGTAAAAGTCAAAATCGCCATTATTGAACTTGACCTTCATTTAGTTGTCAGTAACAACATATTAAAATTTTAAAAGCTTTGGTTGAACGGTTCATGAGTTAATGCACGGACAACATTTGATTGCCGCCCGCCCGCCCGCCCGACCGCCCGACCACCCGGCCGCCCGGCCGCCCGCCGTACATCCCCAAATCAATAACCGACATTTTTGTCACAAAAATCCGGTTAAAAATTGCGATAGACGAATGAATACATACCGAGAGAAAATATCTCCCACATTACGATGCCGTAAGACCAAACATCACTCAATTCATTTGCATGTTCTGTTGATTTCATACATTCTGGGGCCATCCATTTGATTGGAACTCTTTCCTTCAAATAATTGAAAATCCGATTATATGAATGTTTTCTCACATAAATCTATGAAGTAACAACAAAGCTTGCGAGACAAACATGTCTGGTTTTATTGGTAATAAACAATACAGGGAAGAACCTTAGTGCCATTGTTGTAACATTGAGGGGCTATTATAGTGAAATAAAGTATCTGAAGTTGAAAAAAAAACAACATGTTATAGTTTACTCTTTATCATCTGAGAGAAAAATGGTCCATATCAGCATGTCACGACTTGTTAGTTAATATGTATATTTGGACCCCCGAGTTGCTTCTTTTTTAAATCAATATATATATATATTATATATATTTCAATCTAATTTAATGACTTTCTCATTTTATTTTCTTCTCTTTTAACAAAATGCCAGCCATTATATGATTAATAATTGATTTTATTCATAGTACGTTGAAGAAAATGTCTACGTTCCGACTTCAGTATATTTCAGACCTCGTTCTATATTACATAACTGGACGAAATAAGACCAAAAAAATCAAAGCATACACTGCATCGAACTACTGATTATTTAAAAAAAAAATGTAAATTTTCCGAATTACTTCAATTACGAACTCAATTCATTTCCTGATGAGAGTCGTACGTTAAAGACGCTGACATAATTTATGGCAGTTGGAGATTCGTAAACTAAAATATAAAAAGGTATATTACTGTTTCATTTTTACGAAATAAATAAATTTATTGTTGAGAGTACGGATATATACAGGAGTGGAATTCGTCATAAAAGATACTTCAAAGGTATCAAAGGTGGTATATATTGAGACGAGACAAAACACAAAATAAGACTAGTATAGTTTACGTTGAATTACAGAAATGCATTAAAAATTGTGTCAAAAGGTCAAATCAACACGAAAGTACGATTTGAAAGAACTTAAAGTTACTGAAAGCTTGTTGAAAGCCAAGATAAATCAACGAGACTGAAATCGATGAAATATATCCCAGGGATTTAGTTTCTAAACGCCATGGACATTCGAAGAATATATGACCATTACATACCAAAACAAATGTATCGCAAGGCAGTAGGATGTCAACCTTAAAAAAACTTTTATTATATAACCTGTACAGAAATAGCATTCTCAAGATTGAAAATAAACGAGAATGTGTATTTTTATATCCCCGAAACCATCCGAAAAGTAATTTATAATTTAATGCATAGTGTTGCTATCTTTTATAGCATACTATATTGAATTCAACACCATTACTGATCTTTAATACATTTCAAGTTAAGTTAACGTATATAAATTCAACCTCTGCATAAAGTAAGATACGATGTATATTTACTCGAGACAGTAAAATTTTCAAATTTAAAAGGCGAGGTTTTGCCGAGCGTTTGAGATATTTTAAAGTTAATGACGAGAGTGGGTAAATATTGTATTGTTACAAGCATTAGTGCTGGAATTTGATGATTTATAGACGATATGCAGACAAACATAATCCTTCTGTTCGAATGTTGTTCTTTCTATCAAATCAAAATTTTCAAATCCCCAAATTTCCGAACCATAAAGAAGAATAGGTAAAACTATCTTATCAAACATGTCTAACTGACATTCTATAGTCAAACTGTTTTGTCTACACTTTTTTAAAATACCATACATTGCTTTTGTAGTTTGTTCACAAATATATTTTCGGGTCTTTAAAAAAGAACCACTTCTAGCAAAAAATATACCGAGGTATTTATACTCAGTTACAATTTCTAATTCTCTATTCTGTATAACAAATCTAATATTTTTGGGTTGTCTCCCTTTGGAGAATATAAGAACTTTTGTCTTGTTAACATTTATTTTGAGTTGCCATTTTTCACAATAATCATCAAATTCATTTAACATGTTTTGTAAATCTTCACTACTCTCGGAAAACATCACAGTGTCATCCGCATATAATAACATTAATATTTTTAAAAATACTGTTAACTCATGTTCGAGGTCATCACTAATAGAATTTACACCAAGTACATCTTTGCCTTCAAATAAATGTTGTAAATCATTTAAAAATATTGCAAACAGAGCAGGGGAAAGATTTTCTCCCTGTCTTACACCCATTTCACAAGTAAATAACTCTGATTTCTCACCATTAAATATAATGCGTGATTTTACATTTTCGTACATATTTTGTATAATACGGAAAAATTTGCCATTTATATTATTCTCTAAAAGTTTAAATAATAAAAAATTTCTTTGTATAAAATCAAAGGCCTTTTCAAAATCGACAAAGGCACAGTTAAGTTTCTAAATCAAATTTCTTATGTCAAATTGTAAAAAATTATAAGAATTTAACGCATTTCTTAAGAAATGTATTTGTGTTGACTGGACCAATTTACTCCCAACCATATCATAAAAGTCCTATGAATTAAAAAATGAAAATAAAGTACTATACCCTTTTTTATCAGCAATACTTTAAATGTATCAATATTTAATATTGTGTTATTTAACACCTTTAGTTGTTAAATTCTGTGGTCTCTTGAGGACAGTTGTCTCATTGGCAATCAGACAATATTTTTTTTTAATATTTTCTACCTTTAAGTGAAAAGATTGACCATATGTAAAATGAACGATAACAGTAATACAGATCTCCAGGGAAACTTCAAAATGGAAAGACTGTTATCAGTGGGTAAAATCAAAAGCTCAGACACTTCATACGAAAAGGAAACAACTGCCATATCCCTGACTAGGTGCAGATATTCTTCATGTAGAAAACTTTTGGATTAAACCAATTAAACTAGTGAAATCATATTTGGCCATGTTTTATTAATTATACCTGTATAGATAAGGGTTTGAAAAAGGCATTTTTAATTTCTCTAAAACAACAAGTTAAGAATGTTCATTTGGGTGACTATAGTTAGGGTTATCTTTACTTTTTTTTCGAGATATTTAGAGTGTATTGAATTAAAAGTGTGAGATATTATTATAAAGGCACTTTTGTTTTGAATTATATTCTGACTAAGACACATTTTAGTTTTAATTTATTTGTTTGTTCTAGTTGTATCTAATGATTGATTTCAAACATAACCTCGGATTGAAACAAATGAAAAAGTTAACACAAAAACTAAGTATTGTTTTATAATTAAACCTGAGGATATGGTCTGAACTTTTCTCTTTACTTTTGAACATATCGTATTACCTTTATTAGCATGTCAAACATATGCTCGCTTCTGACCTCGTCTTTTTGGGTTTAATTTTGACTTTAAATGACACTCTCTTTATACCACTATGTTCATCCTTTGTAGACACAACAACACTGAAAACACTAACTAGGTTATGATTTTATTGAAAATCAAAATAACTAAAGACAATTGAAAAAAAACCAGTTTTCATAATTATAAAAACGTTGGTCGGTTTGATGTTGGGGGTTTTATCTTACATTTTTAACAGTAACTTAATGATCTTAAATCGGACTGTATAAAACGGAATAATACATTTTAAGGATGTACTCAAGTGAGATGAGGTGAAAATTTATAAATCAAGAATTTAAAATTGTTACTATAAGCCAGTAAAGCATTCGTTAAGGATAACAATTAGCTAAAAATAATGATAGCTCATGGACCTCCTGTTCGAGATATTTGAGAGTTAAAATATGGCAGGAAAAGGCTGACTTGGACTTTTACCTTACATTTAAATTGGTATTATAACGTTTTATTAAATGTTTTACCTTGTATTGTATGGAAAAACACCACCTAAGTACATCCTTAAAGTACATTTTTTTTAGAAAAGTAGAAAATAGAACTTCACCTTTACATTGTTTGTAACATCGTTTGTCTCTATAAGTATAATATATATTTCGTCTTTCACATCCGTTATCTTAGTCACAATTATTGAAAATAGAAAATAGCGAAATGTAAATGTTACCTGCTTGAGAAAGGATACTTTCGATCCTTGAGATTTAGACTTATCGTCGGTTCGTTTATTAAAGGTGCACTGCTATCAAAATGACAAATGGTCGAGTCCACTTTTTTATTTTCCATGATATCAAATGCTCGAAACCAGAATTGATGTTAATCTCCATCTTCTATTTGAACTCAATCCAACCTAAAAGTAATGTCTTCCCGAAGAGGAGTTCCATTAACCCATTCATGTTGTGGTAGTTCTGTGCTAACTTTTCCATGTCTGGTTTCAAGTCGTACAATTGAGTTGCTGTTTGAAATAGTCATTTTGTTCTCGCAGCCTCAGTGTCATCAAATGTTGGTAGGATTTTCTTGTTATCGACTCTGTTTATCTTATCACTCAGTCTTGGTGTATAGTGTAAAATCTTTGCCCGAAAATGACCCTTTTCGTGTACGTCGTTTAAAAAATTACTAGTTCTTGATTCACCAATTTGTCGTTCGAATTTAGTTTTTCATGAGAAATTAGTATCATTTGATGCAGAAGTGGAATACAAGCGATGAATTTCACTAGTACTAATTTCTGATGTTTTATCATAAATGACAAGTCTTCTGGCATATTTAGAATTATTCGCTCCATCATTAACTTCTATAATAACAAAATAAACCCCTGGATCTTTTGGTTCGTACGTAGAAAACTGTATAGGGTTCTCAGTAGGTACTACCGTGATATATTCTAGAACTGGATTGACGTTTCTTGTAATTTATGGTTCTGTTAAACCTGAGAAATCGATGCTAAACCGCATGCCCAAATTTTTATGGCATATTTTCTTTGTCCCGATAGCTTGTCAACCCATCCAGACCATTTCGGTGAGATTGGGGACTTCTAGTTATAAGAAATACAATTAAGCATATATACTGCTACAGTTTATTTAACTGTTAATTTAGATCTACATGAGGTATAATTTGAACTCTTGAAATACTTGCTGTTGGTAACAAAAGAACATTCATGTGCCAGGTCAGGAAAATGACAGTTGTTATCCTCCGTTTAATGTGTTTGAGCTTTTGGTTGTGTCATTTGTAATTAGGAACCTCCCTTCTTGAATATTCCTTGGAGTTCGGTATTTTTGTGATTTTACTTTTTACTAAGAAAATGTTAAAAAATAATCTCAATTAAAATTCACTAAAATGCATACTGAAATTTTTTCTCAAAAATGACACAGTAAGAATACACAATAATGCGCATGCGTATAAACGACATGGGTTGAAACAAAAACATGAATTTAAACATGTTGCAAGGATTGGCATTGTTGATATAACCATCATAGACTATGACCAGGGTTGGTCAAGAGCCGACAGACTTGATAGGGATTATTTTTTGATAAGAGAGTTTAGACAGTTTCCGCAAGAGGGCATTAATGAAAAAAAACATAGAATAAGTCCCAACCATTAGTCGCTTTCACTAACTGATCAGACTAAAGTACAGGACACTTACAGTTTGAAGGAATCTATTCCTCAACCAAAACAGCAATGTTGAAAAATATTTACCAGCTTATTGATTCGTGATTATCTGTATAAATTCAGTTTGACTACCATACGTCAAGATAAAAATAATTTTTCATTTAACCAATGAAGGATATTAGTTGTCCGAAATATTTAACAATTGTTCAGGACGTACAAAATGTAAGAGTTCATTTTTTTTTTAATTTTCCAAATATGGCGGGAAAAGACTGAATAGGACTTTTACCTTATATTTGCATTGGTTTTATTTCTGTCTCAAATTCATAGAAAAAATTTATAATCTGCTTTTTTTTTTTTGTAAATGAACTTTTATGAGTCATAGAAGTTTTATACTGAAATAAAGGAGTAGGACCGATTTTGGCCTCAAATTTCAATTTCCCCTCACGAAAGATATTGGACACGTTTTAATCACTTAAAGTCATATGAAACGAGTGAGTTGTGAAAAATAATGTTTATCCAATTCTTGAACCAATGTATGTATATATCATAAACTTAGTCCTCTGTGCACGATTTTCTCATTTTTTACGCAAATATATCGTTTAATCGTCAAATTTCTTTCTCTCTGTCTATTTTGATTTAACAAATATGGCTTCTCATTAAATGTCGTGTTTTGAAGTCGAACTTTACCGATTGTCACCTTATACAGTAAACAAATAACAACAAGTTTGGGTATTGAGCACGTGTTTAATATGTAAAATCAGATACTTGTTGATTTTAATGGTTGATTTTAATGACAGATCCATGCGTATTGCGATCACCGGATTTGTACGATGAGGGTTACGCGTCACTATGCATACGGAAAATATGTCAGCGAATTGCTTCCTGGAAGGAAGCAGTTAAAAATAAGTAAACTTCTTCTAAATGTGGACAAATTAAAGAATTTTCCTCAGAAAAAATATATGTACATAAGTTGTATAATGACAACTATCCATTTAGTTATAAAATACATATGCATATTTTTTTAATTTGAGGTTTCTTATGACTTTAAGTTTAAATTTAAATGTTGACCGAATGAGATTGATATAAAAAAAATGTGGGGATCTTAGGTATTTTATAGCATATTTGTTTTATGTAAGGAACATTGTCTATCTGCAAGTTTTAAATCGACAAAAGTAACATGTATATTTCCTCTGTACAAAATATATAGAAAAAACCCATTGCTAACAATTATAACCAAAAAATGATATGCCACAAAAATACGGAAATGGAAAATTTTAAACATGAATCAACTCCCGTAAATGAATATTCATTAACAAATATTATCTATACAACCACGTTGAGTTTTATTTGTAAAATTAAGCTTTTTGTCAGACAAACCGGAAGTGGTTACCAAATTCACAACAATAAGTTGACCTCATCAATAATATGCTTGAACGTCTGAAAGTTTCTATGAAAATCGTCGAAGAAGTCTTATTTTGATGAACGTCGTGAAACACTTAGTAGTACCAACATCGTGCGCAACGTTATAGTGCATACGTTAAATAGGTACACATCAAATAATAAATGAAAACTAAGTAATCTAGTAGTAAACCAGCAGCATAACCTATCTAGTAATTTTTACAAACAAATTTAAAAACATGAAACTTACCAGAATTCAATCAGATAACTTGTGCTTCTTTTTGGAATATTTCATAAACAAAGGTCAAACTTTTGACTTTATTACTTTATACCTCTTGTAAAGTGAGTAGATAATGTAATATTTTGTTCAAATTTTACGTTTTTCCTCAAGTGTTTATGCAGCATTTACTTTTTTTTAAATATAAGGATAGAATAATTACTTAAATCATTGCAGTACGGCAGGACAAATACAATTTCAAATATTTGAACTGAGGTCATTGAACTTTATAATTAAATGTACAAAATGTATTAAGTGATATTGGTCAAACTATTTTATTTTATTCTTCCAATACACAGTACACTTTTAAAAGAGGGCAGAAAGATACTAGAGGAACAGACTGCACAAGAGACAATTTTGAGCTAATTTTACCATCCATGCTCGAAATCAGACATTCATTTTGATTTTTAGATACCAAACAATGAATAAGGGTGGGAGAGGGCATATTGTATGCATCATCAGTCCGAGTTCAACTACAAACTAGCCAAGCGCGATTTATACAAGTATTCCGAGAATCGGAATCCAGCGATAAAGTGAAGAAACTAAGAATGATGATATTGAAAATCCCTCTGAAGGTTATACAAGACTTTTGGAAGTAAAGTACAATGAAGTAAGTCGGAGGGAAACGAAACATTCAAACACTGTAATCAAATTAAATACAATAACATAATTTAATTTTTCCATAATATTACGAAGATATTTCTGCAACAACTAACATGTAAAATGTAGTTTAACAAAAATACCGAACACAGCAAAAGCTTATATACAACAAACAAATGAAAATTACTGTCATGTTCCTAAATAAGTACAGGCATTGATTAACGTAGATATGGTGGTTTAAGGGGGCTCGCGAGACTAAATCATTTTTTTAAATTTAATATAGGATTTCTCTGTATTTTTCTATAAATGAACTTTATCTTATACTAAATAGAAAAATGAAATAAAAAAATGGGGTCACCGTTCATTTACGCTCACAATCTGACTTCTAAAGAAGCATTCATTTTTTTCAATGTCCTTTTTCTGTTGAACTTATAGAAGAAATAGCAGTAAATCGAAATAAAAAAGAACTAAATTACAGATCTCGCTTAAGTTTCACAATTTTTTAGTTTATCTACAGTTTATTCGAAAACAACAATAAAAAATATAGGTCACCGATCAGCTAAAAAATATATTTCAATTTTAATGCCAAACAATGGCATTTTTGCACCAAAGGGAGATAACTGTGAGCTTTTTCGATGATATTTTCATTTTAAAAGTCACCTGAGGCCAACACGAATTGATTTTTTGGAATGATTTTTGTACCATATGATAAAGTTACAACTAGTTAAGGAAATAAATAAAATTTGAAATGAAAAAATAATGTTTAATTTTTTCTGAAAAGCTTATACCCGCGAGCCTCCTTAAACATAGTTTCATAGCTAGCCAAACCTCTCATTTATATGACAGTCGCATATAATTTTATTTTTTTAAGACATATAAACGTTTTATTATTATTTTAGATTATATTTCAAGTTGTGTTTCCAAATTTTATAAATATCTTGTGGTGTTTTAGGCGTTTGGTTAAATTTTATTGAATTCCTAATTTTCCATAGTGTCCATTTAAAATATATGATAATTATGTTTAAAAAATTATCATCTTTTGGTTCTCCGGTATTTTTGCCCAATAGAACCTCCTTTTCACCAAAAGGATTAATATGTATTCCTATTTTTGATTTGATAAGTATTTCTTGGAGGTTTTTTAAAATTAACTGTGATGTACTACAACTGAAAAATAAATGTTGCAGGGTTTCTATATTATTGTCATTTTGACAAATGTGGCATTTTCCATTTGATATCTTCATTTTTTTTAATCTTTCTTCAGTATATAAAATATTGTGCATGGATTTCCATTGGAATTCTTTCACTTTATTTTCAATTTTCAAATATTTCAATTCCGACCACATATTTTCCCAAGGTATATTTGTTCCAAATATTTCCTCCCACTTAATTTGACATTTTGGAGATACATCTTTATTTAAAACCGTACGAATATAATTGAGTTTTAACTTCGCTGGTTTGATTTTTTGGTTGTTTAAGTTAATGATCTTAAGGTCATTTGATATGTTTAATCTACTTTCATAATGCAAATTCTGGTTTCCGCAAGATTTCAAAATTTGCACGAAATCTTTTGGAATTGCCTGTTTAATTTTTGAAAATTCGGAAATACAATTTCTCCGATCAATCAGCTTCCTATAAATTTCATTACAGCTAATGAAATCCGTAGTTTCTAAATTCCAAATGTCCTGGATAGTTGTGATACCGCTTTTTAAAAAAGAAGAATCGAACAATGGTTTATTTTTAAAACGAATAGAAGAGTTTCCAAATATCCTCCTATTTAAAATAGCACTTTTATATGGAGGCATTTCGACATTTTGAATAAATCCTGACCACGTATTTGTAATTTTCTGATAAATTTGTGGTAGTTGGTTCATATCTAAACCATTTAAACTTGAACATTTACATACAAAAAAAGCATCATTATATTTTTCGTCAAATGTCCGAAGCCAATACTTACCGATCGCATTCCAGTTTTCCAATGGCTCATGAATTAAACGATATACAAGTTTTGTTTGTTTACTTTTTATAAACGTATCTATACTTACCATTCCCATCCCCCCTTTTATTTCGTTCAAACAACAGACATTTCTATCTACCTGGTTCACTTTTCCGTCCCATATAAAGTTCCAAATTATATTATTTAGCTCTTTAGTGTATTTATCCGGAATTCCTCGTATTTCGATCTCGTAAGAACAAAGAGAAAGTATCATATTTTTTACTATAAGTGTTTTACCTTTAAATATCAGCTTCCTACTTTTCCATACATGTGTACAATTTTTAACTTTTTCTATTATTTTTCTCCAAATATCATCGTCATCTATTTCATAACCCTGGCAAACCCCTAATGTTTTAACATTGCCTGTGATCCATTTGATTTTATCAAATTTAAATCGTTTTCTTTTAGAAGCCCCTAATAGTAAGCCTTTTGTTTTGTCATAGTTTATTTTAGAACCCGAAGCTTTTTCGTATAAGGACAATATTTTAAAAGTATTTTCTACAGATTTTTCATTTTTATTAAATACCTGGGTGTCATCTGCAAACATACATAATTTGGTTTCTATAAAGGTCCCTCCCCCTCCTGGTAATTTTAATCCTTCGATTTTAATGTCACCCCTTATCGGACATGCCATGGGTTCAGCTTGTATGATATACATGAGAGGCGCTATTGGACACCCTTGCCTAGCGGAGCGAGTAATAGAAAAGTATCTGAATACAAACCCATTAGTTTTGATACACGTTGTAGCATTGTATAATAGCATTTTTATCCATGCTCTAAATTTCCCGCCAAATTCAAATTTCTCCAATATAAAATCTATCCATTCCCATTCAACCCTATCAAACGCTTTTTGTTGATCCAAAAATAATATAATTCCTTCTTCATCTTCGTTGTCAATATATTCTATAATGTCCTGAATCATTCGGTTAGCCTCGCTTATATTTCTACCTTTAACAAACCCCTTCTGATCGGTATGAATAATTTTAGGCAATACTATTTTAAAACCTTGGCAATATCCTTCATCATAAATTAGTTCAATCGAAAATACCTCCTTATTTTAAAGACCAGTCTGTACCAATAATTTCTTATACCTATACCAAACCTATTGCAACTAAAATTTTCAATTACAAACGCGTTTTGCAGGATCTCGATATTGACGACTTCAAGTCTAAACCTCCTGATTGCACTTGTGCTAATTCCCAATTCACATATAATCCTGCTGGCCACGTTATTACCGGTGACCTTAACATTGTTAATAACACTTCTCTACGAAACGTGTTATCGAAAGGTCCGAAATATCGTGAGCCTTAATCCATCAATTGGAAATACAACTTTAAAATTTTGATGTATTCAGTCGAGGATTATGCCAGGCAATGGGCTAAGCGCGAGAAGGAAGACGTAGACACTCTATCCGAATGGATAAAGGCAGTGAGGTCCTTAATACAAATCAGAATTAAGAAACTGAATGGGTCCATCAATGCCCATGCTACGTCAATCTTTAAAGACCCAAATGTTGCTAAACACCTATCCGACCTCCATGATAAATATGTTGTTGTCCCCGCAGACAAAGCCCCAAATAACATCGTTTTTGTCTGTAAAAGTCATTACATTAATTGCTTGATAAGCGAATTAGGTATAGACAATTCACTTGGAAACTCAACATATACCCTCACGACACTTACCAAAGAGGAAATCCTCGATAATCATAGGTCTGTTCTTTGTTCCTTTGGTATTTCAACCAAAGATGAAGAACTGGATCTTCCATCACTGTATTGGATACCTCTACTACATAAGTGTCCTTACAAACAGCGGTATATTGCTGGGTCTTCCAAGTGCTCCACAAAACCTCTTTCTAAATTATTAACATCCATTTTATCAGCAATCAAAGACGGGCTTCAAAGTTATTGTGAAACTGCCTATTCTAGAGGTGGCGTGAATCAGATGTGGATACTTAAAAATTCCAAAGATCTTTTAGAGTACATACAATCTAACTATCTTTCATCTTGTAACAGTATTAAAACATTTGACTTCTCTACTCTTTACACAAGTATTTCACATTCCAAACTTAAAGACAAATTAAAAGAGTTGGTATTACTTTGCTTCATAAAAAAGAATGGCCAACGTAGATACAAGTATCTTGACTTAAGGAGGGATAAATCCTACTTTGTAAAGAATCACTCTGATTCAAACAAAAAATTCTCTGAAACCGATATTATCAAGATGCTTGATTTCTTGATTGACAACATATTTGTTACGTTCGGAGGACGTGTTTTTCAACAGACTGTCGGCATCCCAATGGGAACAAATTGTACCCCTCTACTTGCTGACTTGTTTCCTTATAATTATGAGGCTGACTTCATGCAGGAACTTCTTAGGAAGAAAGATAAGAAGTTAGCAATATCCTTTAACTCTACTTTCCGCTATATAGATGACGTTCTTTCACTAAACAATTCAAAATTTGGTGACTATGTGGAACGCATCTATCCCATCGAATTGGAGATAAAGGATACTACAGATACAGTTAAGTCAGCTTCATATCTTGACTTACATCTAGAAATTGACAATGAGGGTCGGTTGAAGACAAAACTTTACGACAAAAGAGATGATTTCAGCTTTCCAATTGTGAACTTTCCATTTCTAAGTAGCAACATTCCAGCAGCACCTGCATACGGGGTATATATCTCTCAATTGATACGATATTCCCGTGCTTGCATTTCCTATCATGATTTTCTTGATAGAGGGTTACTGTTCACAAGGAAGCTATTAAATCAAGAGTTCCAAATGGTGAAGTTGAAATCATCCCTTCGTAAATTTTACGGACGCCATCACGAGTTGGTTGACCGTTATGGAATAACCATTTCACAAATGATATCGGATATGTTCCTTACGTCGTAACTACAATCCCCTTCCCTTTCATGAATTTGACCTACCGAATTAGACTATTTACCGGATTTTTTATCACATAAGTAACACGACGGATACCGCATGTGGAGCAGGATCTGCTTACCCTTCCGGAGCACCTGAGATCACCCCTAGTTTTTGATGGGGTTCGTGTTGTTTATTCTTAAGTTTTCTATGTTGTGTCATGTGTACTATTGTTTTTCTGTTTGTCTTTTTCATTTTTAGCTATAGCGTTGTCAGTTTGTTTTAGATTTATGAGTTTGACTGTCCCTTTGGTATCTTTCGTCCCTCTTTTAAGTCTTTCAGATAGAATCTTTGCAATAATTTTATAATCACAATTTAGTAAAGTTAGTGGTCTCCAATTTTTCATATTTTCCCTTTCCCCTCCTTTATGTAATAAGGTTAAGACCCCCTTATGTTGAGAGTTACTCAATATAGTATCATTAAAAAATTCTTGTAGTAAACTCAAGAAATCGTCTTTTATTATATCCCAGTATAAAACATAAAATTCTGATATTATACCATCTTCGCCAGGTGATTTGTTTTGTTTAAGTAATTTTAGTACCTTTTCTACTTAATAAATCAGATATATTTATATCTCTATCTAACATCTCTTGATCTTCCTTACTTACCTTGTCTACAATAAATTGACAAAGTTGTTCGCCCGCTGTTTTGTCCCATCCTTCCGTAGCAAAAAGTTTAGTATAAAATTTTACTTGTTCATTTAAGATTGAATCAATGTCACATTTATACTAACCGTTTTCTGTTTTTACACGTTGCCATAGTTTATTCTGCCCATTTTTCTTTTCTAAATGAAAAAAGTATTTTGTCGACTTCTCCCCGTCTTCTGCCCATTTAGTTCTTGATCAAATTTTTGCGGAGACTGTTTTTTTAGTATAATATTCCTTAATTTTATTTTCTAATTCTAAAATTTTGTCACATGATTTATTTGATTCGTTTAATTGAAGTTTCAATTTTTCAAGCTGTTTTTCTAAAGCAATGACATTATTTTGTTTTGATAAACGGTTTAGTTTTTGACTAATTTCCATGGTCAAAAATTAAATTTTTGATTTTGTAAATTCCCACCAGTCTTGAATGCTATTGAATCGGTTCTTGCTTTTAACCCAATTTTCCCAAGACGTTTTAAATGCATTTGAAAATTCATCAGTCTTAATTGTATTTAGATTCATGATCCACATTCCCGGTCCTTTTTCAATGTCATCTAATTTTATTTTTGAAGTAACTATGTCATGATCACTAAATGGAAATGTGATTATACGTGTGTTTAAAATTTTGCAGCTAAGGGATTTCGTACAAAAAATATAATCTATTCGTGATTTTGAATTGCCTCTTTGAAAACTATACCGTCTATTTGTTTGAAATTTAGATCGCCATATATCATATAAATCAAAATTCAATAGAAGATTTTTCAACTCGTTTAAGCCTGTATCAATTTAATATATAGACAACAATGTGTGAGCAAAGCAAACACATGTATAGGTAAACATACTCTCAATAAAGACGAATTCAGTGGTATACTAAAGATATTTATCCTGTTGAACTCACTTTAAATAAAGCTAATACTAATAATGACTACTACCCTTTCCTCGATCTTGATATCTATATCATTAACGGGAAGCTTAATGCAAAAATTTATGATAAAAGATTTCCTGTCGTTAAATATCCATCTTTAGATGGTGAAGTTCTCTTGTCACCATCAGTGTTATGGTGTTTATATATCTCAACTTGTACGATTCGCTCGTGTATGTAACAACGTATAAGATTTGAGCGAGAAAATTGTATATATTACTGAAAAATTGTTACACCATGGTTTTAAATATCACAAAGTAGTCAAGACATTTACTAAATTGTATCATAGGTATAACGAAATAATTCGTACATATAACTCAACATGCAGAAATCTTAAACAATTAAGTATTTTACATCCAATCTTTTATGGTAATATTCTTTTACAAAGCACAAAAAATGTCAGTATTCACCTCAAAAGCTTACAACCCCTTTACACAGACTTATCAAAAAGGGATATAATTACGATACTGTTGTTTGGTCATTAAAAATTGCGAAAGTTGGTTATACTATTGATTCACTTGTAGGGTCTTTGCACCGGAACTAAAGACATTTATTTTAAAAAAAATGATGAAGACATAATCTTTCAATCAGTTTAATTGAGGTCTGGAGCTGGCATGTCAGTTAACTGCTAGTAGTATGTTGTTATTAATGTATTATGTATTATAAACACTAGTTATTCTAAATAAAACATACGTTGCCTCATTGATAAATCTAAGCAGTGGTATTATAAGTCAATTAAAAAAAATCTAATGTAATTTTTTATGGGAGGGTGGTAGCGAGAAATTTAAAAGCTCAGTGTTAAGAAAAGATTATATCGAAGGGGGGTTAAAAATGACAGATATTGATGCATACATTAAGGCTATTAAAATAAATTGGGTTAAAAGATTAACTGATGAAACTGGGCTAACTGGAAAATCATACCTACTTATTATTTTAGAGAGTTTGGGGAAAATAATTTAATATTCAAAATTAATCTTTATT
This sequence comes from Mytilus edulis, assembly GCA_019925275.1. Classification (NCBI taxonomy): domain Eukaryota; kingdom Metazoa; phylum Mollusca; class Bivalvia; order Mytilida; family Mytilidae; genus Mytilus; species Mytilus edulis. The sequence continues at coordinate 55,661,405 of CM034353.1, forward strand.
ATTTTTTATATAATATCATTAAACCTAATGAATTACTTTTATTCCTGTGATTGTCTAAATGGATCCACTGATTTTTTTTTTTTATTATTTTCTAGTCTTACTGATTAATTAATATTATTTTGAAACGTTTCTGTTTGTCATTTGATTTTATCTAAAGGAGAAATTGGTATCCAACAAATTATTTTTATATAGAACTTGCCTTTTTGATGTGTAATAGAAATTAAACAAGTTAAGATACCTGCATATCATTCAGTCCCCAATAAATTACCAAATATGATATGATCTATAAATAATGTTTGTAGTCTGACTATTAGTGTCGATGACTTAGGACTGGGAACTGAATTATTTTATTACACATTGTCTGTTCAAGTTTCATTCCTGAATACATGTACATATGTTTATACACAATAATAAAAATTAGATGTGTTATAAAATTGTTGCTCTGTTTTATATTGTTGGGTTGCTGTTCCTTATCACATGCATCAAATCTTCTTTTCTAAACTGCAATCGTGGTTCGCGTACTAAGATTCATTTCTTTATTTCACTTCAGAATGCCTGGAAGCGGTCCAAAGTATTACCCGTGCGTTCTATGCAATAAAAGGACTAAACCACATGAAAGGAGAGCAATCAATAAATCTGTAGCAAAGTATTTGAAGAAGAATTTTTTTATAACACATAAGCAATTAAGAAGATAAAATATGTAATACGTATAGGCACGCATACTATGTTAAGGAAACCAGACAATCCTCTGTTGTACAGCATATATTATCTGACGATGAAGATTATGTTCCACCAGCAAAACGTAGATCTACTGTTTTATCCAGTCCACCATCAGTATCTCTTTCAATACCTTCTACATCAAAAAGCCATTCATACTGTTTCATATGCAAAAAGCCTGGACCAAAGCTAATTGTTGTTCCATCACAAGCAAGATTTTCTGCATTTCTTAAAAAAGATGTTATAATTCCTGCAGGATGTCGCTGTTGTCCGGGATATTTGACAGAAGACAATTTTACAGAAGATACAATAAGTAAAATAAACTGTACAAATGATAATGTCATCCTTAACAGATCTACAATTATGGATCTTTTGAAGAAGTTACGATATACAGCCTTACAAAATGAACAATCAAGAATTGACTTTGATACAGATAAAGTGTTATCTGATTCTGACTTTATCAATTTAACCGGTATAAATAAGGACAACTTTAATGATCTTCATTCCTACATCAAAAATATAGTAAGAAATACACCTACACGAAGCACAAGAACTTCTCTTGGAATTTTCCTTTTTAAATTAAAATCTGGAATTTCAAATTAAGTGCTATCAACCATTTTCAACATATCAAGCTCAAGTTTACGCCGAGCCATTTCATGTGTCAGACAAGCTTTAGTTAAGAATTTCGTACCTGAAAATTTGGGTTTTAAAAACATCAGCCATCATGATGTCGTTAAATCTGCATACACGACCACTAGCTCAGACTTTATTTGGGGATGGAACAAACACACAGGCTATCTTAGTGCTTGATGGAACCTATATGTATATTCAGAAGAGCGGGAATTTTCATTTTCAAAGACGGTCATGTAGTTTACACAAGGGACGACCGCTTGTTAAACCAATGATAGTTGTTACTACTACAGGATACTTCGTGACTGTTTTTGGACCATACATGGCCGACTGCAAAAATAATGATGCGGCAATCCTCAAACATATGTTTAACACAAATGTAGAAGATATCAAAGAATGGGTACAAGAAAATGATATATATTTGTATTTGATAGAGGGTTCAGGGACTCATTGGAGCTGCTTGATGATTTGGGGATAAAGGCACAGATGCCAAGCTTTTTAACGAAAGTCCAAAAACAGATGACAACAGATGAAGCCAATGCAAGCATATTAGTTACTAAGGTTTGTACTCTTACAGCCAAAATACTACATATTATACCTCTCAAAACAAATTTTGAAACTGTGTCACTTTATACTTATTATCATGTTAAAATATTTTTATCGCTACACAGAAAATGTCCTTATTCATACCAAGCACACCCAACTCACATATGCACATAGTTACTGCTAAGACTATTACTATTGTGCCACTAATAAAAAAAAAAAAGTAACTTATAGGACTGCGTATTTTGTTTCCCCCTATGACTAGTTTTTTTACACATACATATATCAATTCAACAAACAGATAACGAAAAAAACTTGAGGTAGCACACCTTCCATAAACGTTTTATATTCTGCACACGTGACGGTATTGCTGTTACTGTTCGCAAAAATGACAATGTATATAACATAATTGACATTGACAAACATAGTTTTAATTGCAACCAATTATAAATTTCAGACCTTGTTTAGAGCTATTTTTCAAATGCGTGTAGATCAGAGGTTTGGTTGGATTACTTGCTTTTATCGTATAAATGTTTAGTCAAGCAACCATTAACAATATTTAAACAATATACAAGCCCTACCTATGTATCAATTGCAATTGTAAAACTTTACTACAATGTTTGAGCAAACAGTTATACAAAAAAAGCAAGGAAGCCAACCAAACCTTTAATCTACATGCTTTAGGAAAATAGCCCTAAATTACTATTTTTTCTCATTCTAGGTCCGTTGGGTAGTAGAATCTGCAAATGCAAGAATCAAGAGAAGGAAGTATCTGAGCCATGTTTTACCAAATAAACAAGTTCCATATATCGGAGATTATGTTTGTATTATATGTGGAATATATACCGCCGTTGTCTCCAGATAAACATTCTCACTAAGATAGCTCGTATTGGAAACTGTGATAAGTATATGTATATCATCAAATCATAAATAGTGATCAAACCGAATTAGCGATATTTTAATGACACATTTTTGTCACTAGAAATTTGCACTGTGAGAGCTGTCATTTTCCACTTAGTTAAAAAATGTATTTGTAAGAAAATGTAGGAAGAAAAAAAACTTTCTCTGAAAAGTATTCATAACTTTTCCCTAACTATTCATTAGAAAGCAAATTAACCAAACAAGCAATTTAAACAAAATCTAAAAGACAAAAGATAAATAATACCACATCATAATGCATGTATAAAGCAACAATTATTATTGTTCTTTTGCATATAGATATAGGAAGATGTGGCATGAGTGACAATGAGACAACTCTCCATACTGCAACTAAGAGTTGGTAATTTTTGTGTCATTTGGTTAACTTGAAAAAAGTTGTCTTATTGGAAATCACAACACACTTTTTTTTATATTGGATTAAAAAATTGTGAATCTATTCACTTGTATTATGATTGATATTTTCTTGTTTAAAAAGGATGTGACAATGAAGAAGCATTGGCTGCAAAAATGTTGCATCTGTCGAAAAGAGTTAATTCACTGAAACAGAGGGTAGAAGACGAAAATTTGGAGAGGCGTAAGACAATTTGGAAAGAGCCAGATAATCATACTTTAGACGATTTTCCACTTCAGGATGAAGAAGATCTGTGAAACTTAACGTGCGGTGTCTACCAACTAAAACTTAGCACTAGCTACATTCAGGAACACTTGGAGGGCAATTGTCAAATTCTTATACATAAAGAGGATGAACATTTGATACGCGTGAAACTTCAGAGCCGTCAAGTTTCTTCAAAAACTTACATTTGTGGATAGAATACACATCTGCTAAAATTACCGCATGGTACTGTAAATGTAGAGCAGGAGCACGTGTTGTGGGAGTGTGTGCCCATATTGCATCAATACTCTGGTATCTTGCTTATGCAAGGCATAATCAGGATATATCTTATGGAGTCCAGAATTGGGGAGCATATCTAGAAGATGCAACATCTATTCCACAAGCCGTAGACGAAAGTGATAGCGAGGAGAGTGTCGTTGAAGAATAGAATATTGTATCAATCCTTGTTCGGTCTCTGTCTTCTTGACTTTATCTTAGTATTCCACTTGCTAATGTATTTGAACATGGTGAACTCTATTTGAATATATTGTTATGTTGTTGTTGTTTTTTCAAGTAAGCAAAATTTAAAAAAAGTTTTGAAGTATTTTATTGATGAATATAACATATTCATCAGAATGAATATAACATATTCATCAGAATGAATATAACATTTTCATTAGACATTTCATACAACTTTAAAGAAAACACAATTTAGACAAAATTATAGATTTTATATACCGATTGTAGTAATTTACAGATTTTAATAATACATAACTTTAATTGACACAGCCTACATTTATACGTTAATATCATTTATATCATTTCATTCAACTCTATAGTTGTGAGCATTTCGCCAATTCTTTTTTTATAGCTTTTTTTAAAAAAATTACTATATAACAAAAACCTTTGGGAAAATATGAAACGTATCCACTGAACAATTGAAATATATTCTTATTAATTTAAGAGTTGTACATTGTACATATATTCAAGCACTTAAGGTACAATTAGAGATAGTATAAATCATAAATATTGTGTGTGTCAGTGGTCGTTGGTGTATAAAGAGCAGTGTTGAATGACATTGTCATACGTATTTTTATTCTGAAAGCTGAATTGAGAGCAGGCATGTAAATCCTTCAGGACGAGTGTGGTGCTTATGAGTGCACGTGTGGTACATTTGTATATTATGTGTTATATGATTATATTATATGGAATTATATGTATTGTCTTTACGAATTGTTTCCATTCTTAATTTTTTTCCAGGAAATAAAATGTTTTGAGTTTCATCGAAATCACGGGTTTTATATTCATATTAAATAATGTAAAAGATGACATGGCATGATTTCCAATGAGACAACAATCGTAAAACATTTTTAAAGATGTTAAATCGGCTAAAGATACTTTACAGTTTTTGTTCTATCTCCGGAATTCCGGAATTTATGTACCGTATATGACTCTATTTTTTTGTAACATCTCATCACTTCCTGCATTATTTGGAAAGCATTTTGACCACTATTTCTTGTTATTTCCTCACTGTCTCGTAACGTGGTAAGTTTTTTTTATATAGATAATATTGTCAAACATATTTTATTCTACCCCCGTAAACATTTTTATTTGATATTCCTATTGTAAAGTTAAATTTTGGAGTTGTGAGATGTGTATGAAACTCCCGGCAAATTGAAAATCTATGGAACGCCATTCGTGACATTTATGTATTTTTCACTACTTATAGTATGTATGGCACGCCATTTGGGACACTTTTGATTAATATTTCATTTTTGTCATTTTTATTGTATTTTTGAGAAGAGAAACATTTTATGAATGCTTTTATGATGTTTTGATCAGATTGTAAAGGTTGTTTATTTTTTCTTTTCAGTTTTTACCTTGTTCTAGAATGATGCACTACGCACCCATGATGTCTTGTCGGTGCTTTATATAAATAAAGTTGTGTAAATAAAATTCTGGTTGTTTATCTGGTTGTTTGGCCTAGAAACAGCACAGTAAAAACACGAGACAATGGATTCGCAACATGGGAATGGTGATACCGAGGATCCATGAAAACGTACTCTTACGGAACGTGGAGTTGAGCTTTACATAGCTAATGTAAATACTCATTCTAAGAAGATTGAACTCGTACAAACTGAAGTAGCACTTTGCCTTGAGAGATTGTCTACGACAAAACAAGAAGACACCAACACAATGTTAGAATTAAAGAAAACTTTAAATTTTTGTTACTGTAAATACAGTCTTTATTCAGAAGAATATATGAAGTTCCTTAAGAACACTGAAACAGAAGAAAGTCTCCAATTGTATGAGGAGCACAAAATTGAAGATGCGAAGTACAAAAACATTTTAGATCGAGCACTTCAGCAAATAAAAGTGTCGGACAAGGATGAAAAAGAATCTAATTTAACACATAGATCTGAAGCACACTCCAGAACTTCTTCGAACTCAACATGCTCAAGCTCTGTTGCAATTAGAAAGCGTGCAAAGGCAGAAGCAGCCCAGGCTAAGCTTGCAGTCGCAACGGAGGAGGCAGTTTTACAGAAACAGAAGGCACACATAGAAGAACATGAAAAAGTTGCAAGTGCAAAAACATTTACAAAAAAGGCTGAGTTGGAAGCTGAATTGGAACTTTTCGATTATAAGAAGGAAGCGGTTGCCGCTACTGCAGAGGCAGATGCCCTAGAATATGAACAAAATGTTTCCGGTAGTAAAAAGTCTGATCTACTTCTATCAAAAACTGTGTATGAACGAACTAATCAATATGTAAATCATCAGGTACTTCAGATATTGAGAATGGAAATGGGGAATGTGTCAAAGAGACAACAACCCGACCAAATAAAAAACAACAGCAGACACTAATATTGCTATCGCCAGACACTAATATTGTGCCATGTGATCCTTTCACAAATGAGACATCAGGCCATGCCATACATCAACATTCACATATGCCAACACCAAAACCGTGACGTCCAACGTATAATGTGCCAAGTGTAAGTGTAGGTTGTCAAGACAACAATGATATACAAGTTAAAGAACAAACATTGAACCCTAACGCACCTCAATTTCAACCTGACATGAACACACATCAGAGTGTTGCCACTGACTTTTAAAGAAAGATCTACTGTTATCGAGATTAACAACTTACAATGATAGACCCGAGATGTACGCAGTATGGAAAGCTAGTTTCAAAAACATCTTAAGTGAACTTTCTGTTTCAGCGATGGAAGAGTGAGATCTTATAGCTAAATGGTTAGGTCCTGAATCACCACGTCATGCAAACAGTATTAGAGCATCAAATATTCACGATCCAACAAAAGGATTACAACGTTTATGGGAACGCTTAGATGAACGTTACGGTTCTCCAGAGTCAGTTGAAGCGTCATTAATGGCCAAATTAAACAAATTCCCGAAATTTACACAGAAAGACAACAAAGAACTGTATGAGTTAGTAGACATTCTTTCTGAAATAGAATCCATAAAGGAAAATTCCAAGTATTATTCACTATTAGCGTATTTTGACTCCTTGTCAGGAGTTCTCCCTATACTGAATAAACTTCCGTACAACATTCAAGAAAAATGGACAAATAAAGCATCTCAATACATAAGAGAAAAACAAGTAACTTTTCCACCATTTACATTTTTTGTGAAGTTTATTCGTGAATTAAGCCAAATAAGAAATGACCCTAGTTTCGCATATGACCAGACAAATCAGCCTAAAAATGCAAACACAACTGCCAAATCACCAGCGTACATGTATAAATCAGCTATTTCAGTTCACAAAACGGAAGTTTCTAGTAGTGACCTTGATTTACAAAAGCAATGTCTTTTACATAATACTGGACACTCATTAAACCAGTGTAGAGCATTCAAAGCAAAACCTTTTCAAATACGTATGAAGTTTATCAATGATAATAGAATTTGCTACGGCTGTTGTGAATCAACAAAACATGTGAAACGAACATGTACTAACGTAATTAGTTGTAGCGAATGTGGCAGTGGCCGTCACCTTGGAGCATTACATATTTATCGCTCTAACACGTCTAACGAATTGATAGATCAGAATAATAATGAGCATAATGAATCAAGTTCGCCTGTTAACGGCGGGGAGGAGGAAGTAGATACTAGGTGTACAGAAATTTGTGGTACATCATTTCATAGTAGATCTTGCGCAAAAATCTTGCCAGTGAGAGTTTTTAGACCTGGACAACATGAGAACTTAAAACTTTACATTATATTAGACGACCAGAGTAATCGCTCATTGGCTTCACCATTATTTTTGGACACTTTTGGAGTGCATGGTACATCAGAATAATATCTGTTATCTTCCTGCTCAGGTCGTGTGAAAATATCTGGACGTAGGGCAAGTGGCTTTGTAGTTGAATCATTAGATGGACAAGTTCAGTTGGATTTACCTACATTAATAGAGTGTGGTGATCTTCCACATAACAGAGAGGAAATTCCCACACCGGATATTGCTATCCGACACAACCATTTGAAAGAAATGGCAGATTACTTGTCTCCACTGGATCCAGATTGTGAAATTATGCTTCTCATTGGAAGGGACATGACAGAAGCTCATCATGTTTTAGAACAGATTGTTGGACCTCGAAATGCTACGTTCGCACAAAAACTGCCTCTCGGCTGGGTAGTTATAGGAAATGTGTGCTTAGACGGTATACATGCTTCTGATGATGTTACTGCATATCTGACTCATCTTGCACCAGATGGTCGAGCTTCTATCCTTCAACCATGTCCGTACAATTATGACATTCATGAGTGTTTTGGCTGCGGTAGTGTTAACTTTGGAGTCCCTCAAAAGAAAGCCGATCCAATTACAAGTGCATTTTTTGAACGCACTGTACAAGACGACAAACCTGGATTATCTATTGAAGATAGACAATTTTTGACATTAATGCAAACTAATCTCCAGAAAGACAAAGATGGTAACTGGTGTTCACCTTTACCTTTCCGCACTCCGAGACGACGTCTTCCAAACAACAGAGCAATGGTTTTGCATCGTGCTAAGTCATTGGAGAAAAGTTTTTACAGAGATCCATTAAAACGAGAACACATATTTACATTCATGCAGAAACTTTTTGAGTGTAAACATGCAGAGTTGGCTCCTCCTCTTAAGAATGATGAAGAATGCTGGTACCTACCTGTGTTCGGAGTCTACCACCCCAAAAAGCCAGACAAAGTAAGATGTGTGTTTGACTCCTCTGCGAGTTATGACAATGTTTCTCTAAATAGTGTGATGCTCAGCGGACCGGATCTTACAAAGAATTTGGTCGGTGAACTTGTACGGTTTCGAAAAGAAATAGTTGGTATAATGGCAGACATACAACAGATGTTTTATTCGTTCTCTGTAATCGAGGAACATAGGAATTATTTGCGATTTCTGTGGTATGAGGACAACAACATCGAGAAAAAATTAATAGAGTAACGCATGAGAGTACATGCATTTGGTAACAGTCCCTCTCCAGCTATAGCGACATATGCACTCCAGAAAACAGCAGAGATTGCCCAGCAAACTTACGGAAAGGATGTTCAGGACTTTGTCGAAATTTCTATGTTGATGATGCCCTCACATCAGTCTGCAATGAGAGTGAAGCAATTGACTTGTTAAATAGAACTACAGAAGCTTTAAGGACATTTGGAAACTTGCGTCTACATAAGTTATCATCAAACAGCAGTGTAGTAAGGTCTGCACTTAATCCTAATGATCTTGCTGAAAACTTGGAGAAGCGTAATCTTGATACGGACGATTTGCCATTACAAAGAAGCCTCGGTTTGTATTGGGACTTGCAATCGGACACCTTTACTTTCAGAGTTTCCAACAGTGAAAAAGTGTTTACACGTAGGGGCTTCCTCTCAACAATCAACAGTATTTTTGATCCCCTTGGTCTTATTTCCCCCAGTGACTATACAGGGTAAAATTGTACTCCGGAAGCTCATGACTGAGTCAGTTAATTGGGATCAGCCACTATCTGAAGAGTATCGACAAGAATGGGAAACATGGCGAACTTCTTTGACACACCTTGAACATGTAAACATCAGTTGAATGTATACACCCTTTTCAATTCGAGACGCCTCAAAAGATGAATTGCATACATTTTCCGATGCATCTGAGAAAGCGATTGCGGCAGTGGCATATTTAAAAGTTTTTCAACACGATGGATCTTCTCACCTAGGTTTTGTATTAGAGAAAACGAAGTTAGCACCGATAAGTGGTAATACTATACCTAGATTGGAGTTATGCGCCGCTGTAATGGCAGTTGAAATAGCAGAATTCGTAACTGACAATTTAGACCGAAAGTTAGACACGGTTAAGTTCTACAGTGACAGTAGAGTTGTATTAGGTTACGTAACAAACCAAACGAGAAGATTTTATACCTACGTGGCTAATCGAGTACAGCGTATCCGAAAGAGCTCCTCTCCGGAGCAATGGAATTTTGTACAGACACAACTAAATCCAGCTGATCAAGGTACAAGGAGTATTGCGGCAGATAAAATAAACAGTAGTCTGTGGATTCACGGTCCCGAAGAATTCATCTCCAAATGTGGACATCAAGCAGCATGTTCAGAAACTTTATATCCGTTGATTGAACCTACTGATGACAAGGAATTGCGTCCAATGCAGCAGGTTAATGTTTGAAAAAAAAACATCTGTTTATTTTCAAACGGCTCTTGGATCGGAGCGCTTTGAGAGATTTTCAGAGTGGATGAGGTTGGTAGAATCTATGTCATTCTTAAAACAGGTTGCCAAGTATCGTACGACAGCAGCGACAGAGGACACAAGGTCTAAGTCTGTTAGAAGTTATAAAGAAGCTGAATTATTTATTATTAAAGTGGTTTAAAATGAAGTTTACCAAACAGAAATTGATAACATAAGACAAAATTTGCGTCTTCCCAGGAATAGCACTCTTGTGTCATTAAACCCATTTCTTGATTCACACGGTGTTCTCTGTGTCGGCGGAAGATTGAAGAGGGCTAATATTGAACTGCATGAGAAAAATCCTATAATTATCCCGGGTAAGCATTATATTGCCAAGTTACTCATACGGCATTTTCATGAAACTGTTTGTCACCAGGGACGACATTTTACCGAAGGAGCCATCAGAAAAGCAGGTTATTGGATAACCGGTGTGAAGCGTTTAATACAGTCATTTATTCATTCGTGCTTTAAATGTAGAACATTGAGAGGTGTAGTTGAATTTCAGAAGATGTCTGATCTACCGTCCGATCGTCTTGAATCTGGTCCACCTTTTTCTAATGTTGGCATCGATGCCTTTGGTCCGTGGAATGTAGTGACCCGAAAAACTCGTGGAGGCAGCGCACAGTCTAAGCGGTGGGCAATATTATTTACTTGTCTCACAACTCGCGCAGTACACATCGAATTGGTAGAACAGACAATTTGAAAATTGATACAGTTAATGTAGAAAATGGTCCAGTAAAAGACTTCATATATAAATCTGGCACAGTGTGGATTTTTAACCCTCCTCACTCCTCTCACATGGGAGGAGTGTGGGAGAGGATGATTGGAATTTCCCGTAGGATATTAGACTTTATCTGTCGTCAGTGAATGGAAAAAATCTTACTCATTATGTTCTTGTGACCTTTATGGCAGAAGTTTCTGCGATTATAAATAACAGACCTCTTGTTCCGATATCTTCAGACCCCGATTGACCGATTATTCTGTCTCCTTCAACACTTCTTACACAGAAAACATGTGATACTGACACAACTTATTCGCTAGATGACTTTAATTTAAAAGATCTATATAAAGCGGAATGGAAAAGAGTTCAAATGCTATCTTAACATGTTTTGGGTTACATGGCGAGAAGAATATATTCAGACACTACAAACTAGGCGGAAATGGCAGGAAAATAGACCTAATATTCAGACAGGTGATGTTGTTCTGTTAAGAGACAAAGCTGTGTGTAGAAATCAGTGGCCACATGGATTAGTAGAGGAAGCGTTAAGCAGTTCTGATGGTATTGTTCGCAAAGTCCGTGTGCGTATAATCCGAGAAGGAAATCCGGTTGTATACACCCGTCCAGTCACAGACCTTGTTCTATTAGTCTCAGAGTGAAACACTTGTTATTGACTTATGTAATATTATTGATACAAATCACCATTATGAACAGTAAGACATATTGATGACTTTTGATATTGTGATGTATATATGTTATTTTTTTAAATCATACGTTAAGATATATAATGATATTTGGTACAGGTAGTCCAAGTTGAAGTATTTGTATAAATACAAGTTATATTTTTGATTCAGCAGATGATTAATTTGTAAATAGGTTGTTTGTTTTGTTTTTATTTAGAATGATATCTGTGTATATCAGACGGGGAGTGTTCTGTCTCCGGAATTCCGGAATTTATGTACCGTATATGACTCTATTTTTTTGTAACATCTCATCACTTCCTGCATTATTTGGAAAGCATTTAGACCACTATTTCTTGTTATTTCCTCACTGTCTCGTAACGTGGTAAGTTTTTTATATAGATAATATTGTCAAACATATTTTATTCTACCCCGTAAATGATTTTTATTTGATATTCCTATTGTAAAGTTAAATTTTTGAGTTGTGAGATGTGAATGACACTCCCGGCAAATTGTAAATCTATGGAACGCCATTCGTGACATTTATGTATTTTTCACTACTTATAGTATGTATGGCACGCCATTTGGGACACTTTTGATTAATATTTCATTTTTGTCATTTTTATTGTATTTTTGAGAAGAGAAACATTTTATGAATGCTTTTATGATGTTTTGATCAGATTGTAAAGGTTGTTTATTTTTTCTTTTCAGTTTTTACCTTGTTCTAGAATGATGCACTACGCACCCATGATGTCTTGTCGGTGCTTTATATAAATAAAGTTGTGTAAATAAAATTCTGGTTGGTTATCTGGTTGTTTGGCCTAGAAACAGCACAGTTTTCAATGAATGTGCCTTCTGCCAAATATAAGACTAAAATTGAGAATGGGAATGGGGAATGTGTCAAAGAGACAACAACCCGACCAAATAAAATAACAACAGCAGAAGGTCACCAACAGGTCTTCAATGTAGCGAGAAATTCCCGCACCCGGAGGCGTCCTTCAGCTGGCCCCTAAACAAATATATACTAGTTCAGTGATAATGAACGCCATACTAATTTCCAAATTGTACACAAGAAACTAAAATTAAAATAATACAAGACTAACAAAGACCAGAGGCTCCTGACTGATATGATTAAATGTGTTTGGAAACTATATATAACTTTGAATTTGATCTATGCTATAGAATTTTGATAGTCTGCAATTTCTATTTCGTGAATACCAAAGTCGAAAACGAGTTTTCGGTGCAATTGTACTTAATATAACTGGACCATTGTTTGCCACTTTAATCTGTCCGGCTTTTAGTAAGTTTTGTTAATATATATATAAAGAACGAACTATGTGTATGAGATTCAAGAAATACACATGTACTTTGCAAAATAATACTTGTGGTAAATTGATTTTTCTAGTATAAGAACGTCAAGGAAAAACAATTTTGACGTTACGCACAAATTGTTAAAATAGGATTTCACCATAGTCTTTTCTGACGCTCAGGAAAATTATACAGACAGAGTTACAAATCTAATGGTTATCAATTTATAAACTACCCTAAAAAGGGATCATTCTGCAGTAATTTCGTAAATTTCTATGACAGGGCCATTTTTCACCCTTCGTGGCCCTACTCCAGAATAGGGATTTATTTGACGCATTAATAAATGCTTTTTTATGCAAAAGGAAACACATTGTTCTGTTTGTTTACATGTTCAGATATTGTACGTTTCTCTGTAACGATTTTTAAGTATCGTTCAATCTCGTTGAAATCTCCAGGGCACAATTTTGCACTACAAAACGGGTCATAACGGTTGTTTGAGTGAAGCGAATACAAGCGGATTCCAGTTTATCACTTCGATTAATCCGAAACTAAAAGCTAAACAAAAGACGGTCAACGTCCCGTTTTCTTTTTCGTTGTAAAGTAAAGTCATGCATAATGATGATGTAGACAGCTTTTACTCTGTAAAAAGTTTGCCAATGAAAGCGATTGGGTGTTGATATAGTCAAAAGTTGAGAAAGGAAATGGGGAATGTGTCAAAGCGACAACAACCCGACCATAGAGCAGACAATAGCCAAAAACCACGAACGGGTCATCAATGTAGTGAGAAACTCCCGTACCCGAGGGCGTCCTTCAGCTGGCCCCTTAACAAAATATGACTTCTAGTTTAGTGAAAATGGACGTCAAACTAAACTCCAAATCATACACAAGAAACTAAAATTAACAATCATACAAGATTAATCAATGCCAGAGGCTCCTGACTTTGGACAGCCGCACAATTGTGCGGCAGTGTTAAACATGTTTATAAGATCTCAACCTTCCCCTATACCTCTAACCAATGTAGAAAAATAAACGCATAACAAACGCATAATAAAATTCAGATCAAGAGAAGTCCGAGTCTGATGTCAGAAGATGTAACCAAAGAAAATAAACAAACTGACAATAATACATAAATAACAACAGACTACTAGCAGTTAACTGACATGCCAGCTCCAGACTTCAATTAAACTGATTGAAAGATTATAATTTCATTATATAGATATCAGATACAATCCTTCCCGTTAGGAGTTAAGTATCATATCAGACCGGAAGTAGATACATGGAAAAATTGGTAGTTCAAATTTTCGCCATGGTGTAGTGAATTATGATTAGATTACCGTGAAGAGGAACACTGTGGGGATATAAAATGTGTCATGTGTTTAAGGAAAGTATTCACTGAATCGATTCATATAATTAGTAAGGAATTTTTTGCATTAATTTAGAGGGTACAAAAAGCGTCCAAGGCGGAAACTGTCGTGACATAAAAAAAAAAGTTCGTTAGCCACTTTCTTCGTTTTATATTGATAGTCGACCTTGCTGTGGATAGAAAACAGTGCCTGTGCAACAACGTCGTAGGAAGGCGTCCCAAAATAATTAAAATAGCCTTGCCATAGGTCATAATTATTTGGACTAACCTGCCACCATACATTAAGGGAAACTAGAAGATGCAAAAGAGTGAAATTTACCTGCAGAACCAACAGACAGCTTATCAGCATTGACTGTGGTGTTTGGTTCTTGGACCTTTTCTTCTGCATGAGATTGAGAGTTGTCTGAATCATCCATTTCTGCGTTGCCTGTTTGGAGCTCGCGGTCAGTTTCATTGTTTGAATTTGACACAACATTATCTTCACTCTCGTTATCATCTGTGTCGCTCGAAAAATATGTGTCATACATTGGATTAAATCTCTCATTCCTTGGTCTACTGTAAAACCGTGTAAGCCATCGTCAAACTCAGTACCTGTGGCAGTGCTTGCACCATTAGTTGTCTTACATTTATCAGTCTGTTCGTTCTTTTCAAACGTACTGGTATCATTAGTTTCTTCTGTTCCATTACACGGAGACCCCGCAGAGCCAGAGGCATTCCCATTGCCATCGGGAAATGGTGTACGAGGGCGCTCTTTGGCTTTCTTGTAGCCCGACGTACTCCCACACTCAAAATCGGCATTTGTTACGTCGTCTGTGCTTTAAGTTAATACATACGATGGTGTTCTTCCAGTTTCATAAAATTGTTTGTAGTTTACAGGGGAATGTCGGCGCTTTCGGCAAGTTCGCGAAGAAAACCATGTTGACATATTTTTTTTACGGCACAAGGGAAGTAATTTACGCGGGAATCTTTTTCTTCTGTAGGATATCAACCTTATATATGCAGGGTCATCGCATTAAAAAATATATACGTTATTTAACAATTAGCTTATTTACCTTGTCAATATAATAACGAATTAAATTAATGTTAATAAAACTTATTAAACAAAAGAAGAGATAAATTGGTAAAACATTTGTAAAACAACCTGAAAACTAAGAGTTAGTGTAATATCACAACATTAGAAGACACACGATTAATTAAATATCAATTACAATGGTTTTACTCAATCAAAAAGCATATAAAGGGTTAGGGGGCCTAACTGGATCTGCCTATTGTCACAATGTAAAAACAAAATCAATTTTTACAAAATAAATCACAGTCATATAATTATTAAACGAGTACCATCTGTCTGTCTGTGGAGAACTCGGCGATAAAAGATAAAAAAATTTTTTTATGTTTGTCCATTTTCCATAAGAGCTCTTTCGAAAAGTGAAGGACACAAAAGTTTCCCAATTTTACAATGTTTTATTTTGTATCATGTGATGAAAAGTATAGTACGTACTGTACTGATAATAATGTTATTCACATATTGCCGATAAGTCTTAAACAACGACAGTTTCTGCAATGCTAGCTTCATCAAACTTGGGGTATGCAATTCCATCCAGAAAAATGCAACTCACTAACTGTAACAAGATATCAGTCACCATACAAACATAACTATGTACTTAAAGGCCACATTTTAAAATCAGTCAACACAGAAAAATATCTTGGTATCACCGTATCCAACAAAATGTCATGGGATACCTATATCATTAACATCACAGCTAAAGCAAACAAGATATTAGGCTTTTTACGAAGAAACCTTAAAAATTAATCAGGAAGAAAATATAAGTTCGGCTTATAAATCTATGGTACGATCAAACCCCGAATACTACTCTTCCGTTTGGTCCCCTAACACCCAAAAACAAAAACAAAATAATAATGAAAAGGTACAAGGAAGGGCAGCACGTTACGTCACCAACATGTAGCATAACACCAGTAGTGTCACTTTCATGATTGACCATCTTAAATGGAAGTCACTGGAAACTCGCAGAAACAAAAATCGAGTAACAATGATGTATAAGGTCACACACCATATTATAGCAGTCGACACAAACCTTTACTTCTCACCACAGCCAGTCAAAAACACCAGATTCACACTACAATATCAAACTTTCGGCACCAGAACAGATTACTTTAAGTACAGTTTTTTCAATACACAGTTGTACTCTGGAATAAACTACCACAAAACATCATTAGTGTAAACTCTTTGGATCAGTTAAAAGTACTGCTGCAAAGTCAGTATATTTAGTCATCCACCCTGTTTGAACATAGATATAGGAAGATGTGGTGTGAGTGCCAATGAGACAACTCTCCATCCAAAAACAATTTTAAAAGTAAACCATTATAGGTTAAAGTACGGCCTTCAACACGGAGCCTTGGCTCACACCGAGCAACAAGCTATAAAGGGCCCCAAAATTACTAGTGTAAAACATTCAAACCATACATATATGTAAATGAGTTATTTTGTTTTTTTTATTTTTGCACAAATTTAATTTTTGATTAATGCACTCATGATAAAATCCTCGTATTCCGAATGACAAATTCATTCAGTAAACAGTCAGCTGGAACATGGGTTTTGTCACATATAAGTCATGAATTGCCTTAAAATCTCATGTTGATATTATTTATTGGATTGCATAGAAAAAACTCCTTAAAAGTCAGTTTTACATGAAGTTGAATATCATGTAGGGGTGAATGAGAAAACTGAGAATGGGAATTGGGAATATGTCAAAGAGACAACAACCCCTTCCAAAAAGCAGACAATAGCAACCAATCCGGGGTCTTCAACGCAACGAAAAATCCCGCACCCGGAGGTGGTCATCAGCTGGCCCCTAAATGAAATTGTGTACTAGTTCAGTGAAAATGAACTTCACACTAAACTCCAAAACATATAAATGAACTTTAATAAAAACGAATACAAGACTAACGAAAGATAGAGGCACCAGAGTAGGGAAAGGCGCAAAAATGCGACGGGATTTAACATGTTTTGTGAGATCTCAATCCTCCCCATCCCCTCTAGCCAATATAGAATAAAGAAAATATAGCAATACGCACAGTAAAACTCAGTTTAAAAGAAGTCCAAGTCCGATTTGAGAAAAGATTACAAAATAAATTAAGCAAAACGACAAAGATATATATATTAATAGAAGGCTACTAGCAGTTACTGATGCTAGCTCCAGACCTCATTTGAACTGATTGAAAATTATGTCTTCATCATCTGAAAGTCCCTCTCGTTAGGGGTTAAGTATCATACCATCATAAAATATATAAAGAACATAACCCGTATCATGCCAATAACTGGTTAAAGAATTAAATGTGTTTATTGTCGATGCAAATTAAAATCATTGTATGTTGTGAAATTACTTGAAATGAATGTAAAAACGTTGCTAAGGTTTTTTCCAATTGACTAAGTTAACAGGACTGGTAGTCGATTACACTCATACCTCTTAGACCAATGTATGTCAAATTCATTTGAAAGTTCGTTTGTGAAAATCCAGTAAAATAGTAACGGAGATAGGCCATCTATAGTTAAACGCATAGATTGATACGTGGTTTAATTAATATAATTAATATCAGCATCCTAAAATGGATTGCAAAATTGTTTCAACAATTTAAACGAATATTGTGAGCAATGGAACTTACATTTGTAAAAGTAAAATCGAAAATTGGCAAGACTGAGGCAAAGGTTTTTGATAAAATAAAAACAATAAGAAAAGCGGAAAGTTTATTCTAAAATTGCATAAATTGAACATTGTACATACATAACATTGCATAATAATACTACCGAAATTGCAGAGGTGTATTAAAGTCATATTTTTGTATAAAGAAAATGTTGTATTTTGATGCTTTTGCTATAATTCTTCTTCGCCTAGGGTTTAAAAGGTTGATAAAAGTTTTGTCTGACCTATACGAAGTTCTATAAGTTTATGAAATGATCTATTCAATTGTCCTTTATTATAATCGAGATATCGTTACTTACTTTGGTGAATAAAGAAAAACACTTGAAGTGAATTATTTGTCAATGAAATCGGTAAAACTTCAAACTAAATTGGCGAAACAAAATATATTTGTGTCATAGGCCTAAAAGTAAAGTTGTACTTCCTAAACTGGAAATGAACCCAGGACACGTTCTTGTGCTAGCTCCAAGTGATTTTACTGTAGGGGATATAGGGTTCATATTTTAAACTCAAAGGATATTATCATATGATGTTGATAACAATTATAAATTATTCTGCTTTAGCAAAACGTATAAATGAAAATACAAAGTTTTTGAAAGAATTGCTCTTCAACAATGATAATTAAATAAATTAAAAAGCAAATTAGTACGATTTGTATTTAGTATTTTTTCTGATTAAACACCTACGGTTGAACTTTGCCAATAATAAAAAAAAATAACACAAGAAGCTAGTGTCCATTTAGAGGCTTAACCTAGCTTCAGAATATACAAAAAATATATTAATATTAAAATGAAGATGTGGTATGATTTTCAATGAGACAACTTTCCATGCACAAGAGACCATATGACATAGACATTAACAACCATAGTACATGTAGCATATGCAAACAAAGTACACTTTATATAAATTATTATACCAAGTAACGATCTATTAGCGATACAAAAAACTGTCAAAAACTGCGACAAATTAATTTATACATAAAAAAAACAAATAAATTGACGACTTATTACTTGCAAAATTGTGTTGCAGTTATTAAAAAAATTAACTAGAGCTTGTGTCGCTCACCTGCATCTTCAACAATGACCACTTTTTGTTTTGATAGTATTCAGCACGAGAGTGTTCTAGAAAACACTGTTAAACATGTTAACTTAATAAAGAGTGAAATCAAAATGATTTTAACGTATTTAAAAATGTTGTCCTGCAGATCATATTTGCTATTTAAAGTTAATATTTGTCTATAATTGTAGTTTTCAAACAAATATGAAAAACAACTTAAAAATCAAAATTAAGGGCTATTCTCTTATAAGGAGTTGACTGACGATATGGGCCATGTATACTTATCCTGCCTAGCTGATTATTTTTGCTTTTTGAATTTTTCTAACCATCTCCGTGCATTTACCTTTTTCGGTTTGCAAAGCATAATTTTGCTAAATTTGTACAATTTTCTCTATTTTTGCTCTAGAAAAATTTAAAAAAAAGATACCAAAATTTTTAATTCTATTACTTTAACAATACTATATAGTACTAGATTTACATATATGGAGGTAAGTAATAAGTGTTGTTTTCTTGCGATGATGGATAATTGAAAAATGGTAGAAAACTGGCTAACCCCCCAAACCTTTCATTGAAAGTTTGCCATTTTATTTAGTTGAACAGTCCTGCCTGATGCTCTCTGACATTGACTCTTAACATTTTGATAATTCCTGGTAAGTTTTTCATTATTTTAAGCACTTGCAACATAAAAAAACTATAATACACTAGCCATGTTGGGCGTGTTTATTGGCAAGCAGGATCATCGGACACAATTTGATAACTAGATATATCCAGGATAAGTCCAACTTTGGTTCCGCTGAGAAGATGACTGTAAAAATATATATATCGGACGACAGCAGACAACAGACGCCAAGTAATGATAAAAGCTCATTTGTTCATTCGGTTCAGATGATCTAAAAAAAATTAGAGAAAAAAAAAAAAAAAAAAAAGAAACTTAAAATATGCTAAGTGTTATTATTCTTAAAATATACACGTAATAAAACCTTAAAAAAGCAAAACATAAATAAATACACAAAAAAGCAAAAACATATAAACATACAAAATATCTTCAAATGCCAATCGAAGCAAAACATCCTTTTTATTCATTGATTTCTTTATTAAACAGCATTCATCAAACACAATTTTCTTTTTGTACCAAATATGCAAAACAATATAAATTACCTTGAGAACTCAAGAAGGGTCCCTTGTGCATTTGTGCGAGGAACAGAATTTTTTTTTCGTGTAGCAAAAATTGTTACATTAAATTTGAACTGGTTGTAATTTGATAAGCCATCGAATTACTTTATGTTTTTTTAAATAACATTTTCTGTATTTCAATTTCGAAATCAGTTTCTATATTAATTAACCTACGCCTTATTTTCTCATAGTATAACTATTAAATATTGAAATTTCATAATGTTGGAACGTTTCGTGAAATGACAGAATGGTTTTCCAAATACATGATAAAATAAAAAATGTAAATTCTTTGTAAATTTGAAACAAAAGCTGAATTTGAAAAAAACCAAAACACATTGCTGGTTTAAATGTCTGTTTATGGAATCTGTTGTTTGATATAAAGAACTTGAGTACCAAACTGGCACCTTAATATTCGAATACATTGTGTAACAAATATATGCAGTACAATGTATGATTACCATTTAGACAATTATTTAAAATGATCAAAATGACAAGGATTCAAGACCGGCCTTTAACAATGAATAAAGCTCAGTTGGTTTTAAACACATTTCTAATTTGTTGAGTGTGACAAAAAGAATCGAAATATGCCCTTAATTTTACACAAGGAAAAACACAGTTTACATTTTGATGAACATCATGTGCTACCTTCGTGAAACCATTTTAAAGATTTCGTCAAAAGCAAAATCAATAATTATAGACTATCTTTGATCATCTCAAGCAATGACTTGAAATGACCAATGATAATCTGTTTATCGCTATTTTACCTATTTACCGACAATTGAAGTATTTGCTCTTTCTTACTTATATAGATGACTTTTATACAATGATAACTTTTCTATCATTGACCACTGATGATAACAATCGAAAAAAATGCTGCGAGAATTAAGTTTTTAATTTGGTTTACAAGTCTGGTTTCACTGTGTAACCTGTGTAATCTAGCGTCGACATCTAATTACAGGTTGAGCTTGCGTTGAGGTTTCTGCTGAAGGATCTACGACGTCTGAAAACAAATGTGTAGGTCAGTTCTGGGTAGTTACCTACTCGGAAGGGATAGCTCATCTCACGTCTTACTGAACAATGTCTCACGATTTCATACTCGTCATGTTCATAGTAGATCGACATATCAATGGTTGGTCTAGATTGGAATGATGGGAAATGAATGTCCAACATGACTTTGTTGTAGGACCATGATAGGAATTTGAAGTTGCATTCCCAAACTGAGCCAGACTTTTCCTCGCATTTTGTGGACTTGATTTCACTCTGTGGACAATACGTTACGTCTCCGTTTTTCATGATGATAGCCTTGGCCTCAAAATCGTGATTAATTTCCCTGCAAGTATAACAAACATTCTTAACTGAATGATACACACGGACTGGGTTATACTGACACACGGAGTAATACTCCAGCAATGTGCCAATGAAATATAAATAACAAATAATAGTATTAGACATTCAGATTGAAACATTAATATTTTAGCCTTTCGCGCCTATCCAGCGTCAAGCAATCATTTTGGCTCGTTTGTAGGTTTCGGAGTTTAGTCTTGAACCAACTTTCCTGAACTAATCTAAATATATATTGTTTATGGACTAGCTGATAGCTGTCTCCGGGCGCGTGATTTTCTCGCTGTGTTTAAGATCCATTGGTAGCCTTGGGCTGTTTTCTACTTTGACATACTCCTCATTTCAATACTTAATTCTTTAAATCTAAAGGTCAATACACATGGAAATTTCACTTACATTAAATTCACGAGAAATCAGTTCATGTGAGTGTCACGTGAATCGCATGTGAAACTCATATGATTTTGTTTTGGTACAGCGAAATGCACGTGAATCAACTAGAGTTATTCAAATGACACTTAAATTAAAAACATGAAAAATAACGTAAATTTCAAGTGAAATACTACTGACAACGAACCAGCTTAAAAAAAACCAACAGACAAATACATGTATACAAATAACAATATAGAAAACTTAAAACTGAGCAACACAAACACCCTCTTAAATTGGCGGTGATATCAGGTGCTCCGGAAGTTTAATCAGATCACATATGATGATCAGAAATAATGATGTTTATGATTACTGTCATTACAGAACAATATCTGGTACTGTATAACGTATACTTACTGTCCTAACATAACAATATCTGGTAACCAGATTACAGATGAAGGTAAGCTAATTCTAGGTTGTCCTCTTGGCCACGACAGTCTTGGGTCATTCCAGGAAACACACTGCATAGCTTTAAACACAAGTGTCTTTGGATTCTATTAATGAATACAATGTTTATGAAGGAATGTTATGGTGAATTATTAGGAGAAGCACTTTTTGTTGATTTCTTTACAATGATACCCTCTAAGTACAGTACACTGCTTTGATGTTTACATTCCAAATGTTTTGTTGAATTGTTGATAGCACTTATTTGGTTCGGTTTAATGATCACTTACATTGGCAAAATGTATATATCCTTCAAATGTAGTATACCATTCTTATTAATCTTGTATTATCTCTAATCATTGGTATTCAGCGATTCTTGGTTTAAACAGAGACAACGTCATTCAAGCACTATATATACTTACAAAGACCAATGTTTCTTTTGGAATAAGAGAATGTGTTACATTATTAACAGGGTCGATGGGTCTGACAAGTTTGTTGTAACCATTGAGAACAGTCGTAATAATATCATACTCTGTTGCAGATCTTTCTAATAAAACAAAAAACTAAAATATGCATAATTCTATGATAAAGTTACAACCATTTGACGTTTCCCTTCTTTTTTCAAACTCGTTTTAAAATAGTTCAAACTATAATTGTGAAGGCTGTGACTTTGATTCTTTAAACTATAGTTTAAGATTCAAGGGAACAAAATGAATACTTATTACTAGAAATTAATATACAATCATATTCATTATAAATAAATGACATTTCGTCTATCATATCGACAAAAAAGCGGTAACTTTGTCACTACGATTAATATAAATAAGACTTCTTCACTATCAAAATGATCAATATCAAAAGTTTATCCAACATTGCTGAACAAATTTCCTCTTTACAGTTTATCTTTATCTATGATAATATTCAAGATATTAACCAAAAACTGCAAAATTTCCTTAAAAAAGTATATTAGCGGCAGCAACAGATAAACCGGTTGTCCGACGCGTCTGAATATTTCAGGGAAAAGACCTTCACCTTGTGAACATTTTTACTCCTTTTCAGATTTGTTGTTAATGCTTTTATATCAGAGCTATAAGACTAAAGCCCCATTGTTCTATTTTTAGCCATAGCGGCCGTCTTCGTAGATCAGATACATTTTTAAAACAACATACAATATGGAAGATCAGATACATTTTTAAAATCAGATACATTTTTAAAACAACATACAATATCTACGATTTATGCGTAGTTTGGTTGTATTTGGCACACTAGTTTCTTTGTAAAAGATGTTTTTAAAGATATTGGACAACGACGGATGACGGACACCAATTGATGAGAAAGACCTATTTAGCCCTTTTCGGCCAGGTGAGATACACATTGTCTTTATTTAGTACCTGGAGTTTGACAAAGATTTCCTGCATATCCCTCTGGACAGAGACAATTTCCTTTAGCAATGCAAGTTCCGCCATTTTGGCAACCTGGGCGACAAAACTCTACTAAAAAAAGAACACAATATAATACCATTAACAACTTTGGAATTCACTGGTGTTATTGCTTTGAAATAGCATCGAAATATATTTTCCAACCTTGTTCAATTACTGTCTTCTATTGATTAATATATTCTTTGGTCATACAGCTCTTTACCTGTTTCCGTTCTTATACACCCTTGGCTTTCAAATATTTGAGCGTTCCTGGTAAAGACAAATAGAAAAAAGCACATAGTAGGCATTACATTATTGACGTGATGCTTTATTCTATTTTAACATGCTATATTTGCCATTACAGTATGTGAATACATTTGATAATGAGATGTGTGATTTTTTCCAGCCTAAAGAACAAAATGCATATTATTTCAACTTCTTTGTTATAAACGATTGGAAAAATATATATCTATGAAATTTGAAAAGAAAAAATTATATATGGGATGAACATGTTCCTGGTAAAAATATTTTGTGTACCCCTCACCCATTTTCTCAAAATTGTGGCTAAAAAGACTGACTAGATTATTATCAAAATTTGAAAAATTTATTACTCAAAAACTACAGCTTATTGGAAATACTCAAAGTTAAGTTTGATTATGATGTTTATCAAATTCATTGCTACTTCCACTTGTGACCCATGCTTTGGAAATAATTTCACAGCGAGATTTCAATGAGACTGAAACGTCAGAAGAATACATCTTTAATCAACCTAGAAACTAAGAACAATCCTAAGAATATACAGGTAGGAAAATATATTGTTCATTTATTTACATCGAAGTGAATCAGTTTTCTAAATCTGGTTCGCAAATAAGATATCATGCATTACATTGTCAACTATGCGATTGGGAGTCAAATAAGGATGAAATATTAGTGACTTTGGGACAAACAAACTACCTTATCAGTTTTGAACTATTATTTTTTCTTTCGGGAGATTTAACAAAATATTCAAGAATGTAAATATATATTTGTAATATCATAACTATTTATTTAGTTTTCGAACATTAATATACCTGATGTACTAGTATATACTTACGAATATCACATATATCTCCTTTATAACCTACAAGGCATCGACATTGGTTTGTATTGTAACATGTTCCATTGTTCTGACATTCTGGAATGCATGTCACTAAAACAATTGAAAAAGGCATATTTTTAAATTACTTAACATAAGGTATACAAAACATTAACTTATGAACTCTTTTAAATTATTTAACATAAGGTATACAAAACATTAACTTATGAACTCGCACTAAGCTTGTCTCTAGCGGTATAATTTGAAATTGACAGAAAATAAATAAAAAATGATTTTGTAATATGAATAAAAGTGAATCGAATAATGTGTTGCCTTTGAGCTATCTGGCTTTGGATATATAAATCATTCTGAATTCTGTCTCAAAGTTTAAGTTATTGAATTAAAAAAAATATGAACTAAACCATGTCTTGAATTGCTCAGTTTATCAATTGACCGTGTCAAATCAGAAAATCGTTCGTCTGTTTCGCCCACTTAATAATTTACAATGCACATTTTAAACGTAATTGAGTTTTTCCACACGTGGGGTTTTCAGCGCATTATAAACAAAAAACTCGAAACATACAGTACTGGAGTTTGATAAGCATTCAATTTGATTAACATTTAATATTTTGATATTTTAACTGATAATCGATAATCAAAGAATTTATATGATATCGAACGATCGTTCGTGTGAAAGCAATTACCCTTTTCGTTCTTTAAAGCGAATATACCATAAATGTTCTAACATTTGTACGAGCTCTTCGTATCTTTCAACTTTTATCTAGCCTAAAATTTCATTTTTAGAACAAAAAAAGGCATGATATATTTTAAATCGTGGTGCTATTTAAAATTGAAAAAAAAATCTGAATGGATGAAAGAAAAACAAACACAAAAAAAACAAAAATATTTCAAACATTTTTATTTTGACTTACCCTTAGTTTCACAAAGTAAACCTGCATATCCATCTGGACATTGACATTTTTCCCGAGATATGCAAGTTCCGCCATTTTTGCATCCTGGTGGACAAAAATCTAAAGAGACAAACGATAATCATAAAAAGATTTTTCTGAACTTTTTCATCTTTCAAAATGCAGATAAGTTAGTCAATACAAAAGATAACTAGGACTTAATAGAGAATTCATGGAGCATGTATTGTTCGCTTGGCAAACTAATAAAATACAGAGAGGATATATCAATGAAACGGAAATGTAAGGACTGAAATATTTTTGTTGATAATTTTTGTTTAACAGTTTGTTAATCGATTTATTATAGTTTACGAGATAATAGCACATTTTTAATGAAAACGGCAAAATATGTGAGTAAGGGGTCGATTTCAAACATTTAAAAGTTTTATCCTATTTCTGTTTTAAAGTTTCTAGTTATCAGATTACACATGAGAATTGGTAACGAATACTCTCTTAGGGACAATCCGTATATGATAAGGTACATAATCATTTCAGCCATGTCGACACAGAAACGATGTGCACGAATCTTCTTCAATTTAAAAGCTTATATAACGTGTCGACACATCATTTCAGCCGTACTGGTAGTTTTGAATTTTAAAATTGCTATCTATGTTTGTATTACAGTTTCAAATATATATAGCGAAAACCCCAAAATCGTCAAATCGTCCTTTAAGAACAATAACTCCAAAGAATATGATAATAAGACGATGTAGTTTGATAGCTACAGTTATCACACTATTACACGCTTGCAAAGAAGGAAGTATTTACCCAGTTGAAGCACTAAGTCTCACTTTTTTTCGAGTACATGTACTTTTCTCCGTTTTTGTAACCTTTATTTGTATCTTACTAATCGATTTGCGAAAATTTTACACCGTTAAATTATTTTCGCTTTATTCTATAACAATTAATAAAACCCTTACAGTACAGCAAGCTATAAAGGCATTACTTGAAAAATGTAAAACAAATCATACGAGAAAACTAACGCTCTAATCGATATCTAATTGAAACATCGATATCCGATTTGATAATGATCATAAGACGAGCACGCCAGTTCTGATTGATCAAAGAATAAAAACTAAAATAAATAAAATAAATATAAAATATGCAGCAACGAAAACCATCGAAGAGTAAAACACATTTTCATAGGTACCAGGATTATTTTTTTTTATTTACGCCAGACGCGCGTCTACAAAAGAGTTAGACTCATCAGTGACGCTCGAATCAAAATATGTTTAAAAGGCCAAATAAAATACGAACCTTCCTCTAGTCTAGAACAAAAGGGTTACATTACAAAACATGAACACGCGATAAGTTTTAGCTGAAGAAGGATTGACTCGTCAAATCGAGAAAAAAGACACAAATAATTGAGCTGAGAGTACCAACAAATACTGAAAGCTAGTTCAAAGCAAAAACAAAATCATTCATCAAAGACTAATCAATATTTTATTAGTACATATCTAATGATTTTAGATTTTAAATTATCATAGCTTTTTACTCTGCCTTATATAGTAATAATGTTTAATCTGATTGTAAGGAATGTTCTAACATGGAAGAAAGGTAATTTTAGTTAGTTATGGTATATTGAATCCCCTACCATGAAAAGACATCAGTTGTTCAAGTTGTCTTATCTACTTTCACTGTGTAATATCGTAATAGTGCATTAATAAGTACTTGGTAGAAATAAAATACGTAAATTAGAAAATACTTTTACTCAGTCATGGTACATGTATTTTGAACCCCAATCGCAAATTGAACCCCAACCTATAGACCTCAGATTTACAAACCATAAGGGCAATGACCCTGAGGTAAATATTCCTTTTGGATATTACTTGAAAACGAGATCACCTTGGAATCATAGTTGGTCTGCTTTTGTTGCAATTGAATCAGAAGCTCAGAGGAGAAAAAAATAGTTATAGTAAAAGATCAACGAAGTAAGGAAAGGGTCACCTTACGATTGCAATAGCTCAAATTAGCCCTATTTTCAAGATGAAGTAAGCTATTTGACAGTACCACACAAACCACAAACTCCTAAAAAAGCGTCTCACAAAGAAAAATTAAACTATGTCCACATAGTCAAACTGAGTACAAACGTTCACTGTGAAGATTAAAACAAATCTCATCAATATAACGGATTTTATTAGTGAAATAATTCAATGTATGCATAATATAACTATTCTCTGTGCCTATGTGGAGCATAATGTTATGTTATAAATATGCAAAACAAAACCTGCGAAATCAGTGCAAGAAGACGAGATAGGACTTGAAAAGCAGGGTCAACATATGCTCGTTGAGTCATTTTTAAAACTTTGCTTTATCTGCCAGAATTATTTTTTTCAGAGTAAATGTATTTATGGAATGTAAAATAAAACTAGTGACATTGATGTGTGATGCATGTCTATGTGACGAACAGAACAATATGTAATGACATATTCCAGTAGGCACCAGTCATATAATATCTGGGAGAAGCTTTATACAGGATAGACAAAGTTTATTTTGGTACAAGTGTTATACAATTTTGCAACGTTCGATTACATTTAATAGGCTGTAGAAAGTACAGAAATGTTTAAAAGCTATAAAAAAAAGAGCAACAATAGCAAAACTGTGTTCAAAAGTCATTGATCGATACATAGAAAACAAATTGAGTTACAAACTAAAACTTAGGAAACAAATCAATTATAAGAGGAAAAATATTGCTAAAATGACAACACTACGTGACTGAAATACAGCACGAACACACGCAGGAACATTCATCAAAGAGAAACACACAAACAAACAATATGATAGTCGACACAAAATGCAAACCGCAGAACAACAACGAACATATCTCATTAACATCAGACACGTAAATAACATACCTGTTATAGTTTTTATAAGTTTTGGCAAAGTTGTATCCAGGTTATCATAGGTTGTGTCAAAGTAATACTCTGGTTTGGAGACCAAAGATCTAAGTTGTTGTTCATCAACGCTACTCCCAATTCCTATCCCAATTATTGTTACGTTTTTGCTTTTACATTTTTGTAGTCCAGGTTTGTTTGCACTAGATGACTGTCCATCAGTTATCAACACCAAAATATTCTGTGCATAAGGTCGATCTCCTGTCGTGAGTTGGAACATATCATCACAAGTGTAGCCAAGGGCACCATCAATATTTGTTCCGCCACTTCCAAAATATGTTTTTAATATAGCGTCTGTTACATGTTCTTTTGTGAAATGATCATCGAGTTTAAAACTTTTTCTAGTAGAGCCACTGAATAATGCCAATCCAATACGTAGTAAGTCGTATCTGATAGGAAGTCTATTAACAGCATTGGCAAGATACTCCATGGTTACACGAAAATCGTCATGTCCAACACTACCTGATTCGTCTACCACAAATATAATATCAGATGCTGAAAAAATAACAGTTATTCGCGTGATTAGATATAGGAAGATGTGGTGTGAGTGCCAATGAGACAACTCTCCATCAAAATAACAATTCATAAAAGTAAAGCATTATAGGTCAATGTACGGCCTTTAACACGGAGCCTTGTCTCACACCGAACAACAAGCTATGAAGGGCCCCATAATTACTAGTGTAAAACCATTCAAACGGGAAAACCAAAGGTCTAATCTATATAAAGAAACGAAAAACACGTATAAATTACATAATCAAAAGACAACTACTTTACATCAGATTCCTGACTTAGGACAGGTGCAAACATTTGCAGCGGGATTAAACGTTTTAATGGTACCAAACATTCTCCCTTTTTCTGAAACAGTAGCATAACATCACAACATAAAAAACACACGATAAAATATCAATTGGCAGGCTTAACTCAATCAAAAACATAAATTGGTGTTTGAATGACAATTTCGTTAGAGCTTTGAACATTTTATTGCATCTTCTACAGAAATAATTCTTACGTGTTGCCTCGAATCATGTTCCAATTGATAATTATTTATACAGAAGTCATAAATTGTGGAATATCCCTCTAATAGCAATAATTTGGGTTTTAGACGATCAATTTATTCATTAAGAACAACTTTTACTTTTGTATATATATTTCAACATGGACTTAAACAGTAACAAGTCAGTGTTTATCGATACATCCTGTTTTCCTTGTATATGGATATTTTGCATCTAGCTGTAGGCAACTCGTTTACCTGGACTCCACAAGAAGGATTTATATTATATAGTTTAATGCCCCTAAATAAAAATAGTATATAATGTTATTTACAAGTTAATGATTAGATTTCTGAAACATTTTAATAATGAAAACCACACATATATTCTTAATTTCGTTTAGCTGAGCTTAAACGGAAACTACCGGTACTACGTAAGCAACTCATATATTTCTTAAAAGACAAAGTATGCTAACCAATGGCTCTATTAAACTGAAAACTGCAACATGAATAACTTTACTAACATACTTACGATTAACGTCACAAAAATCGCCTGCATAACCTGGTCGGCAAGAACATTTATTTAGTCCATAACATTCCCCGCCATGCTGACAAGGTGGAAAACACCCATCTGTAAAAAAAACAAAAAAAAACACATTTAATCAGCCCCTTTATTTTTAAACATTAATTTTTAATTCATATATTTATGAGACTAAGATCAATTTTCGTTCCTGAAATTGACGTCATAATTAAATGAGATTGAAAAACAACAGTCGAAATATGCCCTTCTATTCGTTTGGTTTGTCAATTTTCCTTACAAAAGTCGTCGTTTCTCTAGAGGCATTACGGCATTTTTGTACTAATATACTAAAACTGACCAACAAGAAATTTTCCCTAGTGTTGAAAATGCATAAAGAATTCAATCAATTTATCAAGTTGTCATTTACTGATAT
Source organism: Mytilus edulis (assembly GCA_019925275.1). Classification (NCBI taxonomy): domain Eukaryota; kingdom Metazoa; phylum Mollusca; class Bivalvia; order Mytilida; family Mytilidae; genus Mytilus; species Mytilus edulis. The sequence goes on from CM034353.1 coordinate 55,692,002, forward strand.
TAGTCTTTTTTTTATTCAATTGATCATTTACGACGTTATGTTGCCTTTTTTTCTGTTCTTATTCATGTATGTCAACAAAGTTGTTTCATAATATTGAACAGTGAAGTATAAAAAGTAAAATCACAAAAATACTGAACTCAGAGGAAAATCAATTCGGAAAGTCTATAATCACATGGCAAAATCAAATAACAAAACGCATCAAAAACGAATGGACAAGAACTGTCATATTCCTGACTTGGGACAGGCATTTTCAAATGGTGGATTGAATCTGGTTTTATAATTAGCTAAACCTTTCACTTGTATGACAGTCGCATAAAATTGCATTATATTGTCACAGATGCGTGAACGAAACAAACAGACACAATAGGTAAATAGGTAAAACAAATAGGGGTACAGCAGCAAATTTATATAGATGTAGTTCCCTGCGAAGAAATGACAAACGACGTGGTGTATGTACCAAACTTTTTTTTTTATCCGTAATGAATCACAGAGTAAACCAACAATTATAGTTAATTTAATCACTAATATATAATCTCTTTGACATATTCCCCGTTGTCATGGTTTAGATAGAATTTATAAGAATGCATCTTTAAAACATATGTTTGGCGTTTAACCAAATAAGACCAGGATTCAGTGGTTCACTAAACATGTATATCTGATAATGTGAAGGGACATTGTGCCACATGTACTGTTCTAGTTTCAAAAGTTTGAAAATACATGTTCGTGTACTGTGGATTAATTATTATTCTTTGGGTATTAATTGTCGTGGATTTAGTGGTAATCCTGTAGCCACAAATCCAAACGAATTATAATATCAAACAAATTACAAATGTTCGATAGTATTACATTTAGTCTTTGGAAAACCTCGAAAATGCTACTTTTCCGCGTGTCGTTTAAGTACACAGCCAAGTCCTAAGTCATTTTTTTTGTTCTGAATATGCATATTCAAAACAACATATGCAATAGTCCATTTGCCAATTACCGATTTGATTCTGTAATTACACACTTTAAAACAAATTACTTCCCTTTGTCAATCGCAGACTGGTTCCATACCGGACAAAATTGACTCTTGCCAATGCAAAGCATGATGAATTGAAATTGATGTATTGGCGGTTTAACTAATTTTTCATGAATAATAATTTCTGATGTCAAAAGTATTTATCTTAACAACAAATTAATGTAATTAAAAGATTAAAAAACTTTAAAGATTACTCACATTACGCACAGGTAAATTTGGTCTTTCTGCTAGCTCTCCATTGTAAATAAAAATTATTGTCCCTCATAAGGGAGACAACTAAAAATGGGATCTATCACTACAGGGTCAATTACGGGAATTGGCAAATACCCTATTAATGGACACTTATATATTAAATTATTGGTGCGTAACTATTGATCCTCTGTACAGCATTGGGAATAAAACACCGAAAAGCAAAACAATATTTATTTGGATCTAAAGTGTGACAAATTGATTAACACTAGGTTGCATTTCTGAAAATTTAACTTAACCATGTCAACGGCTCAACCGAACAATAACAATGGCGGTACTTTGTTAATTCTGCGTTGATTTCTTAAACAACATTGTCAATGTACATCGTTTGCCTAACAATGTAGATTCAAAAAGTTAATTTGTGTTTTATTTGACCATTTGAAAAGAACTCAGTCAATTTTTGGGGTACATGTAGTATTAAAATCATGATCAATATACAACTTTCGAGTTCGATGCATTTCCGTCAAAAACCTCTGGTTTTAGTGAACGTCATTTTTGCGTTAAGGGGCGTCGTCACTTCCGTTCCAACGTTGAGCGAGTGGTTGGAAAACTATAATTCTATATTGTACGAATTATTCGGCAAATTGAATTCTCAAAATTGACAATCAGCATTGCTGTCATAAGGGAATTGTCATTAAGTACCTACAGAACAACCATTATTTCTTGTTTATCCTGCACAGTGACGATCACTAAGACGCTTGATGAACGTAAATAGTGAAGGGATACAGGCGACCCCCTTTATCTGGTAAATGACGTCATAAAGGCGCGTATAATTGACGAGTTTTTTCCGGTGACGGATGAACTCGAAAGTGGTCTATTGAATCAAACTATTAAAGTTTCACATAAAACTACTAACCATGACCATCACATCAATAACAGCTAAACAAAATAATACATTGAATAAATCTAAACTTACGACTAGAACATACTCCTCCTACGGTTTTGTTTGAACAGCGACATGAATCAGGACCATAACAGGTTTTGCCATCGTAACAAGGAGGATCACAAATGGCTGAAATTAAATGCAAAAGGTCATTTAAGACATTAACACATAAAACATCTATTTCTTAATGCAAATGATACCTTAAGTTTAGAAACCGTCTGTTTATTTTTAAAATGATAATATTTCTAATATAATCGTTAAGGAAAATTGGTTGAGATTGTCAATACCTTAAATGGTCAGAACGCTAAAGAGTCATTCGTTTCACATAAAAAGTAAAATCACAAAAATACTGAACTTAGAGGAAAATCAATTCGGAAAGTCCATAATCACATGGCAAAATCAAATAACAAAACGTATCAAAAACGAACGGACAAGAACTGTCATATTCCTGACTTGGTACAGGCATTTTCAAATGTAGAAAATGGTGGATTAAACCTAATAATGCATTCTTTGCATTTAATTGATAAATTCAACAACACTTACCGTTATCTTGATGATATTTTTTTCGTTAAATAATCAAGAATTTTCTCAATATACTGCTGAAATTTACCCCAAGGAACTTACTTTAAATAAATCAAATTTATTCGGTAATAACTGTCCTTTCCTTAAATTAGATATTTCGGTTTTAAATGGGAAACTCCACACTAAAATTTACGACAAAAGAGACGAATTTTCGTTCCCTATTGATAATTTTCCATTTTTAGATGGTGATGTTCCTTTGGCACCATCTTACGGTGTTTATATTTCACAACTTGTTCGCTATGCCCGTGTCTGTTGTGACGTTTTTGATTTTAACGAACGCAACCTATGTATTACTGGTAAATTATTAAACCAGGGATATTGTTACCATAAATTACTGAAAACCTTTACTAAATTTTTCCATAGATATAAAGATTTGGTTTTGAAGTTTGAATGTACCTGTAGAAAACTTATTTCAAACGGGATAGCACATCCTTATTTTTACGGAAATGTTGTGAACCGTGCCCGGAAATTTAGAAATGATCCATGTAAACTTGTCGCTCCTTTAAAAAAACTTATTTTAAAAGGTTACCTATTCAACACTGTAATAAGATCATTGAATATTGCTTTTATTGGAATAAATATTGATTTTGTTATCAGTAGATTAAAAGCTAACTAAATTTTACTAGTATGTTATATATATACATATTCATGGATCTACAATCTGTCGATACCTGTAACTTGGCATTGCACAAGGTCATGTTTTTCTCTGGCTGTTTATGATGTCTTTACACTAAATCCATTGGATGTTGGATGTGTATGGATTGATAGTTTAGTCTCAGATGCATGATTTTTTTATTAGTTGTTAGTGGCTTTTAAAAACTAGCTGTCAGATAACTGCGAGTACTCTCAGATCTGTTCATTTTGTCTTTTTGTGTCGGGATGTATTAGTACCAGGCCACGTCCACTCATATTTTTGTCCATCTGATGAGTTAAGCCTTTTTCAACTGATTTTTATAGTTCGTTCTTATGTTGTACTGTTATACCACTGTTCCAGGTTAGGGGGAGGGTTGGGATCCCGCTAACATGTTTAACCCCGCCACATTATTTATGTATGCGCCTGTCCCAAGTCACGAACATGTATATTCAGTGGTCGTCGTTTGTTTATGTGTTACATATTTGTTTTTCGTTCATTTTTTTTACATAAATAAGGCAGTTAGTTTTCTTCTCGTTTGAATTGTTTTACATTGTCTTATCGGGGCCTTTTATAGCTGACTATGCGGTATGGGCTTATCTCATTGTTGAAGGCTGTACAGTGACCTATAGTTGTTAATGTCTGTGTCATTTTGGTTTTTTGTGGATAGTTGTCTCATTGGCAATCATACCACATCTTCTTTTTTATATTTAAGTGTCAAATCTTTCACGAATATAAGAATCTTTCTCTATTAAAGATGCAACAATCTGGTTAAAACCCGATACACAAGTAACCGTTAGATTTGTTTGTCGCAGCGTGTAATAAGTAAAATAAGTACAAAACCAAACGTCCGACTATATCAGCCAACGACTGGAAAATAACTGTCGGACATAGTATATATCTATAATCAAATCTATTGTAAAATCGTTTGATTGATTTTCTAGGCGTTTTATATAATTTAGAAATATTTTAAATTGACAGAGTAAAGTAGCTACTTTACTCTGTCAATTTAAAATATTTATAAATTTAGAACGTTCAGTGCTGTCTATTTTGGTAGTTTAATTAACGTAATCATTCTTGTACCATAATAATAGTCGTTCCCGTTAAAGTTTTGGAATTGTGCTAGTTCATATCGCACATTATTATTTGTATTTAAAGCATATATTTGAACTCTCTGTTGTAATAAGCCATATAACCTATGTCATGTTTAATACATTTTTAGAATGGTGCAAGCGTCTTAACTGATGTTCGGTTTGACGTTTTTATTGTATAAATTTCCAGATTGTAACAGTTAAATCTAAGAAGACTTAAAGATGATTCATTTAACATCAGAATCTTACTGAGGAAGGATATCTGTTATCCGAAATATTTATAAATAATTACATTTATAGTTACCTTTTTTTTGTATTTGGTGTTGTTGTGTACATTTTTAGGCGTTTATATAATTTATTTATTGTATACATGTATCGTTAATCGGAACGATCCAGCGCCCTCGTGGGGAAAATCGTTGACTTCTATTCAGACTTTTTAACATCTCAACTGTCACAACCTTTGGAAATTGAGAGTTGTGCCATTTCACATCGCAAATTACTATTTATATTTGGCATATATTTGCAATCTTTGCGTCGTGTTTGGAAATTTTAAAATTGTTCCAGCGTCTGTGATGTCCGTTTAAATTGTATGAACTTTCAAGATTATGATAGTGTCTCAATTTGAATATTTTGACATGATTCATTTGACATCAACCCAACAATGTTAGATCTGTAAATTTGCTTTCGCAAATTTGTTGTTCTTCCCTCGCCGGGATTCGAACCCATGCTACTGAGATATCGTGACACCAAATCGCCTGCACTGTAGCCGTCCCGCTAGACTACACGACCACCTGGGCTTCACATGGATCATGTGGTAAACATTGGTTGGTATGCTCACATATAAAGGAAACCAAGGTATTTTGTGACAACACCGCAAAGAATATACCATTCAGGGATAAATAAAATGTAAAACCCTAGGCGTAGTATATGCAATTATTTGTACAAAATGTGAAAAAGTTATATATGTAGGACAAACGGGTGATACACTATATCAACGGATGCTATTGAACTTTTCAAAAATACGAACAAAGAAAACAGAAGATCCAGTAGCCAACCATTTCATTCAGAAGAATCATTCAATGACAAATTTAAAAGTTACCGCCATAGAAAGTGTATTTGGGACAGAAATTGACAGAAAAACTAAAGGAGCCTTTTGGATAAAAAAAATTAAAAACTTTAGAACCTGAACATCTCAACACAATGTATGAACGATAATAATAATTTTTATATTAAAAAAGCGGAAAACGCGGCAAATGAACGTCATAGAAGTTATTATAACGTAATGTATCCAAGAGATGTAATTGTTGTTTCAATGTTGTAATTTATTCCTATGAAGAAGGCCGTAATGGCCGAAACGTATGGGAATTTGTGTTATAGTTTTTACTATATATATATATAACTCAACAATTTTTATATATCATACATGATCCCATGTGATATATAAAAATTGTTGAGTTAGATTGCTGATAAATAATACATACATTGTGTATGAAAATAATAATATAACATCTACACACGCTTAAAAAACACGTGTCTCATGTCTATCTCCCGGGTGTTACCTTTCCTTAGATTTTAGTTGCATCGTTCTATGTAAAACTAATAGAGAAATTTATTTTCATTCGATTTGAAAATTCAAATAATGATATTTAAAAACTTACGAACATCACAGGTATATCCTTTCCATTTATCGCAGCAATGGATCTCTCTGTAAAGTTTTGTATTTGAACACCTGTATACATTTAAATATTGCAATCATTAAATTATCATTACACGTGAAATAGTTTTACTATTATATTCCAAATAAACAAAATATACATATGTTCTAATACGACAGCGAAGCACAACACTATTGTGGGTTCATTTCATTATACAATATTGTAGCATCAATGTTTTTTTTTTTAAATTTAAGACCAACTATTGCGTTCAACTGAAATTACATTTTCAGAGTTGAAGGATTTTCAGGAATGTCAATGTTGCAGACATTTTCGTATAGGATTTATATCATAATCCACAGTAGATATATACTTTTTAAATCTTACTAAGGTTCCATGAATGGATGAATGTTAACTTTAAAATAATACATAATCTAACCATTTCATCGTCTAAACAAATGTGCATATGTATGTTTAAATATTCTAGTCATGCAAACTAAAAAATGAAAAATAAGAAATAAAAGAAATACAATTATTGTGTACGGGAAAAAATTAAGGCCTTGTCATGATGCGTTCCTAATGTAAATTGTACACTTGAGTAAAACGAAGGTACGAAGATGAATAAAAGGATACCGTTCCAATGTCCCACGCGTCGCACGTCTCTTATCTGTCCAAGGACAGTGATCATAAGTAAAAAAAATGTCTTTAAAAAAAATATATCGTATATTAATGTAGGCACAAGAACGTTTCCATATAATTTTATTGCAAAGAGGCATGAATCCTATAAAAACATCGGTCTTCTCATTCCATAATTTTTTTATAATATAAACTTTTGGTATAAAAATTTCATTAAAAATCAACAATATATGTATGTGTGATAGTTCCTACAATGCAATTTTCTACAGTTTAAAAATCCCAGGGGCATAACTTTTTCAAAAACAATTGCTATACACCGATTAATTTGCTTCATTCAAACTTATAATTTAAATATCATAACAATCCTTTGTTGGTGTGAAAGTGCTTTCAATGCAATTTTCTTTATAATTCAAACTTCCAGGGGACATAACTCTTTAAAATTGGAACCGAGTTTAGAGCACATTCGAAACATCGTTGATTATGTTTATAATCCTATGATACAAATTTTATAAAATATATTGAAGAATGGTACACTTGATAGTAAATACAATGTATGTTTTAATAGATGCTTCCTCAATAACGGACGTTTCTTGTGTAAAAATATCTTATTAGCGTTGATTTTCAAACTTGTCCCAACCATTGATATTGTCTATTATAAATATGAACAAAAAATTCGGAGTGATTGTAACTGAAGTGTAGCCTTCAACGCGCAAATAAGGCAATTTCCAATACCCAAAACGTTATCAAAGGTACCAGGTGCACAAGACGCGTGTTTCGTCCACATAAGACTCATCAGTGACGCTCATATCAAAATATTTATACAGCCAAACAAGTACAAAGTTGAAGAGCATTGAGGATACCAATTGAAAAAAGTCAATTTGGACTGATGTTTATCCATCAAAAATTCAAAAAGAAAAAGCACCTTGCATAATCATTTATTTTACTTTCAGACATATTGATGATTTCCCATTACTGAATAACTTATAGTTTTGTCAGTTCTTCCGTTCATATATCACAGTAACCATTATTAAGGATACCACTGATACCTTGATATTTTATTCAATATTGACACAGATGGACAACTTCACACTAAAATCTGTAACAAACGAGATGATTTCAACTTCCCAATTTCCAATTTCTCAAAAGTATAATGTTTACTAATCATAGATGATACGTTATGCTCGTGCATGTTCTCATTATACGGGCTTCATATAAAGGAGTGTGCTTCATACGCAGAAACTGTTCCAACAGAGTTTTGAGGAAGAAATATTAAAACGTCTCTCCGTAAATTTTATGAGTACCATCACGAATTGGTTGGTATTTACAATATCTGGGTCTCAACTGACTAACATCTTTTTAAACACGTCTTAGATTGTTGTCTAACATCTATGTCTTCTGTCTGTAAAGTACCGAACGTAACTTTTCCCAAATATGAATATTTTACCGAGTCAAGTCTGAATTTGCATTGCTATACGACGTACCTCGGTATTTATTAGTCCAACATTCATGTGCTTAGTTACGATGTTCATTACGTGAGTTCAGTTGTATATTGTGTTATGTCTTTTTGTTTGTGGTGTGAATTCTGTATTTCTGTCACGGAGTGTTGAAATTTTTGCGATATTTTCTAACTTATATAAGCGGGAGGTTGGGTAGCTATAAAACTAACTAGTTCAACCCACCATTTTTCTTAATATGTCCTGTACTATAAAGTCAGGACAGTTTTTATCAAAAGGTCCTTTTCTATGTAATTTGGCATTGTTTTGTTGCACTTCAGTGTTTCTGTTGTTCCGTTGTGTCCTCGTATAGTTGATGTGTTGCCTTTGGTTTTAGTTTGTACACTGATTTGTTTTTTTTCTTAATCGATTTATGACTTTTGAACAGCGGTATATAACTGCTGCCTTGTTTTCACTTAGTTAAAGACATTCTAGACATAAACATTTGAAATAAATCTAATGAAAATATGTCCAGACTTGTTCAGGTTGGAGTGCTTACTAAACAGGATGGATGGACGCCCGGTATTTCTTTGTTACTCGTATCGCGATGCGCGGGACACATTATGATTCTATAATAAAGGGAAGAGAATTTGATATTGCAGGCGGAAAGCATGTTGGTCTTTTTGATTGAATATTTTTAATAATTATTTACTGCATTTCTTTTTTCAGTTTGTGTTCCACTTTTTTTGTGTAATGATTTCCGTTTGATTTTATCTGGTGAGAGTTGTGTTGCTCGGCATTTTTCTATAATATTGTATGTTTCCCATTAATTCTAATTTTAAAATTTCATATGAATAAATATTTATTCATTGATGTAAAACAAATGTTTAATTGAATCGGAATTTCTTAATGTTATCTCGGGTAGGATGATAATTCTTTGCGTGTATACTCTATTTATAACAATTCATTATGGTAAAATATCAGAATACATACCCAGGACAACTGTCAGTGCCATACTGGTATATTTTTTGTCTGGAGCAAAAATTTCTACAAAGTATGAAAATATAATATAAGAATGACATCAACATACCAGGTTATCGTTTGTCAATTATCTAACTTTATATAGTAATGACTTTTGTAATATGTTCCTCATCCCATTCCATTAACTATTACTTGTAAAAACATTTACTGAATTTTATCATCGGTACAAAGACATCATTCGTTAATATTAGGGATGTCAAAACATCTGAAATTGAATACTCGGATACTCGGACATGATACTCGAGTACTCGCAAGTACTCGGATGAATCTGAAACGTCTATTGAAAAGTTTAGATTTTAGTAAGGATGCAGTGTTTTGTTACCTTTCATAAACATATTAACGAAAGACAAATGTACTACAAACATTGCTTGATCCTCTGTGCGTCATTTAAACAATGATTTACCGACCGCTGTATTTTTTTTTACAAATAACCTATCATAATAGCAATCATTGTTTGTTTACGTGTTCATAAACCAAATTCCAACAAAATCAAAAATATTTGCATGTTAGTCCGGCAAAGTACACAATGTATGTGTCATCTGTTCCTGATGAGTTGGTATTTTTTATGATATAATGTACGACATGTCCATTAATTTGTCAACAGCAATGTTGGACTTCAAATTACTTGCGCTTTTTCGTACGCGTGTTGCTCAGTCTTACTTTTGCTGTGTTTTGTTTTTTTGCACTATAGTTTGTCTGATTTTCTTTTTTTTTTTTAGCCATGACGTTGTCAATTTATTTTCGACATTTTGGATTGAATGTCGCTCTCGTACTTTCGCCTATCTTGAAATTGTAAATTAAACAATTATAAATAAGTTTCAAATACAGAGCAATTAAATCAATTTAATTGTTCATCTCATACCAATCAAGTTTACATAGAAGTCTTGATTAACAAACAAAGGTACGTTTGTTCGGCTTGTGGTGAGTAAATTTTTAATCCAAAGTGTTGATCCGTTTACAAACACCATTCCAATGTCTCCAATCAGTTGCATAGGGGATCCCCGCAGTTCACTTTGATTTTGTTCTTGTTTGGAATATGTTCTAGTCAACAACTTCAGAGGAAAAACTGTATGACTTTATTTTTTGTTACAAGTTGTGCACATGAAAAGGACGTTGATGGTATTATTATAACAAATAGTATCCACAAGATATACATATTTATTTTGTAAATTAGTTTTAATTAGTTTTTCGATGGGGATATTTCAACGGAACCAAAGTGAGTGGAATTGTGAAGAGAAATATCTCAAGATGTTTAACAGGCAAACGAGTATCCGAGTATCAAACTGTACTCGAGTACTCGGTCTTCCGAGCGAGTACCCGAGTTCTCGAGTACTCGTTGCCATCCCTAGTAAATATAGCTCAACATGCAGACTTCTTATACGTTCAGGTATTTCACATCTAACCTTTTATGGTAATATTCTTTATAAAGCACAAAAATGTCAGTATTCACCTCAAAAGCTAACAAAACCTTTAAATATACTTATTTAGAAGGGATATAGTTACGATACTGTTGTCAGTAAATTAAAGATTGCATATTTTGGCTTTAATATTGATTCACTTATAGGGTCTTTGCATCGGAACTAAGCACATTTATCTAAAAAAAAACAGTTGTTGGCATGACACGGGTTATGCTCTTCTCATATATGTTATTATGGTATGATACTAGACCACTAACGGGAGGGATTGTGCCTGATATTCATATGATAAAGACATAATCTTCCAATCAATTTAATTGAATCTGTAGCTGGCATGTCAGTACACTGCTAGTATTCTGTTGTTATTTATGTATAATTGTCATTTTGTTTATTTTCTTTTGTTACATTTTCTGACATCAGACTCGGACTTCTCTTGAACTGAATTTAAATGTGCGTATTGTTGTGCGTTTACTTTTATACATGAGCTAGAGGTATAGGGGGAGGGTTGAGATCTCATAAACATGTTTAACCCCGCCGCATTTTTGCACCTGTCCCAAGTTAGGAGCCTCTGGCCTTTGTTAGTCTTGTATTATTTTTAATTTTAGTTTCTTGCATATAATTTGTAGTTTAGTATGGCGTTCATTATCACTGAACTATTATGTATATTTGTTTAAAGGCCAGCTGAATGACGCCTCCGGGTGCGGGAATTTCTCGCTGTATTAAAGACATACATGTGACCTTCTGCTGTTGTCTGTTCTGTGGTCGGGTTGTTATCTCTTTGACACATTCCCCATTGCCATTCAAAAATAAAAAGCACCTTGCATAATCATTTATTTTACTTTCAGACATATTGATGTCCCAAGTTAGGAGACTCTGGCCTTTGTTAGTCTTGTATTATTTTTAATTTTAGTTTCTTGTGTATCATTTGTAGTTGTAGTATGGCGTTCATTATCACTGAACTATTATATATATTTGTTTAAAGGCCAGATGAATGACGCCTCCGGGTGCGGGAATTTCTCGCTGTATTGAAGAACAACAGGTGACCTTCTGCTGGTCTCTGTTTTGTGGTCGGGTTGTTATCTCTTTGACACATTCTCCATTTCCATTCTCAATTTTATATATATAGTAGAACACACCCGTGAACTCGCTGGTCCGTGACTGAATTAAAGTAAAAAAACTATGTGTAAGCCTTATTTTAGCCTGGATATTTAGTATTGATATTGTCATCTGATAAAGTTATGCTGGAATGAAGCACTTTTTTATCAACAGCATTGTCCAATATTATTTATGAAAAAAATTGAATTCTTTGTTTCGCTGTTTTGCGTCATGTCGGCTAACAAATTAAAAACTGTACCTATACGCCTTATTTTAAGCCTAGAATTTTAGTATTCGTATTGTCATCTTTTAAAGTCATACTGATTAAAATACTACAAAAGGAAACAATGTGACAATGATAGAATTTAGAAGTATCAACCCTGTGATTATGACCCGTGTATATAGCAAATCCTAAATACACCGTTTGATGGTGCGTCTGTCAGATGCGGAACGTACAGATAAGGTAAGGTTACAGGTTAATATACTATTGATATCGGTATCGGATTCGACCCGGAACTTGTGAATTATTTGCAATATTAATTATGTGGAAAACAAAAGGGTCTGGAGTTGTGTAATTTTTAATCAACATCATTCTCCTATATTAGCTATATATAAAGTTGAATTCTTTGATTTGTCGTTTTTACCCCATGACGGCTGACAAATTGGACCTCGTTATTTTAGTATTTAGTAAAGATAAGAAAATAAACGTACTATTAAACCATAACTATCATAGCCTATACCATGACATTACTCATTGCAGAGAATGTTCATATATTATAACATAAATTATCTACAATAGTAGCTTTTTCCTCTCTTTAAAAATTTCATATAAATTGTAATAATTGGATTTATTAGACTGTGAAAGAACGTGTTGTGTGTGTGAGAACGTTTGTAATTTTATGTTTAACGTATGCAAGAGTTTTTCAATGTCAGAGTTTTCTATTTTGAATAAAATGTCATTTACAAACATAATAGGTATATAAAAACTAGAGGCTCTCAAGAGCCTGTGTCGCTCACCTTGGTCTGTGTGCATATTAAACAATGGACACAGATAAATTCATGACAAAATTGTGTTTTGGTGATGGTGATGTGTTTTTAGATCTTACTTTACTGAACATTCTAGTTGCTACAATTATCTCTATCTATAATGAACTTGGCCCAGTAATTACAGTGGAAAATGTTTTGATAGATGTTGACCTGATAAACAATTTTACCCCACGTCAGATTTGCTCTAAATGCTTTGGTTTCAGAGAAAAAAGCCAAAATCTACATTTTACCCTTATGTACTATTTTTAGCCACGGCGGCCATCTTGGTTGGTTGGCTGGGTCATCGGACACATTTTTAAAATTAAATACCCAAATGATGATTGTGGCCAAGTTTTGTTAAATTTGGCCCAGTAGTTTCAGAGGAGAAGATTTTTTTAAAAGATTACTAAAATTTTAGAGAATGGTTAAAAATTTACTATAAAGGCCATTACTCTTTAAGGGGTCATTTGACAATTTTGGTCATGTTGTCTTATTTGTAGATTTTACTTTGCTGAATATTATTGCTGTTAACAGTTTATCTCTATCTATAATAATATTAAAGATAATAACCAAAAACTGCAAAATTTCCTTAAAATTACTAATTCGGGGGCAATAACCCAATTGACCTAATGAACAATTTTACCCCACGTCAGATTTGCTCTTAATGCTTTGGTTTCAGAGATATGAGCCAAAATCTACATTTTACCGCTATGTTCTATTTTTAGCCATGGTGGCCATCTTAGGTGGTTGGCCGGGTTTGGTTAAATTTGGCCCAGTAGTTTCAGAGAAGAAGATTTTTGTAAAAGTTAACGACGGAAAAGCTCACTTGGCCCTTTTGGCCAGGTGAGCTAATAATATATTTCAAAACTAAAGTATGTCGTATTAATACCCAATATATTTCAATAAAACATATCTTATTTTTGTAGTTATATGAAAGTAATATGTTCCTCATTAAACAAAACAAAACAAAAAAGAAGATGAACAAAAGTAAAAATTCTAAAAAAAAAAAAGAAAAGAAAAGAGCTCCAAGAATATTCTCAATTGGAAATGCCGTTAGCAAATGGCAAAATTAAACGGTCTAACGTATCAAACGAATGGAAAACAACAATCGGGTCTAATTAATAACAGCACATTGAAGGAGAACGATAACTAATCACACGTTCGATAAAAAGAAAGTGTAATTTATGAATGTTTGCTTTAAATGTTAAAGACTGTATTTGTGTAAAAAATGTAAAATGTTACGACATTCATACGTAAACATGTTTGTGTGTGTAATTTGGTTAACCCAAAAGTGCCTTTAAAAAAGAAAAGTTGAATAATTTATAATTTTTCGGAAATTGGTTTTGTCAGAACAATACTTACGTTCGTTGAGACTTAAAAGTTTAACTATTTTAAAGCATTAAAACTAAACATCGATTTGTATATGTCTGTTTTAAGGAAAAACTATAATATACCGACTGACTTTGGAGGGGGTATCATAAAGACAACATCAACAAAACTTTTCGTCAGTTTTACCTGTATTTTATACAATTGTATATTTTTGGGGGGATTTTCATCTTATCATTCTAAGACTAATAAGTAATAAAATGAACATTTTTAAATATCAAGTAAATATGCCCACGCCACGTTTAAATATTTTAAGAATTTAATTCAATGCTAACATACTATTTTTGGAAATAAACGGATAATGAAACAAATCAAGAAAAGTATGTTGTGCCCTGCATGCAACAATAGTTATCAAAGGTACCCGGTTTATAATTTGATACGCAAGACGCACGTAAGTCTCATTAGTGTCGCTCAAAACGAAATAGTTAAAAAGCCAAACAAGTATAAAGTTGAATAGCATTGAGGCCCTTAATTACAAAAGTTGTGCCAAATACGACTAAAAGAGAGGCGAAAGATTCCAGAGGAACAGTCAAACTCATAAATGGAAAATAAACTGACAACATCATGGCTAAAAATGAAAAAAGATAAACAGACATGCAAAGTTATTCTATGCCTGGGATAAGAAAATTCTTAGTATTTCGAATATTGCATACTTTTGCGAACAGTTGATTTATAAAAAAAAGACCATACAATGATATTCATGTCAACATAGAATTGCTGACTACTGGGGTGGTGATATCCTCGGGAGTGTCATCGACCCAGTGATGCAAATAGTTATCAAAGGTACCAGGCTTATAATTTGATACGCCAGACGCGCGTTTCGTCTACATAAGTCTCATCAGTGACGCTCAGATAGAAATAGTTAAACAGCCAAACATGTATAAAGTTGAAGAGTATTGAGGACCCCAAATTTCTAAAAGTTGTGCCAAATACTGCTAAGGTATTCTATGCCTGGGATAAGAAATTCCTTTTACAACTCTCACTCTGGCCATCGGTTACAAATGGGGTGATTGCATCGAATTAAGAACATTTTGATGTTTTCTTATATATAAAAGAATACGAATTCTTTAAATGTGAACTGCAAGTTAAATATCATGAAAAAACAAATACTATGAATCTTTGAAATGCAAAGTAAATATATAGTGATGCCAAGGTGATCGTGTGGTCTAGCGGGACGGCTACAGTGCAGGCGATTTGGTGTCACGATATCTCAGTAGCATGGGTTCGAATCCCGGCGAGGTAAGAACAAACAATTTGCGAAAGCAAATTTACAGATCTAACATTGTTTGGTTGATGTTTAGACTAGTTGTATATATATATATTGTGTATAAAAATGTTCTAATGTACTCACCCACATAACAAAAAGTGTAAAGACGAAAGAAATAGTATTCCTTGAAACAAACGACTACAGTGTGTAATCTGCGCCATACTTTTGTTAACTGAAATTACATTGAATCAGACCGGAGGTCTAATAAGTGTTCACTCTAAGCACTTCTAAAGTACTTTAAGTTTGGGAAACACCGTTATTTTACACACTATTCTTTTCCATATCCATGTATAGTGACTATTGTTTTTGATGACATAAATGTACTTTCATATTTACTTTTTAATTTAGAATGTTTCAAATGTAAGGACTATACAATTGTGATAAACAAAGTTATTAACATTAACTGTCATAACACGCTGAATACCGTTTGGAATGATGACAAATTTGTTGAAAATTAGTTTGTACACCACAATCGACGCTTCTATCACTTTGTCTCTTTTCCACAACCAAACTACTTAGGCCATGCATTACTGTTTCGTGTATTCAAAACACATCATATTTCTACTATTTCAAGTACTTATACAGTTAGACTTGGTCTTATGTATGAGCTGGTTATTACACATCTAAGTCCATTTTTTAAAAGGATTATAATTTTCAAAACCCTGCTTTCTAAAGTATTAAACAACATTGTCACTACTTTGGTAAAATGTGACATACACTCGACAAATCAAAAACTGGAACATCAATATATCGATTACTTTTTTTATAGTTAAAGTCTAAACTTCTTTTAGTCTTAAATTTTTTATAATAATATATCTAATATTTATAAACAATAAAGTGCACTCTTAATGTACAGATTTGGAAATAAGTGTCATTCGGTGGTATGTGTGAATTGAAACATGGAACACCAATTGGAACATAATCGTGGTCATCTATTACCTAAACATTCAATAACGATCAACAACAGAGTGAATGCGTCTAGATAACCAGAACTTACCATTTGAACCATTTGTTTTATAGTTTCTTTTTAAATAACAACTCTCTTTATCAAACAAATTCTTATGGGAAAATCAATAAACTCATCATACATACCAATATTAACATTGTTATGTTGCAACAAGACATTGAAAGTTCACATTGTAAAGGCGGAATTCAATATAGTTGATATTCATATTTGACAATTAGAACTTTGTCTTGTCACTGCCAATGACATAAAGATGACCTCAAAAGTTTTGATTTCCTAGTTCGTATTGTATCAACAAATACGTAATGCAGAGGCTATTTAAGGATTTACTTAGGTGAGGTTAGGTGAAAATTAATAGATTAAGAATTTAAAATTAATACTATAAGCTGGTAGAGCATTCATTAAGGATGAAAAATAAGCTAAAAATATTGATAGGTCATGGACCTCCTTTTCGAGATATTTGAGATTTAAATTTATGGCGGGAAAAGGCTGACTCGGACTTTTACCTTATATTTGCATTGGTATTATTTGGGTCTCAAAACAAAAGAAAGAAAATCAAAAATCTTCTAAAATTTTGGTAAATGACCTTTCATGAGCTATTAAGTCTTGTATAAAATTATGAATGGGTGTTATGGGGCAAAATATTTGACGTTGTAGTGTATGGAAAACATTTGACACAAAATCCAAAACCATAACTTAGTACATCCTTAAGATATCAAAATAGCGCATTTTTCATCAATTTACGCACTTTTACAGATCATGCAATACTTTCTTTGACTCGGTTAAAATTTTAAACAGAAATATGGAAACACTTTTATTGCATATAATTTTAAAGACGTGAGTGTGTCTTAACAGAAAACAACATTATACGTTTCATTCCAATTTAACTGAAACGAAAGCAGTTAGCGAATGAAGTGTGCATATGATCAATATTTCCATTTTTGAACATCAACAGTCTATTAGACTTATATAGGCCGGATTTGTCTGCTTCACAAACCCTTGTCAGGCGTTATGACTGTTTATGAGATGTATGCATTGAGTACTCAATATTTAATGTAACAAAAGGAAACGAGTCATACGTTTTATGTTTTTTCTGATCTTTCGTAATTAGATTTACAAATATGGGAATATTGAAGAAATGTAATCATTATTGTATATGCAGTTTTATTCGTTGTGTTTTTAAGCTATTTAAACTACTTTCGTTATACGGTTGTTTTATGTTGTTACAGACTCTTTCGGTTATCGGTACTTTAGATATAATAGGAAACAGTGATAAACATATTATGTATACAATGACTAAATCCGTGTCAACAGAACTTTAAACAAATATATGCTGTTCACTCTTAAAAATAATTTCTAATGGAAATTTGAAAATTCAAAAGAAATATTGATACATCATTTTTTGGAAGTAATAACTATTTCAAATATCTTAAATTTGATCGCACATTTACTCTTAAAACTAAGCTACAAATGATGTGTGCCAAGGTTAGAAGAACGAAATTGTTGATAAACATTTTTTTGTCATTTTGTCAAACACTTTAAATTAGTGACTTTGAGGAAATTTTTGAATTTCATAAGCTTCGTAAATTTCGATAATAATAACAAACCAAAATTTGATAAATGTTATTGTTTTAGGTAAATGATAGTTATGACACTAATCTAACCTTTAAAAAAAATAAAAAAAGGAAGCCTACTCATCTTCATGTTTCAACTATACGTATCAAATATAGATGAAGAGGCTAATATATGTATGCAATGATCCCCCGAACATGCTCGTTAAGATTCAATACTAGTGATCTCACCGTAAAAATGTCAATTTAAAAAACGTTTATTTTTAGATAAGATTAAACACGAACTTGGTGTAAATGATGTTGAAATGGAATGATTCACGAAGGAGAATTACTTCAACGAAAAGAGAAAATACGCTCCCTTTCGCAAAAATGGTCTTCTGGAAAATCATGTCATATGTCATATTTTTTTTAACATCATTTTCTCAGAAAATGTTTGTGTTTATTTAGAAATTGGGTTTTAAGTTATCTTGTAGGCGATACTCAATCGTCTGACATTTACCAATTACATTTAAAGTACTTTCAAGTGACATTGAAGAAAATTTATATAAATGTATGCAATAAGGAAGTTATTTTAATACTGTATACATTAGTTTAAGAGGGGCCACTTGAATTAGGATAAATACACACTTGTTATAGAACTCTCATCATTATCTATACTTAGGCAGAAACGGTGTTGAAGAAAAAGAGTTCTGAACCTTAAAGCTGGCAAATATTGACAAAATTCGAAAATTAAATATGATGATAGTTAAGAATATGAACTGTTCATATATATATATACATGCTGGTTTCATCAGAAAAAAGGTGAAAAACTAACCAAACTAACATTACTAACGTTACTTCTTTATTGAAGAAAGAAAATGTCCACAATTGGTCGGATCGTAATCGTTTCTTTAAAATAAGAGCAAAATATCATAACCCCCAGTGTTAATTTTTTATATTTAGATGTAAATGGTATTCTTTTGCGGTATACAATCTTTTCCGTAAGTTTGTGGCTTTTTGGTTTGGTATTTAATTATAAGTTAAGATCCAATTTGTTACATTTGGTATTTCGAAAATCGCCATGGCAGTAAGCAGGTTTTTTAACACCCTTTTTTCGACCTGTTTGTCAAATGCGCTTTTTCACTTTTGTAGTCTTTGGAGCATGTTGTTGTGCCGTATTTAGGCTCCTCTTATGAGAAACTTGTTTTGCATGCACACGTATAAAAATTACGGTTTTTACGCTATTGTAGGATTGAATGTTGTTTTCAATTTAGATTTGTTGTTGTTATTCTGATGTATGCATACCGAGTGAAGATCTCCAAAAATTTATGTAAATTAAAAAGTTTAAATCGAATTTAGCTACGATTTTGACAGTTGAAGGTGAAAAATTAAATTCTATTATTTGTTTCGTTCAGCTGAAACATCCACAATAATATTTAATGATAGTTTTTCTAAGATATTGGTCAATTTGCTAGCAAATAAACTTTTTTAATTTCGCCAGCAGATTCGGGCTATGCTAGACAATCAATTTGACTATTTGTTTTTGAATATATGGAACCTTTAATGTGTCTACATTTGGAGATTGGTTATGTTTTCGGCATGTTCAGTTGTTGAGAAAAAAATATCTAGCTGAACAAATAAATATCAGAAACCAAAAAGAGAACCTATTCCGTCGATAAATGTATTCTTAGAAAAATGAATGCTATTTAACGTGAACATACCGGATTCCTTGTCTTTTCAGGTTTTCCATTTGAATTGGTTCACATGTCTATAGACAACCGTTTGATGTAATGTCAACAATTTAAAAAGTTAGCGTCCTATTCAATATTTCGAAAATGTTGATATTTTGGACGATTCACTACATTTTTTTTTTAAAGATTTTTAGGGAATTTTTGCTATTTAGATGTTCGTTTAAGTATTTTTTTGTCAAGTTTGATAGTTTAAGTTAAATTGGTTTCCATTAATTTTGGGAAAAACGTATTTTCTATCTATTTTTTAATATATATATTGCTATCCAGTTATCAACATTTTTCTTTGCAGACTGCTGATGCTATCTACAGACTACAATTATTTGCGATGTAATGATTCATACTTTAGTATGATAATGCATGTTTGAACTAGTTTTTAAGAACTTTCAGTACTCGGTTAAATAGGTATGCTATTGTTTATATGGTAAGTAATGTATAATAAGCATCCACTTCCTTACACATTGAACTTTTTTTTTTCATTTGTGCTAATACACCACTGTCTTGATTTGTAATTGAGTATGGATGGATGGAGGTTGAACACAGTCATATCTAACTCGACCATGATCTTTATGAAAATGTCAGAAACCATGATTGCTGCAGTCCATTGGCTGTTATTGAAAGTCGTTATGTGTTACTCTCATCGTGTGAATATCAAAGCACTGTGCAGTTTACTGATTGTTCCCTCGGGGACTGATAATTCGCCGTTAGTAAACAATTTATCGATTTCAACAAATAGCAAATATTCTAATCTGATAGACATAACTACAAATAAGTATTATTTATTCTCTTTTAAAAAAAATGGAAAAACTAATTAAAATATTGTAGAGTATATAACTCTTGTTCAAGAATTATGCAATCCTCCATTTGTTCATATCAAACAAGACAAAGCAAGTTAACCGATAAATATTTCAATGCACTTGTTCACAGTACGTACAAATAAAAATTAACAAATAAAAATCCTTAAAAAAGCCTTTGATCGTCATCTGAACCTATTTAAAGTATTTATTACTATAAAGATTGATTACTTTAAATTCAAAAATATTGCGAGGTTTTTGATAATGCGAATAATTTAAATGAGTGAGTATCACAATGATAAGAACCAACATTTTGATATCTGATATCAAATTAATGTTGATGTTGATTGGTATAAATCATGGTTGTGATATTTTACCGGCAAACCCCTTGCATTTTGCACTGTATTTTTCCTCAACAGTCACACTGATTTCGGTTCATCAGCCGTTTAAAACCAATTTTATTTACTAAATAAAAATTAAGCGAAACCTAATTTGACTGTTTTATAAATACAAATTTACAAAATACGACTTCGATCAGCATATTGATACACAACTGGACCCTAGTTCCAATGAAAGCTCAAAGCACCTATTGTTATTCCACCATCTCTTTAAAGTTGACTATGTCGTTAATTGTCCAGGACTCTCGTTACTTAAAAATACAGCACTTAGTTTTAGAGGAAGGAAAATAAAACAAACAAAGACTTCTACCGCAGTTCATGGATGGAATGGTCCTAACAGTATCCGTGATGCAAGGATTGAAGTCAAATACGTTTATGGAATTTTACAACTAAAAAGAATAACTTTAGTATCAGAACTTTATACTTCAGCTGTAGCGGGTCAGTATAACCCGACAAAACATTTATGATCTTTATTTCATATAATTACAACTGTCTTGTTTTGGGTCAGCATTGCTTGCCAAAACATTTTATGATTTTTATTTCTTATAATTACAACTGTCTTGTTTTGGGTCAGCATTGCCTGCCAAAACGTTTTATGATCTTTATTTCATATAATTACAACTGTCTTGTTTTGGGTCAGCATTGCTTACCAAAACATTTTACGATTTTTATTTCTTATAATTACAACTGTCTTGTTTTGGGTCAGCATTGCCTGCCAAAACGTTTTATGGTTTTTGTTTCATATAATTACAACTGTCTGGTTTTGGGTCAGCATTGTTTGCCAAAACATTTTATGATTTGTATTTCTTATAATTACAACTGTCTTGTTTTGGGCCAGCATTGCCTGCCAAAACGTTTTATGATCTTTATTTCTTATAATTACAACTGTCTTGTTTTGCATTGCCTGCCAAAAAATTTTATGATTTTTATTTCTTATAATTACAACTGTCTTGTTTTGGGCCAGCATTGCCTGCCAAAACGTTTTATGATCTTTATTTCTTATAATTACAACTGTCTTGTTTTGGGTCAGCATTGCCTGCCAAAACATTTTATGATTTTTATTTCATATAATTACAACTGTCTTGTTTTGGGTCAGCATTGGCTGCCAAAACGGTTTTTATCTTTATTTCACATAATTTCAACCGTATCTTGTTTTGGGTCAGTATGGCTAGCTGAAACGTTTGTG
Organism: Mytilus edulis; assembly: GCA_019925275.1. Classification (NCBI taxonomy): domain Eukaryota; kingdom Metazoa; phylum Mollusca; class Bivalvia; order Mytilida; family Mytilidae; genus Mytilus; species Mytilus edulis. The sequence continues at coordinate 55,714,047 of CM034353.1, forward strand.
ATCTTTATTTCATACGATTTGTGTCTTCATTGCCGGCCTCCTGCCGATGCTGTCTTTACACATTGTATGATGCCAATGCGATCATTCGATAGGCTACCTTTAAATTATTTTTTAATTTTATGGCTCGGTTTAACTTCCAGTATGTATGCATGAATTGTTCGTAAATCATGTTATGGTTTTTAATGTTGCCTATCTAATTCAAATTTGTAATTATTCAAATTATATATATAAAAAGACTTGATGGTTTAATCCAATGTTTTTTTCTTCTTTTGGTTAAATGTTTATTGTATGCGTCAAAAGCTATAAATATTTACTCGGTTAAAACTTATATCTTTTAACTTTTATCGCAATTAAGGTACAGAAAAATTATATGAAACATCACTTAAAGCTGGAATATTATATTTTTCATTTTGCAACTTTATTTACTACCATACAATATAAACCTTTTAAATGTATTGCATTGGAATAACAGTTTGTTAAAATAAGTTCTGTAGCATGCCAGGAAGAAATGAATTTATTTTATGTAAGTTTTAAGTAAGTTTGTTGTATTCCCCCCTTTTTTATAGTGGTATTATCGATATAGATTATTACTGTTTATATTGAATGGTGATGTTCACCAGTCATTAAATTTCTAAAAAGCTGTATAATTTTATTAAAAATTTTGACTAAAACTTTTTTTTTTACCGTATCATGAGTTACGAAAATTATTTCTATAGTCTCATATCAATTCGGATCACAACAAAAAAGAACTGAGAGTTAAAAAAAGGTTTACATTAAATACTTTTTTACTAATTTCAATTTAAAAATTTTTACCCTATGTAATTCACCCCGCCACATTGTGTATGTATGTGCCTGTCCCATGTTAGGAGCCTGTAGTTCAGTGGTTGTTGTTTGTTTATGTGTTACATGTAAGTGTTTCGTTCAATTTTTTTTTTATATAAATAAGGCCGTTAGTTTTCTCGTTTGAAATGTTTTACATGGTCATTTTGGGGCCTTTTATAGCTGACTATGCAATATGGGCTTTGCTCATTGTTGGAGGCCGTGTGATGACCTATAGTTGTTATGTTCCGTGTCATTTTGGTCTCTTGTGGTGAACTGTCTCATTGGCAATCATACCACATCTTCTTTTTTTTTTTATATTTATACACTTTCGATTGAAAAATGTCAAGTGTAGTATGAGAATCCTTTGCTCATGATCCCTTACAGAATAGTCAGATATAAAACTTCGTATTTAGAAAGGATTCAGGGCTTCGTAAAAATGTACTTTAGTTTTGTTTGAATTTTTAAAATTAAAGATACTGTTTCGGTTAATTAATGTACTAATTGTCTGTACTAAAATATACATGTATAAAGGATTCTATTCTTAAATGTCTGGATGTAAAAAGAAATATGAATTCTGAAACATACTTAACTACGATTCTATTGTAATTTATTTGCTGTGATCCTGACCGGAATAAGATTTACACCTCTAATCATTTTTACCAGTAAGAGATAGTTTTAAAGTAATATCTTGGTATATGATAATATGAACTTTTAATATTTCTGCTAAATGTGGAAAAGTTTTACATAATAAAGTGATAATGTGTTTGGTGTACATGTACGTGAATGTCAAGCTTGTATTTTTTTTCAAGTCATATATAAATTGTATTCACGTCGCCAGAGTCCTCCGGTGGGGGGTCCACTCATTCAGCCTTAGAGTGGATTTCAGATCCACTCTTTCATCCTAAGAGTGGATTTGTGGCAGATTTTTCTCCCCACCTTTACTATTCTTTGTCATTTATTCAATTGACATGATATAAGTTGATGCAATTTCGTATTAATTATGTATTATTATTTCATATTAAATATGAACTTTTATGTCAAATGTTTTATTTGCAAGATGTATTTTTTGCATTTTATGATTTTGAATAAATGACCTTTTTTCGTCAGTTTAGTTTTTATATCATATAGCAAATCCAGCTCAGACTCTGGCTTGTGTATACATAGTATGTTTATGGTATCTAGCTGTCTGTGTTAAAGTATATTATTGACACATCGTTTGACTGGTCAAACGTCTCATATCGGAACTTTAGTTGTGCAAAATGTCTCAGAAGGTGCAAAACGGTGTTTAGCTACAAACACTGAGAAAAGGAAATAAGTTACTCGTGAGCTCTTATCAAAGATGTATAGTTATTTTTTTTTAATAAGGAATATGATATTATGCATTTTTTTGCGCGTGTTTACTTGCTTATATCGGATTTATAAAACTTTTACTTTTCTCCTCCCTTTTCCTTCCTAAAAACTTTAAATGTTTAAGCACGACTGACTGACCTACTATATATTTTAGGTCGTCAAGCTGCCCTAGTCCTAAACGCAAGTTGGAGCAAGATGACAATATTCAGCCTAGAAAACGTCACAATTCAAATCTAGATGAAGTTTGTGATAGTCGAGGGAGCTCATCTGAGGTGTCACTTTTGGATACAATTGTTAAACCATCATGTTCACACGCTCAGCCATTGCAGTTTTCTACTAAAAATGATGTTGGTAATTTTTCATATAAACAGCATCTCAGACTGAGTGATGAACAGATTTGCCGAGTCCATCTACAATGCCGTCCGAACTGCGTTTGTGGCAAAAGACTTGCGAGTCAAAGCTTTCAAAACCAGAACCTGTAGCCGGTGCTCTGAAAGTATGTTGCAAAACAGACTTTCCAAATATTTCTGTTATCTTAAAAATCATAGCTACCATGGGGGTGACGAGTTGCGAATGTGAGCGATCCAACAGTGAGTTATCACTTTTAAAAACCTACCTGAGAACAACTATGGGACAATCGCGTTGAAACGGACTTGCGTTGATGCATGTGCACTACAGTTTGGAACTAAACATAAAACAAATTAAAGATAACTTTGCAAGGAAACACCCGCGACGCATGATGTTGAATGACCCGATAAACGACTCTTTGTTAAATTAGTAAATTTTGAACAATTTTACGTAGAACTCAGTATTTTTACCGATTCGGAACATTTTAGCTAAACTTTTTTTTACAGCTTGCCTAATTCAGATGACAGTTGTATGTTGTGCTATTGTAGATTGCAAGATATTGTATAGAGTCTTAAATAAAAATCAGTTTTACATGTCTTTTAATTCCTTTACCTAGGAATATGTGCATTGTATGGTGTTGTCCAAATTCATGATCTTCCATAATGTCGAAGGTATTTTTTAACCTTTTTCATACCATTCAATATTCAATTGGGACCACCCCCAAATTTTTTTCTGGATCCGCCACTGAAAAGTGCTCGAGTTATAAAATATACAAAGATGCGATTTGAATTTTGATTAGGTTCAGTGTCTATATTTATTACAAAATGTAAAACCGATATTTATCGTGATGGCAATTCTGTAGTTTAATAGTCTGTATGGAATCGGATGTGTGAAAGAATGTGTACTTCGGAAGGATAATAAACCCTGTTGAACACACGTATAGGAGAATTAAATTCTATAAGCAAGGTACAATCGTATTGCCCGTTCTATGTAATTCAGCATATGGCACTGTTGTCTCTTTCTGTAAGTATTGAATTTAAACTCTAGTTAGGTTTTTATCAGCATTTTGGAGACTGTGGTTATGCGTTTAGAGATGTGTAGTCTATAGGCTTAAATAATTAGAAAACATGTAATTTCTTCGGGTTGTCTGCATACAGACCGTTATTTTTTCCGCGCTTCATGGGATCAAACCATTTAGCACGACAAGGCTGACTCGAATACACTTGTATAGCAGTTATTTTTTATGATCCACCAACGATAGTAGAGGGGCATCATGTTTCCTGGTATGTGCCTCCGTTCGTCCGTCCGTTCGTTCGTCCGTTCGTCCCCTTCAGGTTAAAGTTTTTGGTCAAGGTAGTTTTTGATGAAGTTGAAGTCCAATCAACTTGAAACTTAGTACACATGTTTCCCATGATATGATCTTTCTAATTTTAATGCCAAATTAAAGTTTTGACCCCAATTTTACGGTCCACTGAACAAAGAAAAGATAGTGCGATGCTCAGGTCAAAGTTTTGGTTAAAGTTTTTGGTCAAGGTAGTTTTTGATGAAGTTGAAGTCCAATCAACTTGAAACTTAGTACACATGTTTACTATGATATGATATTTCTAATTTTAATTCCAAATTAAAGTATCGACCCCAATTTCACGGTCCACTGAACATGTAAAATGATAGTGCGAGTGGGGCATCCGTGTACTATGGACACATTCTTTTTTTATGCCCCACCTACGATAGTAGAGGGGCATTATGTTTTCTGGTCTGTGCGTCCGTTCGTCCGTTCGTCCGTCTGTTCGTTCGTCCGTCCGTCTGTTCGTTCGTCCGTCTGTCCCGCTTCAGGTTAAAGTTTTTGGTCAAGGTAGTTTTTGATGAAGTTGAAGTCCAATCAACTTGAAACTTAGTACACATGTTCCTTATGATATGATCTTTCTAATTTTAAAGCCAAATTAAACTTTTGACCCCAATTTCACGGTCCACTGAACAGAGAAAATGAAAGTGCATGTTTCAGGTTAAAGTTTTTGGTCAATGTAGTTTTTGATGAAGTTGAAGTCCAATCAACTTGAAACTTAGTACACATGTTCCTTATGATATGATCTTTCTAATTTTAAAGCCAAATTAAACTTTTGACCCCAATTTCACGGTCCACTGAACATAGAAAATGAAAGTGCATGTTTCAGGTTAAAGTTTTTGGTCAAGGTAGTTTTTGATGAAGTTGAAGTCCAATCAACTTGAAACTTAGTACACATGTTCCTTATGATATGATCTTTCTAATTTTAATGCCTAATTATATTTTTTATCCAATTTTGCGGTCCATTGAACATGGAAAATGATAGTGCGAGTGGGGCATCCGTGTACTTTAGACACATTCTTGTTTTTTTTTACTTTCTTAAACTATTTTGATGTTATATTAAATATGTGTTGATATATTTTGTCGACATGATACCATATGCCATAATGTGCAATTAAACTCAGTCGTGCTATGGGTGTTAGTAATTATAGAAAAAAAGAAGTTCATTGTGAGATATATAGGACATTATCAATATTTCGGAAATGAAATAAGAGAACTCTTATTTTGATAGAAAATTTTTATGCGATGTTCCTGCATAAATAGTGCCAATGTGTGCCACGTGGCAACGGGCGTTGTTCTGTTGAAAAACGTGGTTAAAACGATGTCTTCGGAGAAACTGGAGCCAGAATTTCGTCCCTATACCTTGTGGCAGTTAGGTTACCAACGATGATTTTGTGCTCGGTGCGTTCCTGGTAAGTTATTCCGTCCTATACCATAATTCCGCCACCACCAAATCGATAGGTTTCCTGTACGCACGCATCAGAAAATCTGTCTTTGCGCCTACGGTATACCCTGGCTCTGCAGTCGCTAAATTTCAAGTTGAATTTAGATTCATCGGTAAAAAGAACCCGTCTCCGTGTTTGCCTATTCCATGGAATCCGTACCCGAGTCCATTGAAGTCGCGCCATCCTGTGACGCTGCGTAAAGGTGCATTCACACGATACGATTTTCCGTTCGATTTCCATTCGATTTTTACCTATGCACCTGCTTTCGACTAAAATCGTATCGTGTGAAAACTAAAATGTGAAGTCTAATGTCAAGTCGAAACGTCGTTTTGAAATCGAAACGTTCGCTATTTCCATTCGACGTTTTTACTGGAATCGGACCGTGTGAACGTCAAATCGACTTAATTTATCAGTCGATTGAAAAAATCAAGGTAATAAATTTAATTGACAATATTCCGATTTTCACATCATTCTCAACGTTTTTAATTCGTAAAGGAAACATAGTCATCTTTTGTTTATAAACCTGGTCACCGTTTTACAAAGCCTTCGGAAGTCTATGTGTCATTTGCTCCATAATATGTATACAACCATCGTAAATGAATCTTAAGTTTTCGGCCGTTGTACAAAGCCGTCGTAATTAAAGATCGTGAATAATCCGTAAATCCTGGCATAACTTACTACTGCTATATTATCGTGTACTTGGCAGGGGGACTATGGTTAGACCGAGTTACGAAAAGGGGATGCGGTTCACAGGCACTAGACGTTCTGTCAATAGTATAAAAATATTGGCAATTGGAAGAAAATAGTGTCCATATATATATAAAAAATTTAAAGAGCTGGACACTATTTTTTTCCAATTGCCAATATTTTTATACTACAATTGAAAGAACGTCTAGTACCTGTGGGCCAGCATTTGTTTGTCGCGAGCAGTTCCGTGCATTGAATGTGCAAATCTTAGGTATTAATCACTTTAACTCATCTTATTTCCTTCCCGGCTTTCTTCTAGACTAGACAATGTTCTAACTTAGGCTTTCTATCACGTCCACGTACTGATATCGATTTATAAATATTTCACTTCAGGCACAGTGGTAATCGACAAAGAGTTTAAAAGAGGATGTTTTATTCCCAAATAAAAGAGCTCATAATGAATTGATTAATACAATGTATTATCATTATTTTTTTTACAAATAATTCACCAAAACAATATACATAGTTACAATAGTATATATAAATTGCACCTATTTTGACAATTTTTTCACCTACGTTTTTTTATCATTTAGACAAAAGTTTCATTTCTGTGTTTATTTTGTAGAGGTATCATTGTTTACTATTATATATAGTTACACCAATTTAATTTTGAACTGTTCTTATAAATAAGAATATGTGGTATAAGTGCCATTGAGAGAACTCCGTTTCCAAATCTCAGCGGATTTAAGCTAACAATTATAGGTCCTAGTACGACCTTCAACACGGAGCCTTCTTTTAATTAGCTGACCCAAAACAGCAAAATATAAAGGGTCCCGAAATGACCAGTGTGCACATTTTCAAACAGTAAAACCAACGGTCTAATCTATTTACAAAACGAGAAACAATCCAGATGCTCCGCAGGGCGCAGCTTTATACGAGCGCAGAGGTCGAACCCTGAACAGTTGGGCAAGTATGGACACAACATTCAAGCTTGATACAGCTTTGAATTTGGATTGTGATTAAAAAGTTGACCCAAAATAGGTTTCTGACACAGAATGAATGTGGTCTAAAAACTTTAAAAAATTAAATTGGACATTTGCTTATTATGGTCCAATATCCAAGATCTAAATGCATGGTAAGATTTAGCATATCAAATAACCCCAAGAATTCGTTTTTGATGAAATCAAATAAAGTTCAATTTTGAACCCTTAAGAACTCAATGTTGACCAATTTGACAAAGGGGCCCAAACACCAAAACATTAATACATGGTTAAATTCAGCATATCAACGAACCCCATATATTCAATTGTTTTTGTTGAAATCAGACAAAGTTTAATTTTGGAACCCGATTTTGGACCAACTTGAAAACTGGGCCCATAATCAAAAATGTAAGCAGGTGTTTAGATTCAGGATATCAAAGAACCCCAGGAATTGATTTTTTGTTAAAATCAAACTTAGTTTGATTTCGGACCCTTTGGACCTTAATGTAGACTAATTTGAAAACGGGACCAAAAATTTAGAATCTAATTACATGATTAGATTCAGCATATTAGATAACCCAATATTTCAATTTTTGATGAAATCAAACAAAGTTTAACTTTGGACCCTTTGGCCCCTAATTCCTAAACTGTTGGCCGGGGACCAAAACTCCCAGAATCAATCCCAACCTTCCCTTTGTAGTCATAAACCTTGTGTTTAAATTTCAAAGATTTCTATTTACTTATACTGAAGACGTTAAGTTATTGTGCGAAACCAAGAAAAATGCTTATGTGTGTCCCTTTTTGGCCCCTAATTCCTAAACTGTTCGGACCAAAACCCCAAAATCAATTTCAACCTCCCTTTTGTGGTCACGAACCTTGTGTTTAAAGTTCATATGTTTCTATTTACTTATACTAAAGTTATTGTGCGAAAACCAAGAAAAATGCTTATGTAATCCCCTTTCTGGTCCCTTATTCACAAACCGTTGGAACCAAAACCCCGAAACTCAATCCCAACCTCTTTTTTGTGGTTATAAACCTTGACGTGTTAAAATTTTATCAATTTCTATTCAATTAAACTAATTTAAAGTTATTATCCGGAAACCATCCATCTTCGGACGACGCTAAAGACGACGCCAACGACGCCGACGACGATGTCGACGACGTGATACCAATATATGACCAAATTTTATTTTTATTTTTGCGGTCATATAAAAACATCTATGAAACTAACAAACGACATCCATTTAACAACAGGCCTTGGGACAGATGCATCATGATAATATAGCCAGTATGAATGTTTTAAAAGGCGCCAACCTTCGCCCTTACCTAAAAAGTAGTATATATAGATATAGGAAGATGTGGTGTGAGTGCCAATGAGACAACTCTCCATCCAAATAACAATTTAAAAAAGTAAACCATTATAGGTCAATGTACGGCCTTCAACACGGAGCCTTGACGCACACCGAACAACAAGCTATAAAGGGCCCCAAAATTACTAGTGTAAAACCATTCAAACGGGAAAACCAACGGTCTAATCTATTATATAAAAACAAATAAAAATATATGTATGACATTATACCACGAAAAGACGCACTATGGAATATTAGTTAAATATATGGCTTAACTCTACCAAAAAAAAAAGACGTGAATTACACAAAAACATATGCCTATAAAACAAAAACGTACATGTAGTAATAAATTAAGACCCAATTTGAAGCAACTGTTATCTGTTTTAGAGTTCCATTCTTTAATCGTAACGAGTTCTCTTTTTAATCTATATTTTAAATACAAGTTTTATATTTTGAATATTGAAATCGGGTTAAAATTATCTACTAGCATTAATATTGAGGTAAAAATAGCCGGTTACTTTTTTTTCTAGATCTGAGAAGAAAATCAACTCTGTTACACTAATATACTCGAAAAAATTAAGAGTGTCACATGGTGTCTCCATATGTCGTCTGAATTACAATGTATGTTATTGTTCTGTAATTTATATATTCGCCATGATCCGCAATAAATTTTTAAATGTTATTTTGGCATGCCATACTTGATAGAAGCGCGGACGTGAAAGAAAACACTCTTCAACAGATATACGTCATTCCTAGGATGTTACATTTCGAGTATTCAGTCTTTTATGAAACATAATACGTGAATCTGAAGAGAGAAGTTGTATTACTAGAATTAAATTCTTACACCGATATCAATATGTTGGGTGTAGAATCTATTTTCAAAACTGTGTTTATTAGAACATAGAGATTACATGCTGAATAAATTTCTGCATTTTTCACCATTGTTTTAAACCCCCTTTTAAGACTGATAATCATATAATTTGGAGTATTTTAAAAAATGACCATAATTGATATTTAAACAAAAACTATTCAAGGTAACCTTATAACTCATACTACACTTTTTATTGTGCTAAATATTTCGCCAAGCTTGGGTCTTCAAGTTTATCTCTTATTAGTCTTCACGGAAATTACAGGTTTGCAAAGAAACATTTATTACGGCCAGGCCAGTACGATCCCTATGGAAGTCTCAAGATGGTATGTGCAATATGTATTAAAGATAATGATATTAAAGATATTAATTATAATTAGATATTTGTTTAAACTTTAATAATAATTGCGTATAAAGATAATTTCGGAAGTTGCTGCGTTTAGAAATATAAAAGCACTTGTTCTAATCTCATGAAAATCGAATGGAAAATCGTTTCGTGTGAACAGAACGCTACATACGATTTACATGTGCGACGGTGTCAAGTCGAATGGAAAATCGAACGGAAAATCGTATCGTGTGAATGCACCTTAAGGATAGGTCCCTTCAATGGACGACGAGCTCTTATACCCAGTCGGAAACCAGGTTGAAATAGAACAAAAGAATCGAAGCTCTTTGTTAGAGAAGGCGATAAATGTTTACTGTATTGTTTACTATAGTGACCATTTTTAAAAGTTAATAGAAACAAAGAAAATTGCAGTTTTCTTCTCAATTACGAGGTGTTTTATTTTAAAAACACCATTTTCATAAGTTTTCAATTTATCTAGTACATAGTTAAGCAGAACAATTAGATATCAAGTCGACGACATGGGTATCTTTCAAGTTGGATGAAGAAAATGCATAACCTCCGATTTTTATGAAAAAATTACCACGGACGGAAAACATATCAAGTAATTTTCGTGTCTGCCCTTCCATTATGTGACTGAAGAAAAAATTCCAAAAAATGGGTAACAAAAAGAGAAAATCGAATGCACCTTTTTATGTTAGGGCGTGTTTGAGTTGAGTATTTTGTCTTGATATCGTACAAAGTAAGAATATTTCATACATCGTCTCGCTTCAGATTCTATCATTTTTATATATTAAAGCTACAGGTTGACTTTATAACACAAAAGAATCACAGTACTAAAAGATGAAATATATGGGTCAAGTGAAATACCTATCTAATGAGTCACAAAAACAGAGAAGGTGTGTTCGAATAGCTATTTTTTTTACTGAAAGTACTTGACGACAGTCTTTCAAGTTTGGTTTTTAAATCTTTTTTATTTCATGTAGAACGGTATGAACTGATTATTCAGCTTGAAGCAAGAAAACTCTTCGATCAAACGAAGGAATCTCTGGTGTTAATTTACCATTTTTTGTCGAAATAAACATACATTTCAATTGAACAACTTAGTGCTAACACACATCTGCTAAGGCACGAAACATTTGATTTTCAGGAGGGGAAAAGGGGGGTATATAGTTATATATCTCAGAATATTTCAATAACCGCTTCGCTGGTCAGATTTTTATGCCCCCGCCTTTAGGCGACGGGGCATTAAGATTTACCCTTGTCTGTACGTCTGTACGTCCGGTCTATAAAATTTTTGTCAAATATATATCGGCTTGTGTATGTCGGATTGGTTTGATATTTGGTCTGAAGCTTTCTCAAGGTGAATTGTACCGTGTCTCCCCTTTTCATGTCTGTCATTCGTCTACTTCCTGTTTGGCGGGGGCATCTGTGTCTCATAGAAATATTTTCTCTGTTTTCTATTACAGTTTATACAGGAAAATTTTGTTGACATTTTTTTTTTCATATGACAAAATATTGAGGCAGCAGATTTTTTAAGCCAAAATCAGGGTCAGAATATTGTTTTTTTAAAAACTACCAGGCCCCTTCCTCCATGAAAATTAAATGGTCCGTGGCAAAAATCAAAAATTCCCACATGTTCAACTTCAAAATTTGACCAGATTCTATTCTTAACTGTCGGATAATATACTAGGATAACATAGAAAATGTCCTGTATGGGACGATTCTGTACTCATACTTCACGCGTTGTTGAGTACAAGTGTCCTCGTAGTGAACGCACCCGACTACTCGTGCAGTAAAAAGTGTACTCTCACGTCGGATACCGGGCAGTTTCTTTGTTATATCTGTACTTTATCAAATACATGTACATGTTACTATTTACTTAATATTAAACAGCTAAAAATTATTGCCGAAAGCATGTTCAGGGTTTCTTTCTTGTGTATGATTATATAATTTTTCACATGCCTGAACTCATTGACGATAATGTAAGGTGCTCTATTATAAAAAAAATTGATTTCTAGTTTGGGTTTGAAAAGAAATTTCGCCTTTTCTTGAGCCTGTTTTGTACATTTAGTTTAACAGATATGATCCAATGGAAATTTTCACATGGAACCTTCGGTAAATAGGAAAATAAAAAGATATGGGATAATTTACAGAGAGACCATACTCCATCAATGAGAAAAACGGAGGGAATTTAAAAATCTAGAGGTCCCCACAAGGCTTTCAACAAGGGTGGAATCTCACTCCTTCTGAAAAGCTCTAAATCGACCCAATGTGTACATACGTTTGGTCATCAAGAAATTCTGGTTTCTCTTTTTGTGTGTCATAAACATTCAATTCGGATTTGAATTTAATTTACCGAAACATTTCCGTACATTAAATCTTAGGACGGTCAGAACATTTTAAGGACGCAACAGATCGAAGTACAATTTTAAGAAGTACATATATGTGCAATAATTCAGCTTCCTGTACATGTTCATGAAGTTCTAAATTTTGAATGTTGATTTCTTTAAAAAACACTATTTTTTTTACAATAAAAAATCTCAAAATGTCCGTTATCAATGAAAAAGTTTGACCATGAAAAATCACATATCTAAGAAACGCAGTTGTTTAATTTATTATAAGAAAGTTTCAGTATATCATGTCAAATTTCTTTAATTTGAGAGTTTTCCTTTAGTTACAAATGTAGCTCCATGTCTGATGGTGAAATAAAAATGAATGTCTCAGAAAGTGGTGAATTAGTTTACATAAATGACAGATGAATCGAGTCAAGCTTAGTAACTTACAGTAAACAGACTACTGTAACATTGACGCACTCGTCGAACTGTTTAAGATTTGTGTTTATGACCAAAAATTTATATACAACTTCATTTATAAATTAATCTGAATTTCATAGCGCGTCGTCACAATAATGAAAGTTAAAAAAAAATCTATAACCAGCAGAGCTATACTTCTATAAAAAAAAAGAAGTATTCTTGTACAAAAGGGTATTTATTATAAAATGGTCCTAACTATAGAATAGATAGTTTACCACAGAAATCTTAAACGGAAGTTTCGACAATTTTAAACAGAAGAGATTTGAAAATAAATTTAACTTTAAATAAACACTGAAATAATTTTAATACCTCGAAGGTGTAAAGAATAAACCAACGGTCTCAATCTTTAAAAGTGTCTTCATTGCACCAAGGAGGTTATAACCTCCTTGATTGCACTAACCGACGAGTTCATGTTTACAGTAGAAACAGTGGATGTGACTCCAATAAATTCATTATCATTGTAGTCATGAATATTTATCGCTTATATTAAATTGATAAAGATTTTAACGAGGTCGCACCAACTGTTTCTACAGCTACGATCAGTTACATATAACATGATCTCGTCGATTCGCACGACGAAGCCATTGTTTATGACAGAACACACATTCTAGATTATGTATTTTTGTTTCCGAAAGTATTTGATCATTTCAACTCCTTTGTATTTCATAATATGTGTCATGAACAAAGACATATGTTCGATTGAATAATGATTTCCTCGTAACAAATGATAGAAATTTCGGAGATCCCGTATTTGATCCTTTACCATGTTTACCGTTAAAATGAAAATGCCAATGACAGAAGTTGATTATAAAAAATGTTTTACTGTGTTAAAAAAACTTCTACTTAAACAATGAAAACTTACACGTTGGACATGAAATAAGTTTGTCGATAACGTAACTTATTATGACGGTAAAGAAACGCGAATTCGATCACTACTCTGTTACGGGCTGTAAATGATAGCATTCAGGTTACTAGCTTTAATCTTGAAATATTTGAAATTAATATATGTGATTTTTCAAATCAAAAACCAATGTAACGTTTCTTTTTTTGTCTAGTATATTTCAAATACATATATCAGTTGTTTGTGCCGCTTTTTATAGTTTCATTAACTAAACGATTATCGGTCATCCCACTGTCTCTATAACTCTGTTCAACTCTTAATAAAATTGCATATCAGGATTTTGTGACGACAAATACGTTGACCTGGCCTCGACATATCATCGACGTCATAATGTTTGAACAGACGTTGATAAGTTTAACCCAAACTTATAAAGCCATCTTTCAGTTTACTAGTGAAACAAAGAAAACACTTGCAAAAGGAATAATTACAGTCCGATAAATCGATTATCAGGTTATCTGCATATTGAGATTGTAAAGTATCAGCTGGTCGACACAATATTAAGGTTTTTTTTTTACTGCGCTCATTCGACTAAAAAAGCTTCATATTGTGACTCGCACCTGGGTTGCGTTCAATATCGTAGCTGCTACGTAGTACTACGTAGATTATTGTCTATTGAACGTGTAGCTAGCCTATAGTTTCAACATAGATATTGATAGCAGCTACGTAGTCGCTACGTGGCTGCTACAATATTGAACACGACCCTGATATTTTACGAAATCGATATGCAAACAACCTGACAATCTGTACTTATTATATCACGTCAAATGCATTGGTAGTAGAAAATTACATTAAGAATGATATGTTATGAATTGATTTGCATAGGAGTAAAACTACTTTTTGTGAAATGCAATAAGATTGAGAATGGAAATGGGGAATGTGCCAAAGAGACAACAACCCGACCATAGAAAAAACAACAGCAGAAGGTCACCGACAGGTCTTCAATGTAGCAAGAAATTCCCGCACCCGGAGGCGTCCTTCAGCTGGCCCTTAAACAAATATATACTAGTTCAGTGATAATGAACGCCAAACTCTATTTATCTGCTGTTTCTGTAACATAGTCAGTAATTGAATAAATATATTTTATTACGTAATTACAAAGTCAAGAAAGATTCTAAAGTTCAAATGTTCGAATGTTCACAAACTGTCTTTAAAGTTGAATTGTTCGAATGTTCAATATCTCACACGGGCACGTGATCGTATAGTTTCAATCCTGATGAAATACGTTTGGATATTAAGCGCATATGTTCCAGCCTACCCAGGAGGTGGGAGACCGTGGCGGAATCTCCGGTACCAATCCCTTGTACCAATCCGTCCTCCTTCAAGTCCAAAGCTGGATCTTATATAGTCCAGTTGTCCATAAACATTGGCCCATAGCTAATGGCCGGTTACGTATTCGTCTGGATGTTAAATAATTCTAGTCTATGGTTAATTGTCAAACTGCAATTAACCCCTGAAGGATACATGTTATTTCACAGTAGACATGGTCATTTATTGGCTGCAGGGTATACATGGTATGTCTATAATATTTGAACAGATCGTTATTTAAAAGTGTCCAAAGTGTACATGATTGTTATTGAATTATTTAATTCCTTTTTAATAAATTTCCTAATTAATACTCCTTGATAATTAATGAATGGTACACAATTGTGTAACATAATGCCTCCAATTCTTAGAGAACGAAAGTTCAATAAAATACGGTATTTTTCTTCCTGTAGGTTATTCTAATAGTTTATTATAAGGTTTTCGGTAACCATCACCACATATCTAAGTTTATAAAGTTCTATAAGTCCAATATCATGATATAATAAGTTCATCACATTCTTCTAGTCCAATATCTGGATATATTTACACATAGTCCATTCGAATCATAAGTTCAATATTTCGGTATACATAGTTCATGTTTAATTTTCGTCACCATCATAGTATAAGGTTCATCAACTGCTGGAAAGGGCGCACATCTTGTACAAGTGTCGTCACCATTATCTCCATTACGTAGTATTTGTAGTATTTGACGCATCTAGCTATTTGGTTCGTCCTTCTTAAAAGGCTGTTAACATCGGCATTCGGTTAAGTTTTGTCCTTGACCAATGGCACGGAGGAAGACATCTCTCTGTTATCAGTAACATCCATTCCAACCAATTGCGAAGACACCATTTGTTTTTACCCAATTGTTCGTGGCATTAGAACCAGAACTCACAACATTCTTTTTGGCTAACCAAGATATATTCTTAATTAATTAACAGTACAAAAATATAGCTATTCCAATGAAGATCGCACCTAAACCCCACTGATAAATTTATCTCAATTTGGACAAACTAAAACTTGTTTACTTCCCCTTGTTTCTTTTTTTTATTTATCATCTATCAGATTATTGATAGTTTGTTCATTGCCTTGAGTTCGCAGGATTGTCTAAGCCTAGCAATATTTTGTAAACAATTTCTATATATAAATCAATACAAGACGTTCTTTTTTTTATATCGAATTATCCATTAAAACAAAAGATAAATAAAATCGGGAATCTGTCGTATACAACTTCTACAAGTTTACAAATCCTACATAATAAAAAACAAAAATATGTGTATTTACACAAGACGTAAAAAAAATCATTAATTTACAATCAAAATAGTTCAATTCGATCATGTTATATAACCCCTACACCTACATGTACATGATACCTATAACAAAAAAATATATACTAAAAATTATATGTGTTACTTTGTTCCCAATTGTAATACTTTTACAGTTTGAAATTGTGTTTCATTAATTAATCTTAACGTTAAATATAGACCACAAATTTATCTCCTTACTCTAAAAAAAACCGTTTAAGATTCCATTAATAAAATTTTAACTACCTCTTGCGCAATTTGTTACTGACTCTACATTTCATATTTGACAACAAAAACACCTTATTGCGAAAAATTGTCGTTCTCTGTAATGTATTACATTTTTCTAAAATTAGTATATAGTTTCCTTATCATATTATTTCCTTTCTTTTTTATATATCTATTTTTCATTTGTTTTAAAATTCCAAACCTACTGCCTATCCCTTTTATACATTTCAATACGACTTAGTGTTAGGGTATATGTTGAGATCTGAGTTTAAAAATATTATATACATTTAAAACTTAACTAACCTCTTAAAAACTAAAACAATTAAAAAAAAAAAAATCTATGCCTACTTATGAACAAAACACATCGTTAAGATTTTTTTTTTAACTCCTTAATTTTAAATTATTTCCTTATTTTTAATTTCTGACAATGATCCTCATAATTGTTTACTTTTCAATTTCAATTTTATTTGAATGCTAGTTTTCCCTTTATATCAATTATCTATTTCACTTAAATTTTGTCATTAAGTTCTGAAGTTCATATGTCTCTTATTTTTTCTTTACAAAAAAACAATACTAGTAAATCCCTAAGGGCAAACATATCCATGTTTTTCTTTAATGTGCTACTTTATGAAGATACTTCTCTTAATCTATTAACAATATGTAAATATGGCGTAATCTAACACCATAAACAACTTGCACCATTTAATAACTTAACATCACTTATGTTAATCATCCGAAGAAGGGGTTGGAATCTAAAATTATAGACTATTTGTTTTCTCTTAACAAATGTGCATACACACTACCCAACTGCATAAACCCATTAATCATCAAATGGCTAGAATACGCAAACAATGTATCCTCAATGTACCCTTAACTTCATCTACCAAAGGTTCTAAATCAACCTTAATTTACACCGGTGCTCTGCTCATTTTACGTAAAATACATATTTTCTAGAATAATTGAATGTATCTTCAAAAAAATAACCCATAATATGACCAAAAACCGCCATTAAATCGGAACAAAAAATGCTAATGTATCAGACATTTTATCTTTTTACAAATGTACTTTAAACGAAAAACTAGCTTCTCTATAACTTCACAAAAAAAAAAACCGGTTTATTATTTTTTTAAGAATCATATGTGTAATCTATCCTATCTCTTAAACAACACGTACCGCATAAAAATTAACACAAAAAAATAACCTTTCATTCTGATAAAAAATGTGTATAATATTCATAATTTTTATATTGACCTATAATACCTTAAAACACCCAATAAAAAGTTTTATTTGAAACACATCTCGTGAACAAACTTCAGATTTTTAGCCTTTAAAAAATACGGCCTCAATTCCTTTAAATCAAAAACTTTACTTAATATGTGTGCCATCCCTTGAAAAGCCATTTCTACTTGTTGTACTGACATAGAAATATCTTGATTGTCCATTAAGAAAAATGAAAGTAACTGAGTTCTTACCTTTTATATTCCTTCGCGTTATTTTAGACAATCCAAGTCGATCGTGGTCAAACGGCATCAAATCGTGACTTATGTAACATAGTCAGTAATTGAATAAATATATTTTATTACGTAATTACAAAGTCAAGAAAGATTCTAAAGTTCAAATGTTCGAATGTTCACAAACTGTCTTTAAAGTTGAATTGTTCGAATGTTCAATATCTCACACGGGCACGTGATCGTATAGTTTCAATCCTGATGAAATACGTTTGGATATTAAGCGCATATGTTCCAGCCTACCCAGGAGGTGGGAGACCGTGGCGGAATCTCCGGTATCAATCCCTTGTACCAATCCCTCCTCCTTCAAGTCCAAAGCTGGATCTTATATAGTCCAGTTGTCCATAAACATTGGCCCATAGCTAATGGCCGGTTACGTATTCGTCTGGATGTTAAATAATTCTAGTCTATGGTTAATTGTCAAACTGCAATTAACCCCTGAAGGATACATGTTATTTCACAGTAGACATGGTCATTTATTGGCTGCAGGGTATACATGGTATGTCTATAATATTTGAACAGATCGTTATTTAAAAGTGTCCAAAGTGTACATGATTGTTATTGAATTATTTAATTCCTTTTTAATAAATTTCCTAATTAATACTCCTTGATAATTAATGAATGGTACACAATTGTGTAACATTTCCATCTTTGATCATTTGTTATATTTAGCTGTATATATTAGCAATATACGTTGCTAAGCTTAATTCTCACCCAGAGCTGATTAATTACATAATAAACACATTATTATAAAGAAATTATAGAAATTACATACAAGCAACTTACATTTACATGGTTTTCTTATGCAATCAATTCCTGTATCTATAAGCATGTTATTGAAATGAATCACCTCTTTGTTTACAAAATTTGTGTTACATAATTTACGTGTGCAAACCATTTTTAGCTCACCTGGCTAGAAGGGCCAAGTGAGCTTTTCTCATCACTTGGCGTCCGTCGTTCGTCGTCGTCGTCGTTTTCCATCGTCGTCTGTTATCTTTTACAAAAATCTATTCCTCTGAAACTACTGGGCCAAATAAATCAAACTTGGCCACAACCATCATTGGGGTATCTAGTTAAAAATGTGTCCAGTGACCGGGCCAACCAACAAAGAAGGCCGCAATGACTTAAAAAACAAACAAAGAGGTAAAATGTAGATTTTGGCTTTTATCTCTGAAACTAAAGCATTTAGAGCAAATCTAACGAGATTAAATTGTTTATCAGGTCTAGATCTATCTGCCCTGACATTTTCAGATGAATCAGACAACTCGTTGTTAGGTTGCTGCCCCTGAATTGGTAAATTTAAGGAAATTTTTGCATTTTTGGTTTTTATCTTGAAGATAATTATAGATAAAGATAAACTGTAAACAGCAATAATGTTCAGAAAAGTAAGATCTACAAATAAATCAACATGATCAAAATGGTCAGTTGACCCCTTAAGGAGTTTTTGACCTTTATAGTCAATTTTTAACAAGATTTAGAAAATTTTTGTAATCTTTTACAAAAATCTTCTCCTCTGAAACTGCTGAGATAAATTTAACCAAACTTGTCAACAATCATCATTTCTGATATATCTTGTTTCAAAAATGTGTCCGATAACCCGCCTGCGAACCATGATGGCCGACATGGATAAAAAAACAGTACACAGGGTAAAATGCAGTTTTTGGCTCATATCTCTGAAACCAAAGCATTTAGAGCAAATCTGCTGGGATTATAATCGTTGATAAAGTCAAGATCTATCCGCCTTGAAATTTTCTGAACAATCGGGCAACTTGTTGTTGGGTTGCTGCCCCTAGATTGTTATTTTTCCCGTTCTTGGTTATTATCTTAAATATTATTATAGATAGATTTAAACTGTATATAGCATTAATGTACAGCAAAGGAAGACCTACAAATAAGTTAACAAGACTAATATGGTCAGTTGACCCCTTAAGGAGTTATTACTATTTATAATCAATTTTAAACAATTTTCATAAATTTGTTAATTATTTTCCTGTGTGACTATTGGGCCAAGTTTATTATAGATAGAGATAATTGTAAGCAACAAAAATGTTTAGTAAAGTAAGATCTACAAACACATTATATAATTATCATCACTAAAACACAATTTTGTTACATATCCATCTGGTTCCATAGTTTAATATGCACATAGACCAAGTTGAGCGACACAGGCTCTTTAGAGCCTCTAGTTTTATTTTTTATTTACAACGATGTTCTATTAACACAAAGATGGCAAGAGACTAAAGTAAAATTGGAACGTACGGATGGACACAGTAATTTGAGAAAATATAAAAAAAAAAAAATGAATTAAGTTAAAGCATGATCAAATGCATCAAATCATTGCTTTGTTTTATTCAGTATGACTTCATCAATTCAAAAATAGAAAGATAAGATTTAAATATATCAGTTGTTGGAAAACTAAAAAAGAAAATATTTGTTTTTTAATTCTTCCAATATTATTACGTATTCTCGCATATTTGTTGGCCTTCCGTGGTTAAACTTATTACTTGTAATTTACGACCCAAAGCGGTGGTAAGAAAACCTTAAACCGTAATAAGTAACGCATTGATGTCATTGTTGCTGATTATTTATTGATGGCTGTTTAACGTCCAGCGACACGTAAATATACATACTATTTAGGACGAGAACATGTTATTCGGCCTCATACCTTGACTTACATCTACAAATTGACAATGAGGGTCGACTGAAAAACAAAACTTACGACAAAAGAGATGATTTCAGCTTTCTAATTTTGAACTTTCTATTTCTAAGTAGCAACATTCTAGCTAGCAGCACCTGCATACGGTGTATACATCTCCTAATTGATACGATATTCCCGTGCTTGCATTTCCTATCATGATTTTCTTGATAGAGGGTTGTTGCTCACAAGGAAGCTATTAAATCAACAGTTCCAAATGGTGAAGTTGAAATCATCTCTTCGTAAATTTTACGGACGCCATCACGAGTTTGTTGACCGTTATGGAATAACCGTTTCACAAATGATATCGGATACGTTCCTTACGTCGTAACTACAGTCCCTTCCCTTTCATAAATGTGACCTACTGAATTAGACTATTTACCGGATTTATTATCTCATAAGTAACACGACAGTGACACATGTGGTGCAGGATTTGCTTACCCTTCCGGAGCACGGGAGATAACCCCTAGTTTTTGGTGGGGTTCGTGTTGTTTATTCTTTAGTTTTCTATGTTGTGTTATGTGTACTATTGTTTGTCTGTTTGTCTTTTTCATTTTTAGCCATGGCGTTGTCAGTTTATTGTCGATTTATGAGTTTGACTGTCCCTCTGGTATCTTTCGTCCCTCTTTTATTGTTATGAATATAAAAATTGCTTTGTATTAAACTAACACACTGAGCTGGTTTTAGAATTTTAATTCACAAAGTAACAGTTCACAGAAAGACTTATCACCTTACCTGGACACCTCATGTTGACACCAAGAAAACCAGCCACTGTACTTACTTCAAAATGCAGTTATAAAAGGAGAATTAAATTTTGTAGGTATCAAATTGGTAATCACCGATTTGACCTTAATACCTATATTTAATTAATTCCGTGATGCTAAAACAATTATCAAAAATGGCAAAATATCAAAAATAAACAATTAAAAGTACATCGACTCGTTTTACTGTATCAATATTAAGTGCACGTTTTATATAAGACCCCATCCAATTAGCCATCGAGTTGACATCCAAAAGGCTTAAGATGGCCATACGACCGATATGAACATATTTATAAATTGACCGACAAACACGTGCAATCGTATAATGACGATTTTTCAAGGTCATATTTGCCCTTTTTAATTACTAATTCGAGCATCACTGATTAGTATTTTGTATGACGAGTTGAAGTCCGAATTGTAGCTGTCTGCTCTGTGTTCGGGTTGTTTTCTCTTTAACATATTCCCCATTTCCAATCTCAATTTTATTATCGTTTCATGTCATATATTAAAAAAATTGTTAATTATCGTTCTTTAGTATATGTATGAAATGAAAGGGCACTATCAGTAAAAAAAACACGGGTTTTCCTTCCTTTCAATTTTCGTGTTTTTTTGCTTCTGAAATTTGGCTATTGCTCTAACAACTATAATACAACAAAAGGAATAGAGATATATTTTTAATTAAGCGTTTACATAATCAAGGAAAATAAAACTAGTTTTCAGTAGGTTCTATTTTCATTTTGTAAACTTGAAAAATAAAAAAAAACATACACGTAATGATATTACGTAAAATCGCTGTCAATTTCCAGAATTGGACTGCCATCTTGTATTACCTATATACAAAGTTAAATCATGATAATATGTGTACTATAGTTTTTGCCAATTAGTGTCATCCTTGTTCCAAAGTTGTTATTTAAAGCTATGTGCAATATACAAAGCAAGCTAGAATAAAATTATAGTTCATTTGTTTGGTAGTAAAAACTATCACCGGGCACTTCTGTAAATATTTTATTCATTTCCTCCTTCATCTGGGAAAATCCAGCTCGCTTACGAGGATCATAGTGCCAACACTTCAGCATGATATTGTAGAAACTGGAAATATAAAAAAAAATGCATCACACTTTTTATTATTATATATGTATAAGTTTTGAGGCATCTACAACACACATCAGAACCGATATACTCCTGTTTAGATATTTCTAAGGCCAAAAAAGAATAAGCCACAGCCTTACGTAAACGATAAATACTGAGTATACTCAAACAGGGAAAGTTATTTATTTTCCTTACAAAACATATTTGCTACACAATCTGTACTAATCCCGTTTGAATTGTTTTACCTAGTCGTTTTGGGTGCCCTTTATCGCTTGCTGTTCTCTGTGAGTCAAGGCTCTATGTTTTAGACCGTACTTTGATCCATAATGGTTTTCTTTAACAAATTTTGTCTTGGATGGATAGTTGTCTTATTGGCACTCATACCACAACTTCTTATATTTAAGCATGTTTTAATAAGTTTATTATCTTTTTACATTCATTATTAACCCTTGAATCATTAATACATTTCCTTTTTCAATTATCCGTGGAGTACGGTATTATTGTAATGTTACTTTCATATGGAATATAAGTACTTTAAGATGGACATTTTAAAGCAGACGATTTATTTTCAAATGAATGAAACTGTGTGATACTACTTTTCCTAGGATAATTGTTGAGTTTGCATAGCCTTCACAATGATTTGACATTATCTTCAGACCTAAAATAAAGGATTTGCAAGCAGATCTCAGAAGCAGTGCAATGATAAGCCGATCCTGCTCCACTAAGGTAACCTTTGTGTTGCTCATCGTTAGTTCAAAACCGGTGTAAAAATTTTCAATCACTGATGTCATGTTCGATTAGAAAAGAATGAAATTATGTTACAACAATCGTAACATATTAAATATCATGAATGTCAAAGATTGTCCATAATGGTCAACCAACTCAGCTCGTGATGACGTTTCAGTTTTCTAAGGAATTATTTCAATGTTACCACTTAGAATCAGGCTACAATAGCTTCTCATAACAGCAACCAAGTAGTAAAGAAACCACGATATGAAAGGCAATCTTTTAAAATCGTATCAACTGGGATATATACTCTATACGCAGGTACTATGGGGATCTAGCAATTGCTCTGCGCTATTCAGTTGTAGTCGACATGTTTTTCATTCGAATACACAATCAATTGATAAGTTGTCATATGAAATGAGGACTCATTTTGCATTGTAGATCGGTAATCTGTGTAATTTTTAACTGAGACACAAAATGGCAAGAACATTATATTCTAATTTTATGCAAGTAAACCGTTATCCTCTTTAGTTGTGATAGAACTCATATATTGCAAATTCGAAAGTTTTATATCCTTCATGCATGTCCAAATTCCTATCCGTTTCTTTTTTTTAATTGGTCTCGAGAAAGCAAATTCAATGATTTGTTCTTCATAAATTCTATTAGACTTAATATTCAGTATAAAAAAACGAATGATGCAAACAATGCAGACATTAGTTCATACCGTGATAATTCTCATATGTTTCTCCAAAGAAGAAAAAGAAAATACTTCGATAAAAAAAGAAAGATACTGATCCGTACGGTTATCATTGTGAAGAAAATGTCCTCACTCGGTTTGATGTATTCATTTACAATTACTTGTATTCCTTTATGTATCAAATGTCTATATAAAAAGGCAAACTATTTGGAAAACATATTTATCGATTTTATGTTATCAATTTATGAGTTTCGAACAGCGGTATACTACTGTTGCCTTTATTTATATTTCTCCATTGATTTTAATTACATGAATAGGAAATTATTGTTTGACATTTGAATAGTAAATAAGTCTGATACATACGCATCATCACACTGCTCTGGTTTCTTCATCTTATAATCACGTCTGACCTTACCCGGTACATCTCTACTTTGCACACCTGGGTAAGGAGTATCCCCTGAAATATATTTTATCGTATATATTTTAGTTTGATTTTAAACGTAAGCGAGATTGTTGAAACAATGATACGAATATCCCGCCTCTTCTGTACGATATGTACCGAGTAGTTTGATACAATCGAAATTTGATCCCTCCCAAAACACATGTTAGCATCAAGAATAACCCATTAGAAGGCCTCCCTCTCATTTTTTTTGTAAAACATATTTCAAAAGACAAAACAATATCTAAAAAGTAAAACCACAAAAATACTGAACTCCGAGGAAAATTCAAAGCGGAAAGTCCCTAATCAAATGGCAAAATCAAATGATAAATACATCAAACGAATAAACAACAACTGTCATATTTCTGACTTGGTACAAGAATACAATTCATAAATGATATCTCATTTTTATTTGTTAGAATATGTTACTATTCATTATTAAGATAGACAAAGCACATATTTCATAAACTAATAATGAAATATAACCACGAATATACTGTCTAATATTTAAAAATTGCGATAGACGAATGAATACATACCGAGAGAAAATATCTCCCACATTACGATGCCGTAAGACCAAACATCACTCAATTCATTTGCATATTCTGTTGATTTCATACATTCTGGGGCCATCCATTTGATTGGAACTCTTTCCTTCAAATAATTGAAAATCCGATTATATGAATGTTTTCTCACATAAATCTATGAAGTAACAACAAAGCTTGCGAGACAAACATGTCTGGTTTTATTGGTAATAAACAATACAGGGAAGAACCTTAGTGCCATTGTTGTAACATTGAGGGGCTATTATAGTGAAATAAAGTATCTGAAGTTGAAAAAAAACCAACATGTTATAGTTTACTCTTTATCATCTGAAAGAAAAATGGTCCATATCAGCATGTCACGACTTGTTAGTTAATATGTATATATGGACCCCGAGTTGCTTCTTTTTTAAATCAATATGTATATATATTTCAATCTAATCTAATGACTTTCTCATTTTATTTTCTTCTCTTTTAACAAAATGCCAGCCATTATATGATTAATAATTGATTTTATTCATAGTACGTTGAAGAAAATGTCTACATTCCGACTTCAGTATATTTCAGACCTCGTTCTATATTACATAATTAATCTATAACTGGACGAAATAAGACAAAAAAATCAAAGCATACACTGCATCGAACTCCTGATTATTTAAAAAATAATGTAAACTTTCCGAATTACTTCAATTACGAACTCAATTCATTTCCTGATGAGAGTCGTACGTTAAAGACGCTGACATAATTTATGGCAGTTGGAGATTCGTAAACTAAAATATATAAAAGGTATATTACTGTTTCATTTTTACGAAATAAATAAATTTATTGTTGAGAGTACGGATATATACAGGAGTGGAATTCGTCATAAATGATACTTCAAAGGTATCAAAGGTGGTAAGACGTCGCGTACGGTGTTGGTGTTAGTTTTGGTAACGTTATTAGACGTTATTTTTCATGCATTGTATAAATAACGTCGTACTTTTTTTAATTTCGTGCAGCTCAATCATACAGCATAATTTATATAAACGGTTTGCTTGACTTGCTACGTATAGAACCGAAATGCAAAAGTGGCACACATTTTTTTAAGTACAGTTAAATTAAAACGGAAAAATAATATTCATTTACATTAGAATCCCCTTGGAGCAAAAATATTTTCTCTTTCTTTTGATTGAAACAGGATATTTTAAACCACTGTCTTTTCTGCTGCTTTTTTTTTAGTTTAAACATATTTATTTATAGTGGATTGGGAAACAAGTTATTACAACTCATATCAATCCGTTTCAACTTTGAGGGTGCGAGTACTTCCTTGTAGCCTTAGCCTGCTCTTTCCGAAATCTAAAATGGTGAATTTTATGTGCAAGAGATATTGCTCTCTCTTAATAAAACACGGGTCAGTCATTTATCGCCCCCTGCCGACGGACTATCATTGTTTCACAAGACCATCATACTCGCAAATGGTGTCAAGGGCTTATTCTTTTATCCGTTTTTGATAATTTCCGAAGAAAAATGTTATTAGTTGAATCGTTTGTTTCATCGCCTGTATTAAATGTTAAAAGAATCAACAGTTGAAAGCAAATTCAAAATTAACCACAATAAAATTAATTTAATCAAATTTGCCAATTTCATAAACAAAAAGCAATTTAATTTCAACTATGAACTAAAAAACAGATGGGCGCAGATAATTTTAGCGCAAAACTACTAGGGGACATTTTAGCGCAGACGTTAGAGCCAATTTTAGCGCAGGATTAATCCGTTCAGCTGTATTTTCGATAGCCCATTTTAGCGAAAACTTTCCTAGTTGAATAATACTAAAACCACGAGCATTAATTTATGCTGGTTTAATATTAAAGTTGTATGTATATGTTGTGTACAAGCTATAATGTTGTACAAATTATAATTTGTACAGAATTTTTGTACAAGTTATCAGTGTTTTATGACCTGCTGAACAAAAATGGATGATGCAAGCACACAGTCTTTTGCTTCGCATATTTCTGTCAATTTTTCACAACTTTATGATACAGTCTAATACTGAGCATTGATACAAAAATATTATAAGACCTCACAAAGATTTTGTATAGATATGAATATGGTATAAGGAAAAAAGGAAAATTAGAATTTAAACCATTTATATATGTTCACTTTGGTTCATCATGGAAATAAAAGTAATTATATAGTTGTCACTCAGCTATTTACTTTTTTTTGATACTATCATCAACTTGCAAACAACAACATATATAAAAATACAATGTATAGGCGAATGTGCTCCAC
Source organism: Mytilus edulis (assembly GCA_019925275.1). NCBI lineage: Eukaryota > Metazoa > Mollusca > Bivalvia > Mytilida > Mytilidae > Mytilus > Mytilus edulis. The sequence goes on from CM034353.1 coordinate 55,740,854, forward strand.
AATCTACACAAGATAAAGAGAAAAATCAGCAACTTTATCAACCGTATTGTACTGATTGTGCTTGGGTTTTCTCTTCTAGATCTCGCGCATGGGTCTTTGTTTTTTAATAAAAAGTGTGCAAACAAAATAAATATTGAAACAAATATATAAAGAAAAATGCAAGGATGAACTTAAGGATGTTTCATTTATCCTTGTATGTGCCCATCGAAATTGATAAAGAAACATGCCAGCATTTTTTATCCTTGCATGTTCCTATGTCTCTAGAAACACACTATCCATTCTTTCTGATTTGCAAATGTGCAATATAAATTTATCCTTTTTCTATTATAATCGTTCGTTCTAAGACACCAGGTCCCATGTACTGAATAGAGAACCTTCAAAATAGTCCCCCAAACTGCCTCAAATAATAGATAAAAGGGGAGGGAGAGGGTTTCAGAAACATTAAACCTGTTAAGAAAGTTTTGAATAAGCATTCAATGACATATTTGTCGCTGGACGTCAGATAAACAATGAATCAATACACAAAAAAAAGCGCCAATTTGGGTTACGCAATGTTTCAAACAATCTCATTATTATAATTAAAACATACTATTGGGAGAGAAATTCACAATTTGTTATATCAAATTGACAATTTGTTATTTCTAATTGATAATTTGTTATATCAAATTGATAATCTGTTATATCAAATTGATAATTTGTTATACCAAATCGATAATCTGTTATATTAAACTGATAATTTGTTATATCAAATTCATAATCTGTTATATCAAATTCATAATTCGTTATATCAAATTGGAAAAAGTTAATTAGCATGGCACGTAAAGGCTTCCGCAATTTTCGACGTTAGGCACTACATGTCAAGTTTTACAGGACGTAACGTCAAAACAAGTAAAAAAGCATGGTGTGACATTATGACTAGACAAAAGTAGTCGCTGACTGTGTCGTTAATACTTCCGACATGTGATCGAAAATGGGTTCAAAAAAATCCCTGAACAGTAGATTTTAATGTTATATAGTATTTTTTGTGCTATTGTAGTTTCAAATTTTCCCCCTCCAAAACTGTATAATATGACTTATCATACTTGTAACAAAAATGTAAAAAACGGCGTTTTGTGACATTTTGACTAGACAAAAACAAAGAGATCGCGTTTAATTTTTTTTTCAATATTTTCTCTTAAAACTTCGACACAATTTTTTTTCATACACTTAAAAAAAAAGTTTTCACGTTTGAATAAAATTTCATATCGTAGAAAAGAATGCAACTGCCTATTACTTTTCATAAGACACTTAACAAATACGCCAAAACGTCAGAAAACGGCGAGTGTGACATTTCAACGGATTTAATAAAATGAACAATTTAGGACACAATTTAAACAATACTTACTAATTGAAGACATAGAAAGTTGTATATTTATTGTATAATTTTGACACAGGAAGGGTGGATATGTAAATTGTGGTTTGAATCTGCAGCATTCGTTCGAATTTTGAAGAGCTCCCAAAAATATGCGAGATTTGGGTTTTGTGACAGAAATACAAATTTAAAAAAATCACTAATTCTGCCACGATCTTTTGAAATGTTGTAACACAACTTTTTATAATTTTTTTCCTTATTATATACGGAATAAAAAGATATATCATTTTCGGAATAATCTATTTGAATTACCTTTAAAAATCACTCTTAACTCAGTGGCGGATGCAGGAATTTTCGAAAGGGGGGGTGCTAGCCCAGGGCAAAGGGGGGGTGCAGGGGGGGTGCAAACATATGTCCCGATTCAAATGCATTGATCGGCCAAAATAAAGGGGGGGTGCGGACCCCCGGAACCCCCCCTCTGGATCCGCCACTGTAACTTCACCCCAATCCATATTTTTTTTCAATTTTCGGCTTGACCACAAAACAAAGTGAACTTTTCGTCCTGGTCAGACGCGTCCAGTTAACGATGACGTCATAAATAAAGCATACACCATTAACACCAAAGACTACTCTTGTTTAGCAGTATAACTTTTTTTAATAAGTTTAAAAAATGACAAGAATAACTTCAAAGCAACGCTGATCATATGTCGCGGTGTTACTTGTCTACACGCTCAAAATCAGTGTTATTAGGGATCATTTGAGCAACAAAATGAATAAAAGTATTGATTTTAAGGCATATTCCATTTCTACTTTTAATTACGCACATTTTGATATATACATTTATATAGTTATCAATTCCGAAACTTCTAACAAATGCAATAAAGGCGAACTAGAAAGCAAAACCCGTATTATCACCAACACCGTACGCGACGTCTATATATTGAGACGAGACAAAACACAAAATAAGTATAGTTTACGTTGAATTACAGAATGGCATTAAAAATTGTGTCAAAAGGTCAAATCAACACGAAAGTACGATTTGAGAGAACTCAAAGTTACTGAAAGCTTGTTGAAAGCCAAGATAAATCAACGAGACTAAAATCAATGAAATATATCCCAGGGATTTAGTTTCTAAACGCCATGGACATTCGAAGAATATATGACCATTGCATACCAAAACAAATGTGTCGCAAGGCAGTAGGATGTCAACCTTAAAAAAAACTTTTATTATATAACCTGTACAGGAATAGCATTCTCAAGATTAAAAATAAACGAGAATGTGTATTTTTACATCCCCGAAACCATCCGAAAAGAATACAAGTAATTTATAATTTGATGCATAGTGTTGCTATCTTTTATAGCATACTATATTGAATTCAACACCAATATTACTGATCTTTAATACATTTCAAGTTAAGTTAACGTATATAAATTCAACCTCTGCATAAAGTAAGATACGATGTATATTTACTCAAGACAGTAAATTTTTCAAATTTAAAAGGCGAGGTTTTGCCGAGCGTTTGAGATATTTTAAAGTTAATGACGAGAGTGGGTAAATATCGTATTGTTACAAGCATTAGTGCTAGAATTTGATGATTTATAGACGATATGCAGACAAACATAATCCTGCTGTTCGAATGTTGTTCTTTCTACGTGACGTCATCAGGCCTGGTTGCCTTTTTTCATCACGCAACACCAGGGTTGCGTTCAATATCGTACCGGCTACATAGGACTACGTAGATTAATGACTATTGAACGTGTAGCTAGCCTAGTTCCTACATAGATATTGATAGCAGCTATGCTAGCAACTCGTCCAATAGTCGCAAATCTACGTAACCCGGAGAAAAGAAAGACATTTTACGTCTAAATCACATGTTGACCAATGAAGAACGGAGATCAAAGGAACCACACGTGGATCGAATTAAAATAATCAGCAGGTCAAGAAAAGGATAAATCAGGTATTAAAGTATTACAGAAAAAACAAAATATCCAAAATCTGAATCTGGTAACAATAAGATGTCCAAAATTTAAGAAAGGACGATTAAATTTTTTCAATTGTAAATTAAAGTATTTTTACCTCTTCGTCTTTTTTTGCTTCTGGGTCAGGACCAAATCCAGTGATCTTTGGTTCAAGCAGTTTGTTGAGTAACACATTTCGAGCAGCTAGTCGTCTATGTACTACCTATGATAATATTTAGTTACAAATTAACTAAAAAAGTCTATGTACTACCTATGATTACATTTAGTTACAAATTGTAGTCCCAATCCCATAGTAACATTTCATAAATGAACACAATCTTTCTTTAAATAGCACGCGACAAATTACAAAAACAAACAAAACACTGATGGCGTTTAAACAGGAGTTACACAACGCGTGTGTACTATTTCAATCAAGATATAAAGAATTAGTACAGCTCTTAACGTAATGGTGTATATTTGATATAAAATCTTATGTATTGATATGTTTGTGTGTGAGTTGGTCTAGTTTATACACCAATAAATTCCGTTAAAAAAGCTTGTAATCCTTATTATTCTTTAAAATTGGAGATAAGGAATATATTTTTCCACACTCGTTACCTCTAATACACGTAAATTGTATATTTGTGTCATTGAATAGGCATGTCGCATGCATATATTTCTTGGTTAACGCAAAACTATGTACGCAATGAAATTTGTTATCTGATAAAAAATAAACTACAAATAAAGGCAACAGTAGTATACCGCTGTTCGAAATTCATGAATCGATTGAGAACAAAACAAATCCGGGTTGCAAACTAAAACTGAGGGAAACACATCAAATATTTAATAAATGACTGTACTATTTTTTTTATTTTGAATAGACAGAAAAAAATATTACAGTCATTTCTTATAATTTAATTTAAATTCCATTTTAAACCGGAGTAAACCATGAAAAAACATTGATGACGTCACGGTCACATGACAAAATTATGTCTATGAGCTGATAAACAAAACAACGTCAGCCAATCAGAAGACCGATACATCCAAAATTAAATTATAAGAGGAGAACTACGACAAAACAGAAACACAACATTAAAATGTAACACACACAGAAACGATATATAATATAACAATGGCCATTTTTCTGACTTGGTTCAAAAACTCTCATTATCATTCAAACGAATGTTTTTGTGTTTATTATTTAATTTAAAAAATTAAAGTCAGTGAAAATAAGTTTCGTGAACGTTAGTGTTATTATCACCGCCAACTTGTTTACATTGTTTACGTAAAGAAGTTCGGTCAACGTCGTCTTTCGAAAAATAAACAACGTCAAGCTTAAGATCAGTTATCGGAAGTCCTTTCGACCAATTATATCAACGTATTCCTTAATATGCATCTAAGAATTATGTTTTCATAATTGCATTTAAAACGAATTTAATACATACTTTGTTAGAGGCCAAATAATCCATTCCGTTACAAATACCAAATGCCATTCGGAACAATCTCTCCACTAATTCTACCGAAATGTTTGATCTCGCATTCTCAAGAAATTCTTTCAGAACTCCATTTGGGCAATATTCCAGAATCATCATTGGACCACCTACAAATAAGGCAAAGCGACTTCATGCTTTGTCATGTAAAATATAGTTTCTCGGAAACTCAGACATAATAGTACGGTGACCGAGTAAGGAAAAGTCGCTTATTTAAGGAGTTTAATTGTCATTCGGACTATACGGCTATAAATCACAGTATTGGTAGTTGAAAGGTTAATCTTAACATTTTGACTTGTCGTCAAAAAATCGTACGGTGCAATTTTTGTAAAAAGGCTTTGAAATACGTTAGTTAACGTGAACACAAAATCGACGTAGAAAAGTTTTGAGGTCTAAGTTGTAAAATAACATCCGTGATATGATTTCTGTTATTATATACATTGTTGTTACACCTTATTTGAACGATTTCAAATACAGTTTAGCAATATTAACCCATTTTTTAAGAGTTTATGTAAAAGATTAAAACTATGAATATTTTGCATTGAATAGAGTACGTTTCAATTTAATTTCATAATTTTTTTTAACGTAAAATGTAAAATAATTGACATTTATCTATGTGATATTTAATACCTTTATTAATCAATAATATCAAATTAATTTATATCAGAAGCATTATTTCAGCAATTTAAGCCAGATATGAGTTTTAACGCTCATACGACGGAGCTAGTCGAAAATCATATACAGCCTATTATAGATACATATAAGCAAAGGGAATGTGCTGTATCAACTACATTCAAATTCAGGATGTGTTCCTTGAAGCAGTATACAGTAGCTGTCAAATGTTAGAGTAGAACGAGAGAGAAATTTGTAAATTCCTTGAGATCGTCTTCTCAAATGTATACTCATGTTTTTGTAACCAACCGTACCAATTACTGACGGTGTATGCAAGTTTACATACTCGATATGCTTCAACTTTCTGAGAATTTAATAGATGGCTACTTTGCTTTCAAACAGACTCCTGGACATTCCAACGGTTCATGGAAAGACATGGCAACAGAAAGGCCGTTCTAGAAGCATCACGGGGATCAGGTGGCACTGTAGGCATAACAAATCAAAAGTCTGCGCTTGTTAGATGGACCCTTTCTAGACATTTCTTAGAATCTCTTAGTCGTGTAACGCTGAAAAGGGCTGGTATTGCTGCAATTAATGCATTATCACTAGGGGAAATAAAGCTAAAAGCAATGAAAAGAGATGAACATGTTATTGCCATTGTGGATCATCTGAATGATCCATGACTGATCCCTTTTGATATGGAATCCCATCCTCCGTGTCTTATTAACATCTCTTTTAGAATGCATGCTACACGAGATATTCGAGATTCTTTGCTCACAGCTGAATAGGAAGGCTTGAAAATGTCTAAAAAATATATCACTTTTGCTCTTTCTTTAGATCAAGGCAAGGAGTCTTTATAGTCCTATATCAAAGTCAAAACTAAAAACCTTTTACAACATGACCACAAAAACAAACATTATATATAAATCGGAGGAAATACTTTTAGCTCAAATAAACCCATAACTTGTATTTAGACGTGCACTGATTTTGGCAAAAAGTAGAGATGATGCATGATAACATAGAACATGTGCTGTAGCACCCTGTAGGTCCCATTCCAAATTCCTTTTTTTTCAAGATGACGGCACCATCAGAAATTCATGCAAGTCTGATTTGGCGAAGCAATTAGAATCTGAGTCTCTTGTGCACTTTTCATACCCTTCTTTGTATCATCACTTTCAACTTGCATCAGAGATGGTATGGCATTGGTTCAATGTATTGATATTAAGAAAGGTAAATTATTCGGTGACCTTGCAGCTGACTTAAAACATATGTTCTGATGAATTTCTATAGCTCACACAGTAGCAGATGTTTTTGACCGCTACGAAATGAACAACTCTAAAACGTCTGCCGAAAGGGAACGCTGCACATAGACTACAGCTTCCTCCAAAGTGTATAAGATTATTGAGTGGAGAAGTATTCCTAACTGCAAAACTTTGACAAATCCCTTATGATTTCACCTGATGTGAGCTTTACATAGGCAGAACGTTTGTAAATTACGAAATTGTCAAAGTTATTTATACCAACACTGTTAATGGCTGTAGTAACTTGCTTAGCACTCAAGAGGAGACCTAGGCTGATACTGAATTCCTTAAACTTTGACACGAAGTTTAGAGAAATGGGAAAGAGCGGAAGAACAAGCATACAGACCTCTAATACAAATGTGTTTGTTCTGTGTGTTCGTGTTCACTATTATAAATGTATGACACATTCAAGCGAGTTCTGGGTGCAGATGGGGAGCATTAGCAGTCCAAAGGATGGACGGAGATTTTCACCCATTCACTAACTATGTGTCTGTTTTCCCCAACAATTTGTAAACTACTAACTGCTGTACATGCCCTACCGGATGCAACACAACTTTGTCTCTGTTTGGAGTAGGTAAACAAACTATCTACCAGACTTCGAAGGACACGCACGACTATTTCATAGGTTTTTGGAGTTTCGATAATATTGCCAAAGATAAAGCCCTTGCTTGTACATAAAGTTAATTTCAAAGTTCTATGATCAGAAAAATCTCTTTAAAACCATTCCATTATAATTATTATCCAATGCGCGTCAAACTTGCCGCTAGTAAAGATGTAAGTTTAGTCAGATTACCGCTCTGTGAGGCGGCACTGAAACAGCATGTTTTACGTAATTCGTTTCAAACTAAATATTTGGACCACATTACGCATTGCTAAACCCCCTATTACGTCAATGTTACAATACGACTGGCGATAGTTAAATGATTCATTACACCCCGTATATTGTAAAGGGCATATGTCAGCAGAATTCTTACAGGATCTTGTGTTTTCATTGTAAGGAAAATCTCCATGTAAAATAGTCATGTGTTTGTTCACAATATCACCCTACATGTCCGGAGCTTTGCTCCTGGAAAATTCAGAATTATGTAGACATTTCAAATCATGTTCCTTGATAGATGAACCAAAACATACTTCTGGCATAATTCTGTTGTGTGGATCTCTTTGATTGGATTTTTGATTGCAACTGTTTTCGAGGTATTGAGTGCTTTTTAGTTTTAATGAATTACATGAATGAGCTTAGGCAAAATACGCCTTCATGATAGTAGGCTTCAGTTAAAAATAATAATAGTTATCCTTTATTGCTGACGTTGAATGTCAACCAGCAATATAACTTCTGTAACTTTAACAGAATATGTGTATCATAGATCAAGTGTTTGAAAAACGCCAATTTACAGAATAAATCGATTTCCTAATTCTTTTTGTTTTACATTTTCGAGGTAATTCATTGTTAATAGATTTGTAAAAATGTCTGTATCTGAAATTTAAACTTAATTGATGTATATATCTTCAAATTTTAAAAAGTATGGAAGAAGAAAAAAGAAAAACAGAATTTGACCTTTGACCTTATTTTATGCAAAACTGTCACCACATTTCTTTTTGACGACATCGATATTTCAAAAGTACTCATTTTTCCGAATCCAATGATATATAATATAGCCATATAGTATGTTTGACGATTAAATCTAAAAAATATTGGGTCTGGTCACCGTACTATAATGTAAATGCACTTGTTGAAAAAAATACAAATTCATCTTGAAAGCTTTATATCATGTTGTCGTTGGTTGTTCACGATGAAATTCCAATGCACTTATTCATATAAGTTTTTGAAATCTAGGCTTCTGTAGATATCAATATAGTAATTTACCGGTATTTAAATCTTATAAATCGATTAAGTAGACAATTCAACGTAACAAATAAAACAACAATGTTCGGATGGACTTTAAAAATAGATAACCGGATGCATCAAAACAGTATGTGTATATGCACTCATTTGAATTCATCTTTTAAGTTTACTTACGGATATCATCTTCAACTGATCCAATGAAATCAAGGATATTTTTGTGATGTCCCACTTTAATCGCATAAAAATTAATCTTAGCTCTCATTTTAAGCACATTTTCATCATTTTGTTCATCTTGAATTATACAAAATAACCACATTTAGTACAGATTAAATGTAAAGCAATTTTACTACGTGTTTAACATATGTATGAATTCACTTAATAGTTTTGATATTTTCATAACGCATTGGTTCAAAATGACAACATCACAGTAGTAGAAAATATCTCCCTCACCATATGTAACAATTATACCTTATTTAATGCGATATAAAAGAGATGTGTTCACTATTATCGGGATACAAATAAAACTGCGCGTTTTTTTGTCATATTTTAAAAACTGTAGACAAAACCTTATATTAATAAGCAATTTATTGGTATCATACATATTTTTAAATCAAACTGTAATGAAAAAGAGTAATATTGCAACATATCTTTTCATTTTTTTCTCAAATTATTTGATCAGAAAAAAGTAAAATCACAAAAATACTGAACCTATCCGAGGAAAGTCCATAAAGGAAAGTCCCTAATCAAATTGCAAAATAAAGAGCACAAACATCAAACGATTGGACAACAACTGTCATATTCCAGACTTGGTACGGGCATTTTCGTATGTAGAAAACAATTATTTAAATTTTCTCAAGGTCAGTGTAGCATAACTGTCGGTTAAGGTGTTGAATCATTCATCAAAAGTTATACTTAGTTGTCGTTTGTTATATTTATGGCAGATGTGATTACAATTATTCAACCATGAAACGAATAAGTACGACTAGAATAATCACTTCCAATTTCAACCAAAAATACGCGATAACAACAACGCGTATAAATGAGAAACATAGTAGTTTGTTGCCGTTTGTTTTAGATTTTTGTGGTCTGTAAGATGATTTGGTTATGCATACAAATAAACTCCCTTTCAGCATTCAACTACAGTAAGTTGAAAAATCTCAGTCAAGAGAAATAGTCGTATTGGACACTGGGATTTTGTGTTTACCAGGACTAACCCAAAATTGTTATAAAAAAGAAGATGTGGTATGATTGCCAATGAGACAACTCTCCACAAGAGACCAAAATGAGACAGAAATTTACAACTATAGGTAACCGTAAAATATGACAATTGTAAAAAAGATCGTTTGAATTGTATTTCTAAAATACCTTTCAGGGCTTTTGCCACAACTGTGATTGCTTCTTGATGGGTATAGTATTGTGCTAAATATATAATCGCAAATCGTCCCCGTGTAAGCTCGGACTCCAATGAAATATCCTTTCGAGACAATATCCAAGATTTTTCTCCCTTTATATCCATACCGCCATAGAAATATATGTCATCATATTCTTTCGAAACAAAAGCTCGATACTGCATGATAAAAAATATCTTGAATATTAAACTGGCATTACTATTGACGTTGTATGTATCAAAAAAGTTCAATCAACAATTTGTTTTTTATCAGGTTTATGTAATCCACCATTATGTTATTAATCATTCTTTTTCTTCCTAAAATCCCCATTTCAAAACAGTTTATTTCATGTTTAATAGACTATTTAACATAATTTTTTTTTTGATTTTAATTATGTGGATGATGTCACTCAAGTGATGCAATTACTTACATTTATTCCACTGGGTGTCGCACGACGTTCTCTTATGGTATTTCGAATTGTGCGTATACCTGCAGTAACTTGTTGTTTAGCGGGTTGTAGTCTACCGGTTCTCCCAAGAAAGACCAGCACGACAATGACAACAATCAGTAACAAAATGAAGCCTAATAAAAGACAACTTTGTTTTATTGAAATCTAACCACTCTAATGGTTTACATTTCAAAGAAACGTTTACTTGGAACTTTGTTAAAGTATAACATTATAAGGTATAAATTATCATATAATTACATGCAGAAATTTTAAATTTATATTATTGTACTATTGTTTAAATGTTTTTTGAAAGCTGATTCGTGGATGCCATTTAATTTAAATTCATGTAACTACGTTTAACCTTTTGTTAATGCCAATCTCGTGCAGTGCAATACAAAAATTATTGATATAGTACGCAATAATATTCTTTTGAGTTACTTATTTAAAAAATAACTTTTAAGTGAAATCAATTATTCAAAAGACATTGATTTTTAAGTAAAAGACCGAATATAACCGAATATTCAGTATATGAAAGAAGAAAAAACACAGCGTAGCTTAGGTATTGATTGAGTAAACTGTTACCTCGGAATAGATATGATCAACCGAGGAGAGTTAGCAAACGACCTAGCAATGTGTTATTTACAAAATGTAATATTGTGTCTGTTTTGTTCATATTTTTTTTAAATAACCAATCTTTTCTTCTAACAATAAAAATTAATAGTAAATTTCTAGATTACCTGCTACTAATCCACCAACTCCGCCGCTGGATATTCCAACTTCTAAAAAAAGTCAGACGATATTGTATTCCCAAAATTTAATATTCACCTGTCTCGACATTTTGTTGAGATTAACATATATTCGGAAATTTTTTCCTGTATTATTTATGTTTACTTAATGCATTTCAAAGAAGGAAAGTAACGCGATGAACTGATGTATATTTGCTACACTGAGATAAATTAATTCCAGACTTATCAAATTTTTAAAGGTTACTTTAGAAAAACTCACCAAAAAACGTAATAAAGGTATCAAATTAAAAGGAAAAATAAATAGGGAAGGTGCATGTCCCAGTTAAACGTTGTTTTTCTGATATAGTTTAACATCACTACCCTAATTTTATTGAGGTTTTATTTACATTTTGTTATATATCAAACAAATTCGTTCAGGGTATGTTCACTTGTGTGTGTTTGTGTGTTTATATGTCTTTTGCTTGAGCTAAGCCATCTTTATTGATATTTTAAAATGTGTCTTTTATGTTATGGGTTATATTATTGATTCAGGTAGGGGAGACGGTTGTTACTAATTAAAACGTTAAAACAAACTGCTGCATTTGTTTGCATCTGTCCCAAGTTAGGAACCGGATGCTCAGAGGTTGTAGTTTGTTAATGTGCTTCATAATTGTTTCCCGTTTTTTATATAGATTAGTATTTTGGTTTTCCGGTGTGAATGGTTTTACACGTCTAGTATTTTTGGTGCGCTTTATAGCTTGCTGTTTGGTGTAAGCGAAGGCTCCGTGTTGAAGACTGTACTTTGACCTATAAAATAATGGTATCGTTTTTACAAATTGTTACTTGGATGGAGAGTTGACTAAACGGCATCTCGTATGAATAAAATATATACAGACATTATTTTCGAGAAATGTAAAGGGCGTTTCATTTACAAATTATATGGTACGTACGATATAAAAATATAATACAAACAAAATACCTTCTTCTGTGGTAACAAATGCAAATTTTGTCGGAACAGAACTGCTGACATAGTGAGTATCATTCCCATAATTAGTTGTCATTTTAAACCAGTATGATGTTGTTGCTGATAAACCTGTGAGGTCAAAGGTTGTTGCCTCTTTGTGAACTTTGAAAATCTTTGTCGAATTATCTGGTCTAAACAGAATAATCCATATCCCAGCCCTTTCATAACATGTTTGGGCTTGAATCCACTTGATGCTTACACTGGTGTCTGTTGTCTTCAAAACAGTTATGTTTGAGGGACTGAAATCTAAATATTGTTCAATTTCAGTTTGAGAATCGGAATTTAATTTTTGAACAAAGTCAGCTCACAATCAAGGCTCTAAACAAAGGATATAATAATACAGTTCATTTACAAAACCCGTAATGGATAAAATAAAAAACATCGAGGTAACTTGGGTTTTTCCTTTTTTTTTTTTTTTTTTTTTTATCTTACATGAGGTTTTTGAACGGTACTGTAAATAAACGCAGAATAGATACCATGGCTTTAACATTTGTGATTGTCGAATGAAAACAATTAAAAAGTAAAGTTCCCAGTTGAAGAGCATTTAGGACTCTAACGTCCAAAAGCTTTTGTCAAAAACAATAGATGGTGATCGATGGGTATCTTTAGTATGGGAAGTTATAGGACGGAAACAATTGCAAAATCTTAGACAAACAATAACAACATTCACATGAGGAAATACAAATCGTGTATTGTATTGTCAGTTAATTAATACATGGCAAATACATCAATTACAAAGTCACTAAACTAATAAAAAAAATCAAATATAAGATATTTACTAGTCAAAATGATTTTGCAATAATAGAATGGTTTCTGTATATTTATCGTTGTCCTAGTAATTAAATGTTCTTTTTAATATTTAGATATTTTTGTTTGCCCAAAACCTCTAGTGTCCGAACAAAAACATACACAACAAGAATGTGTCCCAAGTACACGGATGCCCCATCCGCACTATCAATTTCTATGTTCAGGGGACTGTGAAAATGGGATAAAATCTCTAATTTGGCATAAAAATTAGAAAGATCATATCATAGGGAACATTTTTACTACGTTTCAAGTTGATCGGATCTCAACTTCATCAAAATCTACCTCGAACAAAAACTTTAACCAAAACTTTAACCTGAAACGTGAAAGACATGACAGACGAACGAACGGAAGGACAGACTGACGAACGGACGGACGGACAAACAGACGAACGGACACACAGACCAGAAAATATAATTCCCGTAAATGGGGCATAAAAAAAAATCGATATCATATCTTGGTCTAGTGACGTTAACCAGTAATCACCAATATTTAATTTTTTTTAATTTTTCTTGGAAAAATATTTGCTGGATTAAGTAGAAAGAAGCAACTTACAGTCCTGTACACCGTTGATGTTTCTAACCATTCCAATCTATTGCAGAAAAAGAAAATGTGTGTTAAATCGTTGATAGAAATGCTTAATGTAAGGGGAAACGAACTTTTCCATTTTACTTCTATGTACAATGTTTTGTATAAATGACATGCACTTTATTTTGTTCCATGATTAAACAGATTTTATTAATTTCAAGATGTAGAAAAATGAAATAAAAATAATCAAACATTTTCAATCATAATCAATTAAAATGTATCTTAAACCTCATATAAAAATGAGAAATGTGGAATGATTGCCACTGAGTGGACTATCAAACGACTTGTCGTCGTTTAATATGTTTAAACCATCGATTTAAAGATAAATTGTATGTACCTCTTTTGTAATGCTTGATTGTAGCATTGCAGAATTAAACACCGTAATTTCAAGTACATAGACATCATTCCCTATGTCATCAATGGGAACCTTCATCCAGCAATTGTTTATTTCAAGTTTTGTGTCTATCATGAAACAATCGCCCATCCGAACACAGTAACACTCTTTTGGTAGTTTGTTGCAGTATTCTCGCGTCTAAAGTTGAAAGAAAGAAACAAACCATTACAGTTTATTCATCATAAATTCCATTTCTAAAAGAGTGTAACAAATTGTGCACTTTTTGGAAAATTTGAATAAATAAAATTGAGAATGGAAATGGGGAATGTGTCAAAGAGACAACAACCCGACCAAAATAAAAAAACACAACAGCAGAAGGTCACCAACAGGTCTTCAATGTAGCGAGAAATTCCCGCACCCGGAGGCGTCCTTCAGCTGGCCCCTAAACAAATATATACTAGTTCAGTGATAATGAACGCCATACTAATTTCCAAATTGTACACAAGAAACTAAAATTTAAAAAATACAAGACTAACAAAGGCCACAGGCTCCTGACTTGGGACAGGCGCAAAAAATGCGGCGGGGTTAAACATGTTTGTGAGATCTCAACCCTCCCCCTATACCTCTAACCAGTGTAGAAAAGTAAAAGCATAACAATACGCACATTAAAATTCAGTTCAAGAGAAGTCCGAGTCTGATGTCAGAAGATGTAACCAAAGAAAATAAACAAAATGACAATAATACATAAATAACAACAGACTACTAGCAGTTAACTGACATGCCAGCTCCAGACTTCAATTAAACTGACTGAAAGATTATGATTTCATCATATGAACATCAGGCACAATCCTTCCCGTAAGGGGTTTAGTATCATACCATCATAACATATATGAGAAGAACATAACCCGTGTCATGCCAACAACTGTTTTTAGAATAAATGTGTTTAGTTCCGACGCAAAGACCTTATCAGTGACTCAATATTAACGCCAAAATATGCAATCTTTAATGACTTGACAACAGTATCGTAATTATATCCCTTCTTAATAAGTCTATTCAAAGGTTTTGTAAGTTTATGAGGTGAATACTGACACCTTTGTGCTTTATAAAGAATATTTCCATAAAAAATTGGATGTGAAATACCTGAACGTATAAAAAGTCTGCATGTTGAGCTATATTTACGAATGATGTCTTTATACCGATGATAAAATTTAGTAAATGTTTTGACTAGTTTGTGATATCGAAAACCCTGGTGTAATATTTTTTCAGTAATACATAAATTTCTCTCGTTAAAATCTAAAACACTGTTACATACACGAGCGAATCGTACAAGTTGAGATATATAAACACCGTAAGATGGTGACAATGGAACGTCACCATCTAAAAACGGATAATTAACGATAGGAAATGAAAAATCATCTTTTTTATCATAAATTTTAGTATTCAGCTTTCCGTTAGTGATATAGATATCAAGATCGAGGAAAGGGCAGTGGTCATTGTTAGTATTAGCTTTATTTAAAGTAAGTTCACCAGGATAAATTTCATTAATATACATACTGAAGTCGTCATTATTGAGAGCCATATTGAGAGTCAAAAATGAATGTTATCATATAGGACTGCTTAAGCTTTGTTGCTTAATAATATAAGTTTATACTTATAACATATTTCCAAAAGAAATACAAATCATACGTTCTATTTAGCTACTTTGTTCGTGTTGTTCGTGGTCGTTGAGTATTGATACTGGAAGAGTACAGACTGTGTGGAAATCAATGTCTGCATTTTGTAATGACAATTACAATTAATGCATTTGCAAAAAAAAGTAAATGTACTCCTTATAAATTTATTTCGAAATAATTCTTTTATGATTTGCATATCAGGGAAAACGTTTATGTGATTGTGTTCATCGTCAAATCAAATCAAAGCGCTATAAGCGCTAAAGGTAGTTAACCAAAAACCAGGCAAACGTAATTATGTGCAGTGGCGGATCCAGAAATTTTCATAAGTGGGGCCCACTGCCTGCCTAACAGGGGACCTGCTCCAGTCATGCTTCAGTGATTCCCTATATAATCAACCAATTTTTTTCTCAAAAATGGAAGGGGGGGGGAGTGGTCCCACTGAAAACCCCTCTAAATCCGCCTCTGATGTGGCATTAAACATTCATATATTGTACATTTATGTTTATCTAATGAATTCATTATTAAGGCAAATAATTTATATGTTATCAAGGTTTCAATAGCAATGAATATATAAATGTATATTTTTTATGGTGAGTCTGCAGTGGTACAAGTTCGCAATGAGCAGGGGCGGATCCAGCCATTTCAAAAAGGGGGGGGGGGTTCCTAACCCTGGACAAAAAGGGGAGATTCCAACTACATGTCCCCATTCAAATGCATTGATCGTCCAAAAAAAAGGGGGGTTCCAACCCCCAGAACCCGCCCCCCCCCCCCTCTGGATCCGCGCCTGAATGATTATAGTTGTTCTAGAAGGTAGTTAACGTTGGTTTTAGTTGACTGTTAGTAGTACGTGTTGACTTAGTACGAACATGTTATAGTATGAATGGACTGGTTTCCCTGTAAAGAAAACTGAGTATGTGTTCTATAGTACAATAGTTATGCAACACAAATCAGACAAATGTTCACTACTACAATGATCAAAGGTGAGGTCTGACTGACCTGCCCATAGTAAATGTAAATGATTTGTTATATTGTCCCATACATGAATATATATGGTTTAGGGGTGGGGATCTCGAGGGTTTTCAAGTTCTCAAACAGGAAGGGATAGGATGACCCCAGGGACTTCCCCTATATTTCATTTGATTTGTTATATTGTCCCATACATGAATATATATGGTTTAGGGGTGGGAATCTCGACCGTTTTCCAAGTTCAAAAACAGGAGGGGGTAGGGGGACTCCCCCTATATTTCATTTAATTAGTTATATTGACCCATACATGAATATATATTGTTTAGGGGTGGGGATCTCGACCGTTTCGTAAGTTCCAAAACAGGAGGGGGTGGGTCACCCTATGGACTCCCCTTATATTTCATTTGATTAGTTATATATATATATAGTCCCATACATGAATGTATATGGTTGAGAGGTGGGGATCTCATCCGTTTCAAAGTTATCAAACAGGAGGGGGTAGAGTGGCCCAAAGGACGCCACCTATATATCATATGATTTGCCTACATTCAGGTAGTTATTTGTGAAAATAAAGTAAGAATCTTCCAGCTTCTTTAACTGACCCTTCAAAATTGAGAAAAAAAAATACCCCTTCAAAATTGCAGTAATATGTTTACAGTTTAAAAGCATCTTACATGCATTATCAACATTTATCACTGATAAAGAACATTTATACTGTGACCAGGAACATATATATTGTTAGATATACTGTTCCCAGCTGTCACATTGTATTGGATTTTGACATTAAAATTTGTCAAAAGTAATTTTGAGTTTCTGTTTAAAATATTTTCTGCTTTTTCTTTCTTTTACCTATATCTTTTGGTTTTCAATTCTAGTGTTTATATTCATTTACCATGAATAGATGTATTTTGTCACATGCCTGGATTCGCCAAAAAAAACCGGAATTACCCTTATTCGCTTCCGGAATCGGATCCGAAATTGTAATTGTCTTATCACGGCAGCCATTGTCATTGTGTTCCAATGTTGTTTTTGTCAGTCAGATACGATTTTACTCGTATTTACACATTTTTTGTCGGCGATTTTTTTGTATATAGATAGCGATTGAACAAAATTGACATCGCTGTCATGAATAATAATGATTAAAATAAGTTTTGAGATCATTTATTTGGAGACTTTGGCGAAGCTATTTTTCAATTTTCTTTCAAGTGGAACTGAGACTACTATTACTGTGATATAGTTGTCTCAGAATGGAAGGCCCGTCAAGCGTGGCTAGTAACCAAGTCGAAAGTGGAAGGTCTCAGACCTCGGACCACCGCTAAGTTGAACCCCTGTCTCCAAATTGAAAAGATACTAATTTCGTCTTCTAATTTGAAATTGCCGCCAACATCATGAACATTTGAACTTATTATTTAATAGACTACTGACGTAGTTGTACTACGTATTGATGACAAACAATATTCCTACGACTTTTGCCATTTGGGAAATCTAAACTACTTGTCTTAAAAGATTTTCGGCGATTAAATATTTCGTACAATTGTTTTTTGACATTTTAGCCAAAAGCACAGGCGATAATACACTACATAAGAATTCCTAATGAGCACTAATTCCTATGTGCAACTTCAAAAGTTTTGGGTGATTCGACGATCATTTAAGGTTTTTCTAGTCATATTTTTTGTAATCCAGAATTAAAAGTATTAAAAAAGTGTTCAATTAGTTATATATAACATAGTAGCCAGCTAGATAATAACAATTGCAAGTATTTCAGCATTTTTTGGGTACACCACAAATCTAGGGTGCTCGCATAATACAGATTAACTGCATAAAAATAAATACACAAAATTTATTTGAATGAAGAAAAAAAAATCAGATTTTTCAGATAGCAAATTTCAATTATTTTTTGGCGTTAACCTATAAACATATTCATGCGAGAGGATAATTTAATGCTACAAATTTTAAATTTACGTGTGGAGAAATCAAATGTCTTATCTCAAATTATAAGAATTTAACGCATTTTTGAAGAAATGTGTTGATGTTGGACTTGACAGAGTCACTCACAAACATATCATAAAAGTCTGTAGCTGTATCAATATTATATCATTTAACACCTACAGTGGTTAATTTCTGTGTCATTTTGGTCTCTCGTGGAGAGGTGTCTCATTGGCAATCAGACCACATCTTTTTTTTATATTTATTACCTTTAAATGAAAAGATTGACCATATTTTAAAAGTAAGTTAATAGTTATACAGGAAATTTCAAAATAGATAGACCTTCATCAGTTGGTAAAATCAAAAGCTCAAACACATCAAACGAAAAGAAAACAAATATCATACTCCTGACTAGGTGCAGGTATTAAACCAATTTAACTAGTGAAAAGTGAAATGATATTTGGCCATGTTTTTATTAAGTATACCTGTATAAATAAGGTTTTAAAAAGGCATCCTTAGCTTCTCTAAAAAACAAGTTAACACTGTTCATTTTAGGTGACTATAGTTAGGATTATTTTTACTTGTTTTTATTTTTCTTTTTTTTCGAGATGTTAAGAGGGTATTAAAATCAAAGTATGAGATATTATTATAAAGGCACTATTGTTGAATATCGTATTCTGACTCCAAAATGTTTTTAGTTTTAATTTCTGTTTGTTCTAGTTGAATCAAATGATTAATTTCAAACATAACATGATATTGAAACAAGTAAAAAGTTTACACAAAAGTTTCTTTTACGACTAAGTATTGTATAATAATTTAACTTGAGGATATGTTCTACACTTTCCTCTTTACTGTATTGTATTACCTTTATTAGCATGTCAAACATATGCTCGTTTCTGACCTCGTCTGTGTGTTTTATTTTGAATTTAAATGACACTTTCTTTATACCACTGTGTTCATCCTTTGCAGACACAACAACACTGAAAACAGTTACTAGTACGTATAATTAAAAATAAAATTAACTAATACATATTCAAAATTCAAGTAACTAGGTTGTAATATTCATGAAAATCAAAATATATAAAGACGATTGAAAAAAAAGAATAACAGTTTTCATAATTATAAAACTTTGGTCGGTTTGATGCTGGGGATTTTATCTTACATTTTTAACAGTTACTTAATGATCTCAAATCTGACTGTATGAAACATAATAATACAGTTTAGAGTACATTTTTTTTTATAAAAAAGTAGAAAATAGAACTTAACATATACATTTTTGTAACATCGTTTGTCTATATAAATATACTATATGTTTGGCCTTTCACACCCGTTATCTTAGTCATAATTATTGAACATAGAAAATAGTGAAATATAAATGTTACCTGCTTGAGAAAGGATACTTTCCATCTTTGAGATTAAGACGTATCTTAGGTTCGTATATTAACGGTTCACTGCTATCAAAATGAACAACGGTAGAGTCCACTTTTGTATTACCCATGATATCAAATGCTCGAACCCAAAACTGGTGTGAATCTCCATCTTGTATTTGAATTTCATCCAACGTAAATGAAAAGTTTTCCCGTATAGGAGAAACGGAAACCCATCCGTGTTGTTGTATTTTTGTGCTAATTTTTCCATGATTGGTTTCAAATCGTACAATTGAGTTGATGTTTGTAATAGCCATTTTGTTTCTTGCACCCTCAGTGTCATCAAATTTCGGTAGGATTTTCTTGTAATCGACTCTATCTATATTATCACTCAGTCTTGGTGTATAGTCTAAAATCTTGGTTAGAAAATGACCCTTTTCGTGTACTTCGTTTACAAAATGACTAGTCCATGACAAATCAATGTTTTTGTCAAATTTAGTTTTCCATGAAAAATTAGTATCATTTGATGCAGAAGTGGCATACAAGCGGTGAATTTCACTAGTACTAATTTCTGATGTTTTATCATAAATGACAAATCTCCTGGCATATTTAGAATTATTCGCTCTATCATTAACTTCTATAATAACAGAATAAACACCGGGATCTTTTGGTTCGTATGTAGGAAACTTTGTAGGGTTCTCAGGAAGTTCCTTTATATAATCCGGAACCGGATTGAAGTTTGTTGTTATTTCTGGTTCTCTTAAACCTGAGTTATCGATGCTATACTCCATTTTCCAAATTTCTATGACATATTTCCCTATTCCCGAAAGCTTGTCAATCCATCCAGACCATTTCGGTGAGATTGGTAACTTCAAATTATAAGAAATACCATAAAGATAATTAGTTACGAAAATAAATATCGTTCATATATGTATTTACATATTTGATAAAATGTTTTATGATTTCGTAAAACTCGATTAAAATTAAAATTTAGTAAAATGCATATTGTCAATTCTCCAGAAAGATGACGCCATAAACATTAAATGATAGTGCGCGTGCTATTACACTACGAAGTTTGATTTTTTTTAATAGAATTTAAATATATTGCAAGGATTTTTTACAGTCATTTCACTGGTACTATCACTATCATAGACCACGATAACAGTTTCCCCAAGAGGCCATTAATGACAAGACACAAAATGAATCCCTACCATCACTCGTTTCCAGTAACTCAGAATTTAGTACAGGACGCTCACAGTTGACGAAACTTATTCCTCAACCCAAACATCATATTAAAAAAGATTACTAGCGTATTGATTCGTGATTATTTCTATAACAGTCAAACAGTCAAGATTATAATTTCATTTTGACTTCCATATGTAAAGATAAAAAATAATTTTACATCTTACTAATATAAGATTTTAGTTTTCCGATATATTTAACATTTCCTCATGATTTTTATTGTTTAGGTGATGTTGTTCCCTTTTAGATTTATTATATTTATAGTCACTGGTTCACACGTACTTATAAATATATTAATTTCTGTGACTGTATCCTGCATTAATTTGTAGGATTTTTTACAATAGATAATTCAGCTGATTTGTAACAATACCATATTCATGCCTTATATATCATGTACTGCATTACGACGCTTTCTTTGAATAAGGTATCAGATTTATTTTGGCATTTATTATTTAGCCGATTCATAACTTTATCAATACCTTTGTATGAACATTTTTAAATTGGCGGAATTTATTTTGGCGATTTGTTTTCTATCCGCGAAAATAAGCGAAAATTTACACCCAAGTTAAATAAACCGCTATACGGTAGTACACAAGACATACCATAGAAAACTAAAGTCTTAGCACACGAACCACATAACTTGGGTGATCTCAGGTGAAGATATTTCTAACATTTTGCTCCCACTGTACGATTTGACTATAGTTAATGTTCTTTTTTGGTTTGTTAAGCTTTTAGACGTTTGTTTAAATTTTGTTTTTTTCAAATGTTTTGCGTCGAGCCATTTTGAAGTTAAATAAATTGTTGAAATGCGCAATGTGTGCAGTAAAATTGATGCCGTGAAGGATTATCTCATTGCTAGGCAGTAACAGAGTATTACCTATGCCTCCATCCCATATCCAATTGATACTGTACACTTTTGCATCTTAACACTGTTTGGATTTCAACGGCAACTAAAATCGACTATGCGATCAACGGTGACATTTTGACCGTCTGTGGATTTCGATGGCGTGTTATAATTGCATAGCAGTAGAAGCGTCCTAGTCGACGAACCCGATATCATCCATTTTGGAGTTCATATGCTTCCATCAGGTTTTGTTTCTAATCTTGATTTGTTTTCTTAATCGATTTATGACATGTGTAAATCGATAAACTACTATTATCTTAATTTACCTTAGTTATATCTTCCTCTAACTGCAGTGGGGATTCATTTGACGTACAACTGTAGTCTTCGGTGCAATGGTTTGGTTCATCATAGTCAAACTAGAACTCCATAGAGTTTTCTTCGCTGATACCGGAGTACGTTTGCGTTCTCAAATATGTATTTCTAAGCTTCCTAAACCCGCCAGTTGTTATTGAATATTTTAATTTATACCTGCAAAAATATGACAAACAACGATGAACATATCGTAAGACAGAAAAAAAAACATCCTCCTTTCCGTGTCAGCAATGTCACCATTCTAATACCAAATATAAGTACAACTATTCGGTTTCATTAGAAATATTGGAATCATATAGAGATAATAATTTACAAAAGTGTGTCCTTTTCTATTAATTGTATTTAGATCTGAGTATAGGTTGCACTTTGTAAATACAGCTGTTTCTCAAACCACGCCTCTTTTGGGGTATTCATAGAAAATTAATTTTGTTGACATACTGGTTCCCAGTTATGCTCTCTGTGTTCCATCTCATAGAGACATAACTTGTGTTACCAGTAAATATACATGTGCATATTGTTTACATTGAAATATGTGGTAACCCTTCATTCGAGGTAGGGGTAGTTAAGAAAATTAGTGTTAGTTTAAACTCTGAAAAGTTCAGGGCATATAAACGTTGAAAATATGCCGCACAGCCCTATATTTTGACCTTTGAAATAAAATTGAAGTGCATATGAACTTTCAATTCTAGGACAAGATTTTTTTCAAAACTTCATAGTAAAAGTGGTACAGTAATTGCCGTAAAAGGAGTTCCTATGGGAAATTGCATTGTCAATATTTACAGAAATGCAACTTTTATTTATCAAATCAAAATAAATATTTCTTTGAATCAAAAATTGTATTCTGCTAACATGTTCTTGTACCAGTGAATTAATTTCATAAAGAAATACCCCAGGTCCGCATTCTTTCAGCATATCAATTCGGTTTACATCCCTTTTGGGTAGTAAGTTAAAAATATATTCCTCTATTTATATCATCGGGTTAGTGTTCTATAACTGCGTAAAGTCTCATAGATATTCGCTTAGATTTAGGAGGAGGTTCGTATACAACGCACCTGGACAGACAGACAAACTAACAGACAGATCGACGAACGGGTAGACAAGGTGGGATATAAGTTCTTCGGATTTTGTTTGCAGTGATATCACAAACGAAGATATAGTACATACGTTCAATAGGTAGAAATCAAATAATAAATGAAAACTAAGTAATATAGTAGTATATCAGCAGCATGATCTATCTAGGGTTTTTACAAAAAAGAAGCAACAAACTGAAAATAAATAAGATAAATTGTGTTCCTATTTGAAATATTTGATAAACAAAGGTCAAACTTTTGACTTTAACATTTTATACCTCTTGTATAATGAGAAAATAATGTAGTATTTTGTTCAAAGGTCACGTTTTCCCTTCGCCTTATATATACAGTATTTTGTTTTAAACATAAACTGTAAGGATCACATAATTACTTAAATCATTGCAGTATGCCAGGACAAAAACAAGCTTAATTATTTGAACTGTTATCTTTCCATCTGGGATCATTGCACTTAGAATACAATGTCAACTATGTAATATATCATGTGCTTTTGGTCAAACTATAAACATGCGTTGGATTCTCTTTGTGATCTATATGCTTCCAAATTACTGCAAAGCTGTTGTTTATGGTTAATTTTATTCCAGTTGAATTTATAAACAAAGCATTACTGTTTACAAACACAATTAAATCATAAGAGATGCAAGATCTTATGAATATACACTTTATTTCTCATTTATGCGGACAATTTGAAACCATTTTGACTTTAATGGTTACCTCAAAGTGCAGTTAATATTGAACAATGTAAATCCACTATCTTTGATGTTAATGAAGGTGGGTTTTTTTTCTATACGAAATGTAAAGAAATCAACTTAAGTTAGTGAATTGATAAGATGCGATGTAACTTCAATTTGATTACATCCCCGACTTGAGTGTTTGTTAAATAACAATGCAGACTATGTGTAGATCTACTGCTTTGGAGGGATATACTGATAATTCCCGAGCAGCGGCGCCAACTTATTAAATATAAAATTGTACATTTATAAGCCAAGCTTAATTCAAAGTGGGTGTTTAATTGTATTGTAAGATCTAGTTAGTCCTGCCTGATCTCACACAAATTGCACATTCATGTAAAAAATAGTAACTTATAAACTTTCTTAGTTTGGAGTGACCCACCTGTCTCCGGAGTCAAACTGAATTATATACGGTTCCTTTTTATAGCACTTGAAACTTTTGTCACTGATGGGTTGTACATCTGAGACGCCTGAACACGTAAGGGTCGTTTCATTTGCTATATATCTCTCACCTACAAAATAACACAACAGTGGAAGCATATGATTTAAACATACGACGCGGCTAAGCATTGTCATATATCTGTATTAGGCTACATAAAAAGATTAAAAAGTCACTAACCCTCTATTGTCTATAATAGGAGAAGGATTTCGAAAATTGAACGCAGACTTTATTTCTCATTACAAAGGTCATACAAATCAGGATCCTACAATCATAACTTGTGAATTAATAGAATCATATAGTTTAAATCTCAAATCCTTTGTTCTTACAGATGTGATATCAGTCGGATCATCCCTACCAAATCGCCCTACCTTTAAATACTTTCGTTTGTTCTGTAACATTTTAGCTGGAATGTCGAATACTCAATAAAACTTTTAAATATCTATCCAGATTAAAGACTTACTTTCAAAAATGAAACCGAGTCAATATACAGTTGCTTTTCATAGATATTACAAAAATCTACTAGAAGAGCTGAATATATATTTGTCTTGTTTATCTGTTTGTGGTATGCTAGACATACCCTCTAGACGACCTGGATATATATTTGTCTTGGTTTTTTTTTTGGTAAAATAATTATCTTGCATACATTTTGTACAGACATTGATAATTTTTTTCAATAGCTTTAATTAAACATGAATTTACATTTATTATTCAAACATTGATTTTACCTCTTCTCAGTTTTTCGTGTATAATTTTAACACTTGCAGCTACAATACCCAATCTAGCTTCTGTTATATATGAAGGTACTGGTGGGTTGTTAGGAAAAACAGTTTCAGTATCTAAGTAGGCCTCCAGGTCAAATTCTAATTGGTTGAATTTATTTTGATTTGTCCACACAATATCACCATCAATCCTGTTTGTCGCATCGGCCATGTAGTTGTAAACATCTCTATTTTTAGTAAAACTGTGGTAAGTGAACGTTGAATTAATCCTCTCAATGAGTGGCTTGAACTTGTCACTATTTACTATACAGAAAGACAATAATAATATAATGCCATGGAGTTTGAAAGGTTAGTGTTAACATTAATATTAATCTGATATTTTAAATTCTAAATACAACGATTGAATATTGTCTCCATTATATGTAGTGACAAATATTTCATGCATTTATTGGTTTTTTTTAATTATTAGACGAATAAACGAAATAAAAGAAAGTCTAAATTCATTTAGAGATTGCACTAGGAAGATAATTTTTTGTATAAACATTTCTGTTCAAATAGTTTTTCAAGATAATCGATTATTGAACTTACAAATGTATATATACGTTTTGTTTTCTGCAGTGTTTTTAAATGGTGAATAGCATTTGGTGTGCTTTTATTTTTAAAACACAGTAATTATATCATCTCTTGATATAATACAACTAAAAAATACACCGGAGCCCCATTGCTGATTTGACAGCAAGTGTTATGAAAATTGATTAGTTCATTATACACCCTCTTTCACCTGGCATTCTCAGGGAAGTCAAGGTAAAAAAAATTTCGAAAATAGACATACTAAAAGAGGAAACACAATTTCAAAAGGAAGCAATAAATGCTAATTATTATTGACTTACATGTTAAACACGTTCTGCCAGTGAATCCAATGGTGCATTCACACCCACGACCACCATAACACGTTCCTGGATAACAAGGTTTTGTGTGAGAGCAATCAGCTACTGTAAAGATAAGTATCAATTAAATTAAAATCATATTTTAGCATATGGCTTTAATCAATCCAAATATATGAGATGTCAAGAAAAGCTACAAGATCTGTTCCTTTAATTATATTATGAACTCTCAGATGTCATATATTAGAGATGTACAAAACGATTAAAATATAGTTAAGACAGCGTGATGAAGAATTGAGTCATCAAAATGCTAACTCTAAATTACAATACGCTAAGTTGAATCTGTGTTATCAAATATCGCGTTTCTATGTATGTTGGCGTTTGTTTTTATTGCGCGTCAGTGTTCTTCTTGTTCCTTTGTTTTCCTTTTATAGTTTGTGTGTTTGCCTCGGTTTTAGCTGGAAACCCGGATTTATTTTCTCTTAATCGATTTATGACTTTTGAACACCAGTATAATACGGTTGCCTTTATTTTTGATAACTTACAATAACTAAAGATAACGTATTTCAACTATCCGATATGATAATAGGTTTATTCCTGTCCTCATCTTATCCCTAGAAATATATTAAGTGGTCAAGTATGCCTTTTCCTCAATAATATTTGGGGTATGAACCACTTTTTATTTTTATTTTGATAAAAAAAAAATTTGAACTATATCAGTGAACTTTTACAAGAATCTTAACTATTTTCAGGATTTGGTAAACTCCTTCGTCCAAATATGGTATGTTAATACTTATCAGTTCAGTTATTTTACAAAACTCTTGAAATATCAGTGATTTGTAGGTATTTAAGTAAATCCCTATTTATAAATAGAAGCTGCAAAATATGGACTTCGTTGTAGTTGCGTAATACAGTGTAACGACAATGGCAACTAAAATAATGACATTAAAATGCACTTTAGTGCAAGAAGACGATTTTTGAGTATCTACATATCAAAATTATAAGGCATTTAAATTAGTTGTTTGCATAAGCAATCAGTCTTATAAATAAATGGGATTCTATTTTAAATAATTTAAAAAAAATTGTAAATCAAGACTTCTAAAATAAAACATAAAATTATGAAAAAAGTCAATAAATACAGCATATTCATGGCAATATATTTACTTGTTAGAGCATTAAAGACCAAATATTCCCATAGCATTCTATACGGTGACCTATAGTTCTAAGTTTCTGTGTCATTTTTTGGTCTCTTGTGGAGAGGTGTCTCATTTGGCAATCATACCATCTTCGTTTTTATTAGTAGCTTTCTGTCACAAGACTAAAGAAAGCAAACAATAAAACAGCAAACTGTAGAATGATTCAATCTAGCAAACAATGTAACAAAACAGAACCAATCAATATCCATAAAAACAAAATGTCTCATGAGACACTGATCTTAAAACAAAAATATATACAAAAATACGCTATTCACACTTTTTACTAGATATGTTTTTATTTATTACAATACCTCTTTTTAATAGCCGTGTATCTTTTATATAGGATTGTAAAAATTTCTATTAAATACACCGCTCTTTTTTAATGTTCTTATGTTAGAAACAATTTGGTCAATTCAGTGTTAGATTCAATTATCAATTCTGTTTTGAAATTTAAAACAAAGATACAGTAGAGAAGAATCTTTTCTATCTTTTTCTTTTTTAGTCTATTCTTTTTAACTATGGCGTTGTCATTGTTCCTCATCACATGTGTATTTTTATGTCCCCACAGTATCTTTTGGCCAATCTTTATACTTGTTTATGAGTTCTTTCCTATGTTTAAGTAATTAAATTAGACAAAAAGACTGAATATTTAAAATTTTGTTAATCAATTAAAAAAACCAAAAATATAATGTAGTCATAAAAATTTTCGTGTAGTCGAGATTGTGAACTCTTTCAATGGTTTGGATTAACTGAAAAGTGTCTGTGTATTTTGTTTGTTGGAGATAAACTGAAAAGCATGTATACTCAAATAGTCTAAAAAAGTTAATCATTGTTATCTCCAGCTGTGGGGTAAATCTATTTTAGCAGGGACTTTAAACTAAAGGTTTCCTACCCCAGGAATAGAGTATATTAGATGTTAAAGGCCAAACATTTAAGAATTTTGGGTCCTCAACTCTCTTTAATTTTTTTTTGGCCTTTTTAAATTTTGGTGGGTTCGATTGTCATTGGCATGTCTTTTGCAGTCGAAACAAGTGTCTGACGTACACAATTTCAATTCTAGTTCCTATAATGATTTTGTTTAGTTATTACAACAAACAAACAAATTACTGAATTTTAGAGAGAAAACAAACGTCTGCAAAAGAGAGGCGAAGATACCAAATGGACATTCAAACTCACAGGTACACAAATCGCAACATAAAAACTAAAGGCTTAGCATAACAACCCTAACAAAAATCTGGGAAAGATTTCAGTGTCAATTGGAACATTTCCGTCGTCATCTGTACGATTTGTATTACGTTTACTGTTTGAACAGTTGAATATGTAACAATCGCACAATTTGAAAATAATTTACCTACTGTAACAGTTATAAATAATTGGATGTTACTATATACATTTACACACGTACGTGAGGGATATAGGATGCGAATGTGTATGTTTCGACAGAGTAAGCGTCTCCTGATATGCATGTATCTGCCGTCATGCGAAGGTCTGCCTTTGTCGTCTATTAAAAAATAGGGACGAAAGATACCGGAGGGACAGTCAAACTCATAAATCTAAAAAAACTGACAACGCCATGGCTCAAAATGAAAAGGACAATCAGACAAACAATAGTACACATGACACAACATAGAAAACTAAAGAATAAACATCACGAACACCAGAAAGAACTAGGGGTGATCTCGGGTGTTACGGAAGGTTAAGCAGATCCTGCTCCACATGTGGCATTCGTCGTGTTGCTTATGAGATATCCAATTCGGTAAATAGTCTAATTCGGTAGGACACATTTATGAAAGGGAATGGGATTGTATTTACGACGTAAGGAACATATCCGATATCAATTGTTAAACGGTTATTCCATAACGGTCAACCAACTCGTGATAGCGTCCGTAAAATTTACGACGAGACGATTTCAACTTCATCATTTGGAACTCTTGATTTAAATGATCTGATAAGCCACAAGATGTATTTCAACTTAATCAGCTCATGTCAGTTTGAATCATGTTGGTACACATGTAAAAGAAGAAGAGTTAACCACATGTTTTAACGCTAATATTGTATATCACAAAAACGTATTGACTTTGTTCAATGTGGTACTGTCGGCGTTCACCAAATTTTAATGCTTAAACAAAATTAAATATAAGCAAATAATACTTACAGCCTGTACATATATCTCCTTTATAACCACTAGGACAAGAACATTTAACGGACTGACACATGTACCGCCATTCTGACAAGATGGGCTACAAATAGCTGAAACGTAGAGAAATGCATTCAATTTGTAATGATTTAAAAAAAAAAAAAAAAAGAAAAAAAAAAAAAACAATATCAATATACTATTCATACGTATTTCTTTAATACTATTGCCACTGAAATCGAGTTGTGTATACCGATAAGTTATGTACATGAACTTATACGGAGCAAATTAACATTTAAGGTACAAGTGTAATAGAAAATCAAAACACATTTTTCCCTCATTGAAAATATCTGTGAGTTCAGTATTTTAAGACACTAGATCTTGTATATTATCGGGAATCATATTGCATTGTTACTTATTATAGGTTTTTTTTTTTATTTCTTCTATCTTTTCTTTTATGAGTTTGATCTCATTATCTCTGAACTGTATGTTTAAAAACTAGTTTCAATCCTTTGAAACCATTAATTTTTAATATTTTAACCAGAAATTCAAATTCTATTTCTAATTAAGTGTTACATAATACCGAGTGCTTATTTTCAAAATACAACCTTTTCTCAGCGGTTGTAAAACACTTGTTCTAAATATCATTACCAGTATCGTCAAAAGTCAAGTTTTGTACAACAGAAAAGCTGATTTGACATAAGGGTCAATTTCTCAGGTCCGCGCGAATGGTCATTATATCAAATGCGTTCAGAAAGCCTTTCATTACCATTATTTTACACACAAGTAACGTTATTTTCTTTCTTTAAAAAAAATATATAAATTCGATTTTTTTTTGCTTTTGCATTAACTGTGTAATTAAGGCACAGATTCATAACTTTCAAAAATGGTTCACTTGCGATAGAAAAAATTTTAAAAGTCTGAATATGCATTTGAGTTGTTTTAAGACAAAAAAAAATCTCACATAAATCTACTTTTTTCTTTAAATAGGGTGAATGGATTGAAGAATATGAGCAAACCAGTGGAATGAGTTCATAATTTTGTATAACGAGTACAAAACTCAGTACACTCAATTCAGAATTAAGTTACTTACGTGTTTGACAAGAATATCCCTGCCATCCAGGACAGCAGTAACGTTCATATGTATAGGAAACTCTTGAAACACTTCTATAAAGGGTACACCTTAAATTTATTTAGAATAAAGCATTTAATTAAAAAGTGAAAAACATTTAATTGTTAATTTGGTATGAGTGAAGACCTGTCATACTGTCCATGGTCAAAAACAAATCACTAGTAATACGTGATGAACACGACTCACACTAAGAACCAGAAAAGAGCTAATGTAGTCCGGAGGAGTCATTTGCTCCTGTTCGCATGACATCCACTGTGTCACTCTTTCTAAAATCAAACAATAAGTCATATTTGGTAATAAGGCGTTATACAAAAGGGAATTCGATAATGTCGGTTGATAGGCCCCAATACATCACCTAGTATATTAGAAATATGTACTGTATAATTATCTTCACTTTCTATAAACACATCATTATAGATAACAGGATCGAAATTTTGTGTTTGCGACAGATGCGCGTTTCATCTCGTAAAGACGCATCATTTAAAAAAATAAAAAATAAAGTACCAAGTTGAAGAGTATTGAAGACCAACAATTCTTGAAAGGTTTGCCAAATACATCTAAGGTAATCAATTCCTTAGATAGAAAGACCTTAGTAATTCAACTTTATACATTCACAGTTGTCCAAAGTATGAATTATTTGAAATACTAAGGATTTTTCTTATCCTAAGAATAGATTACCTTAGTCGTATTTGGCAAAACGTTTCAGAAGTTAGGTTTCTCAATGATATCCAACTTTGCACTTGTTTGGCATTCTAACTATATTGATTTAAGCGTCACTGACGAGTTTTATGTAGAAAAAATGAATCTGACGTATTGGATTATAAGCCTAGTACCTTTGACAACTATAAAGTATATATACTCGATTGCAAATGAAGTTTAAAAAAACAAATGATTTTGAATATACAAATACAAACCAACATGTTTTGTAAAAAGCTATAAAATATCACATCATAATTTTCTAATGAAAATAAAAAGATAAAGAGATGTGATAAAAGATAAAGAGATGTGATATGTTTTCCAGTGACATAACTTTTCCCGAAAAATATAAAAGTTGAAACAACGACAGATCATTAATCTGTAAGTAACAATGGTGTGCGATAATTTGAAAACCTACGGTACTTTCCCTTGTAGTTTCATAAATCTTAAACTTGTCCGCCATTCCATCTAAAGCTTCGCCTCGACAAAGTGTAACTCAGATGATACAACCAGTAGTAGCTGAATGTGAAGATGCATAGAGATGTATTGGAGCTAGATTTTTTGATGTAATATGTTTTTGGTACTAGCAGTAACCTTGACATAATAATAAAACTTATTTTAAATTCAGAACATTTTTGCGATGTTTTTATTATTGCGAATACTGCGACAAAAAAGGTGTAAAAATATAAACTCGCATTTCAATTTCAACCATGTGCTCTAAATATAAACTTTGAATGATGAAGACGAATATATACATGCGCGATGTTGAAAAGAAAACGTTAAAAAAGTAAGATTCCAGTCATCTTTTCTTTTATGGAGTCGTAAAAATATAAATAATTTCCCTAACTTTACATTTTAAATGATATATCTATATTCATTTGGTAAACATGTTTTAACCATATATACAGGCAAAATTATTATTTATTGATAAATTATAAATTGCTCAAAACACCCTTTTTAGCTCACCTGGCCTAAAAGGCCATGTGAGCTTTTCTCATCACTTGGCGTCCGTCGTCGTCGTCGTCGTCGACGTCGTCGTCTGTCGTCGTTAACAATTTTTGAAACATCTTCTCCTCTGAAACTACTGAATGGATTTGAATGAAACTGAAAATGATTGTTCCTTAGATTATCCTGCACAAAGTGTGTGCTTCGATTTTTGATCCGTCAAAAAACATGGCCGCCGTTACTTAAAATAGAACATAGATCTATCAGCCCAGAAATTTTTAGATGAATCAAACAAACCATTGTTGGGTTGCTGCCACTTAATTGGTAATTTTAAGGAAATTTTTCAGTTTTTGGTCATTATCTTGAATATTATTATAGATGAAGATAAACTGTAAACAGCAAAAATGATCAGCAAAGTAAGATCTACAAATAGGTTAATATGACCAAAATTGTCAATTGACCCCTTAAGGGGTAAATGTCCTTTAATGACAATTTTCACAATTTGTTCATCATATTTGCTAACTTTAAAAAATCTTCTCCTCTGAAACTACTAAATGGATTTGAATGAAACTGAAAATGATTGTTCCTTAGATTATCCTGCACAAAGTTTGTGCTTCGATTTTTGATCCGTCAAAAAACATGGCCGCCGTTACTTAAAATAGAACATAGGGGTCAAATGCAGTTTTTGGCTTATATCTCAAAAACGGAAGCATTTAGAGCAAATCTGACATGGGGTAAAAATTTTCATTAGGTCTAGATCTATCAGCCCAGAAATTTTCAGACGAATCAAACAAACCATTGTGTGGTTGCTGCCACTTAATTGGTAATTTTAAGGAAATTTTGCAGTTTTTGGTCATTATCTTGAATATCATTATAGATAAAGATAAACTGTAAACAGCAAAAATGATCAGCAAAGTAAGATCTACAAATAAGTTAAATATGACCAAAATTGTCAATTGACCCCTTAAGGGGTTATTGTCCTTTAATGACATTTTTTTCACAATTTGATAATCATATTTGCTAACTTTAAAAAATCTTCTCCTCTAAAACTACTCAACCAAATTCAACCAAACTTCAACTGAATGATCAGTAGGGTGTATAAAATAAAGTTTGTGTTTTATTTTCTATTTCGTCAAAAAACATGGCCGAAGGCATTGTTTACCAGGTGAGCGATTCAGGCTCTTGAGAGCCTCTTGTTTATCATACACATCATAATTATGGTGTTTTTTCTCGGGAAGGAATTTTAGTTTCCAAATTCACTACAAGCAAATCAATTCGAAACCAAAAATCTGCGAGTGTTTGGAATATATATAGCTTAAACGATATTGAAATATCGCTGTTTGAATGGAATCGACAATCACATTCAATATAAATTTCTCAGTACATGTTTTGAATTTTAAATAAATAAACTTGACATCGGTTTGCCTTTATTTCAACTTCTAACAATAATGTGTCGAAAGTAATATTAATATTAACCCTTGTTTATACTCTTAAACCAAACTGACGATAACTCCAGTATTGTGTGAGTATAGTAAATAAGAAGAACATCTGTCTTAAAGACTGACAAAATTAATATTTAAAAAATATATTAATATGGAAGGTCTCGTTCGTCTTTAAGAAAAACTAAAATTGTACATACGACCACCAAAACCAACAAGTGCACACTGTCTCTGTATACCATATGGCTTTCTGTCTTCTACAGTAATTTCTGAAATCAAATTTCTGAAATATTTGATATACGAATGAGTATGATTTCACATTAAGGCTCGACAACTTTCTCTTAAATTAAAAGCAAAGACAACGATTTTTCTTTTGCTCCGATTCAATGATATTTTTAATCATAAAATTGAGAATGGAAATGGGAAAAGTGTCAAAGAGACAACAACCTGACTATAGAACAGACAACAAAAGAAGGTCACCGACAGGTCTTCAATGCAGCGAGAAATTCCTGCACCCGGAGGCGTTATTCAGACGCTGTTCGTACAGTTACTAAAAGCAGATACAAATTGGAATCATGTTTACCCTACAGTACTAGATTGAAATCGACTCTAAATATGTTTTACGATCAACATCACGAATCCTAAACGATCAATGAGATTTACGTAACAGAATAGTTGATACTGGAAGATGCCCGCAAAATCGCGGTTCAATACGGCAAGTGTTGAAACCAAGAGCTTTTAAATTTTGCTACTGAGCATGCATTAGAAAAGAATGAATAAATGTCTCCGAAATTGGAAATCTTCTACAAAATTGACGTTTATTGTGGAAAAAATAATTCAAAGACAAACTTAAAGTACAAAACACTACATTAATATATTTATACGTCATGTCACAAATATTTCTGACTTTGTATGGTTTCAGAGGAGTTGCGGCTCAATGAGATCGGTCTCTTCTTTTAGTAGTATAGATACGAATAAGTCAGATTCTCACATTTATATGGTCCGAGTTTGATGATGAATTTTTGTTCGACGCAGTTCTTATATATTAGTTTCAAAAGCAGATAAGTTTATGAAGGTAAGGTAGTCGTGTGGTCTAGCGCGCCGGTTACAGTGCAGGCGATTTGGTGTCACGATATCTCAGTAGCATGGGTTCGAATCCCGTCGAGGGAAGAACAAATATTATATATATAGCCCAGGTGGTCGTGTGGTCTAGCGGGACGGCTGCAGTGCAGGCGATTTGGTGTCACGATATCACAGTAGCATGGGTTCGAATCCCGGCGAGGGAAGAACCAAAAATTTGCGAAAGCAAATTTACAGATCTAACATTGTTGGGTTGATGTTTAGACGAGTTGTATATATATATATATATATATATATATATAAACATAAAATGACTGCATAAATAGTCAACGATCAATCTTACAGAGCGATGGATCATGTAATATGATTCTGTACACTACAAAATAGTATATATAACAAGTCAAAAAGGGTACAACATCACCATTAAATAACTTTAAAATGAACAAATATTAGATATTTCGGATAACAGATATCTTTCTTCAATAATAGCACGATGTCAAATGAATCATGTAAATATATTCAAACTGAGAAACTTTTTCTAAATCTTGAAATTTATACAATTTAAGCGAATATATACATATATATATATATATATATAAAATATAAACAAGTCTAAATTGAAAACTACGTTCAAACCTATGATTGCGTCGGATAAAAAAAGTCGTTGTAGAAGGGTCTAAATACAGCACAAACAACATTTTTCCAAAAGACCAAAAAAGTGAAAAAGTATAGTTAAACAAAACGCATTTGACTAACAGGTTGAACAACTGATGTTCTTTAACCCTGCTGACTGCCATTGGCGATTGCCAAATAAAATTGATCACGACATGTAACAAAATGGATCTTAATATAAATTTAATACTAAACTGAAAACAATAAACTTGTGACCCAGATGTTATGCCATAAACATAAGGTGTCAATATTTTTTTTTGTACATCAGATCTAGATTTCGACAATATATGTCTCTTCAGTGATGTTAGGGATCGAAACGTATATCTATATATTATAGTAAATAGGTGAAATTGGATTGTACAATAGAAGTTAATAATTGGTCTATTTCTTTACCTAAATGGTCAAATTTGAGACAAAGAGGTAGGGACAATTTGCCGGCAATTTGTTTCATTCGATAAGATATGTAAATCATGTTTTAAATAGCCCGATAGATGCTAATTATAGTACATAAAAATACGTCACATCATTTATTTTCATACCTTGAACAGGTATTCCTACAAAAACAAGGCCATGACTATTGATTTTTTAATATTGATTTTATTTTATTATTAACATCCTTTATGCAAGGTGCCATACCATGTAACTTGTCAAGG
This sequence comes from Mytilus edulis, assembly GCA_019925275.1. Classification (NCBI taxonomy): domain Eukaryota; kingdom Metazoa; phylum Mollusca; class Bivalvia; order Mytilida; family Mytilidae; genus Mytilus; species Mytilus edulis. Next base: position 55,776,922 of record CM034353.1, read on the forward strand.
AGCCAAATAATATCGAACTAATTCAAATCGTGATTTTCTCATTCTGAATATGTATATCTGTATTTTCCTGGTCTTTTAAGGTTTTATCGTCTATAAGATAAGACAAGAAAATACATGAATATATTTTAACCGGAGAACATCTTACATCAATTGGTCATATATCACCCTGTGTTACTACTTCATGTTTTATTGCCTTTTCTGTAATTTTAACAAATCGGCCCTTCGTTGTGATACAGATGCAACAGCTTCTTGATGTTTTACCTACAATCACGATTTGTAGTGTAATTGATTTGTTCTGTTATGTTGTTTTATTTTTCTGATGAGTTATGTACCCGTGTATAGACGGTGGTAAACATTTCGGTACTAGTATCTTTACAGTTTGTGATTTGGCGACAAAATTGTTGTTGACTGCATTTGTTACATATAATATCATGTTCAAAAACCTACTTTAAAGGTTTCGACGAATTGTTTTTTGTTGTTATGAAACTTGTATACAATGGCCTTATTTTAAGTTATGTGTATATTACACTAGCAACATGTAGGCTTAATTTCTATAGAATTGATTCTCGTGTTATTGGTTATGTACAGGCACCTACATCAGTTTGACGGCAGTTGTCCCTTGGATATATGTAATAATGTAAACACATGAATAGAAAGTAATTCAAGAGTATGGATAGTCATAGGATTGCACACAATAAGCGATACATTATTTTTTCTTTGATACACGTAAAATTATATACTAGTAAACTAACTGAATAGTCAAAATGAACCAGAATGACTCTATGAATCAAGCAAACATCCGAAAAAATATGATAGAAACTTTAAAATTTAATATAACAACACAAAAAATGCAAATGTTCTGAGCGAGGTTCGAACCCTTTCTTCAAAACCGTCATTTATTAGTAGTTCTGTGCTCTGCTGGTGGAGCTACAGCTCTTATTCAGAAGCTATATTGGTACAATTTTTCGATGTTACAATTTTTTCTTTAAAAAGTTGTTTTTTATGTTGTAAGGACACACTAAACCAATTCCATTTTTGAAGTAAAAAGTAGTATGAATAACAACAGTCATAAAAAGCATAACTTTTTTTTGGTTTGAAATGTCCTTCTTGGGGGATTCCCTGTTTTTTCCACATAAAAACACCCGAAAATCCGGATATTGGACTTTCATCCTTTTTTAGGGTTAAATTAACTATTGGTCACACATATCATACTATATGTAAATCGAGATATTGATCAAAAAGCATTTTTATTTTTTGTTTTTATAGTAAATTTTACTCTGTTGGCTCTTTTTAAAAATGGCCCTTCTGTGAAAAAAATCCTCGGCATATTGGCCCTACCTCTTTGAAAATTATGTGCAATAAATTTAGAATGGAAATGCGGAAAATGTCAAAGAGACAACCCGACCAATTGGTCTTCAATGCATAGAGAAAATCCCGCACCCGTTTAATATATATAGATACTGTATTTGTATAAAGAAAAATATGTGATTCGTTGCATTTTCCAAAATTTTTGATAGAAGCAACTATTTATGTTTTAAGTATCAATTTTAAAGAATGACGATTCAAGGGGGGAATCACTCGTTTTGTAAATTTTTTAAACTGGAATTATTGTTAACTTCAATTTTTTACTTGTGTCAGGAAAACAAGTTCGGCATGTTTTATTTTTATTTTTTTAAAGCATATTATAAAAAGCTAGCTTCTTATTATATTTAATTCATAATTCTATTACAAATATATCTTTCTATTCACAAACATATGTTTTAGTTATAAGCCTAATACTCTTATAACTATGAATGATCTATAAAGTAAAGTAAGAATGCCAATGGTCTTCCTTAAACATGTTTTAAAATTTATGATGCAAAAACAGAACAAAGTTTGTACAATTTTAAAATTTCAACATATATCAAATAATTTAGACTTTTTTTTTTTTTATCATCATGCGAATATATTTGTAACAAACGAATTTGATAGACATTGTTTATCATTTATTGATTTATATAAGTATCTTAAGTATGATTTAAGATTTAATTTAGAAAAACTTCCTGTTAAAGGGAAGTTTGAAAATCATGACCCCGAAAAGTTTCCTTATCTTTTCGCTAATATTAAAATAAAAAAAATGGAAATTTACGAATAAAACAAAGGTGTAAAAACACAACTTTTCTCTGAAGCTTATGCTTCTTTTAAAAGGACAGTTTCACTTAATCTTGGATAAAATTGCACAGAAAAGATACTTGTCGATTCTACTATTTAGAAATTTTAAAGAGAAAAGTGCTATTCTTTCGACAGGATATTATTGAATAAAAACTTATCCAAGATATACAATTTAATGAATAAATAAGATAAAGAATGAAGGTGAATTTATTAATAACAGTATTTAAGTAATCCGGTACAAAAAAAAAATCGCTTTCACACTAAATAATGTCGGAATATGAAGATCAGCCATCGATATACAATATTTGCTAAATGTCAGCAAAATATAATAAATATACTAAATTATTCATCTTGCACTAAGTGTTCAATGAAAAAGATAGCTTGAATGTATGCATCTTGCACTTATGTAGACTAAGTCTTCAATGCAGAAGATATCTTAAAAAGAAGTAAATAAATTTGAGAATCAGATAAATGTCTGAAGTTCCAGATTACATCGTTATCGTATCGTGCTTGCCTCGTACATATTTGATCCCTATTATCGCATGGTTGGAAACTATAAGCAATCGTTTAGCAAGGAAATGATTTAGTATTCATATTGAAGGAGATTTTTTCTATTAGCGGTTTTGGATATTCTTTCATCTGTCTTTAAAGTGAAAATGTAATGATTTAATGTGATCTGAAACGTTATTGTATAAAACAATCACACAAACTCATTTTTTTTATAAATATTAAGATATTTCTATAGGTGTCAGACCACCAATTAAAAGTCCCTATTTGTTTAACCAAAATTTGCAATTTTCACGTGCTGCTTTCTAAGTATTTTACCATAAGTTTAACTTCATTGAAACCAGGTCACCACATCTTCCTATATCTATATCCTGAATTGTACAGGTATCATCTTTCTACATGCCTATTTTCCACACACCTTTAAAATCATTTAACAAAGAAGAGGTCTCCCGAATAGAGGTACCACTATAAATAACCCCTTGTTTTCTGGAAATCTTAAATTAGTATAGTATGGAGTGCATTAATCCTTAATGGTTGTCGTTTGCAGATGTGTTACATATTTGTTTTTCGTTCATTTTTGTACATGATTTAGGCCGTTAGTTTTCTCGTTTGAGATGTTTTACATTTATTATTTCGGCGCCTTTTATAGCTGACTATGTGGTATGGGGTTTGCTAATTGTTGAAGGCCGTACTGTGACCTATTGTGTTGTTAATGTCTGTGTCATTTGATCTCCAGTGGAGAGTTGTCTCATTGGCAATTATACCACATCTTCTTTTTAATATTGTTAAAATGTAGTAAAAAGCGATCGACTTTCACTAATGCCGAAATGTTGAAATAAAAGTATTGAACGCCATGTTAGACTTACCCATTGGAAATATAATATAAAGATGAAAACAATAAAATTCCTATAAACCGACTGCTTATCTGTGCCATATTTATTTGACTGAATAAATACAACGAAGACAGTCGCAAAGCTTATACTTATCAACAATAGAACCCCTTGAAAAAGGGGAAGTTTCTATCAAGGACCAACACATATACAAAATGCACTTGCAGTTACAGAAAAAAAGTTATGATGATTCATAATTGTGAAGAATATATGAAATACATTTTCTAAGTAGGTGTTGCGTCATGTCATTTACTCACGCTTTCAAACAAAGTACACCCAAGTACTATTGTTATACTTCATAGTCTATATTTCTGACACAAGTTTTAGCTATAAATTTGAACACACGGTGTGACGAGCGGGGTTTCTGAAAACCCCTGCTTCTACGTCCCGACACCACAGTCTTTTGTTATTCATAATTAGAAATTGGTAATTGTGTCAAACATATTAAAAGAACATATTTCAGGAAATTACAATTTAGCAAAAAAACATTTAGCATCTATTTTTAATTAAAAAAATCATTTTATTCGGATACTCCTTTACTTATTGCTAAACATTTTCATCCCATATGACAATGTCGTTTAGAACGTACATGTAGAAAACTTTTATTTTGATTAAACATAAAAACAAATAGTTTTCATTTTGACTTAGAACAGTCTCCAGGACAAGTTTGCGATTCCGCTGAGTGCAAAAGTTATCACTTTAATTTTTGGAGGTAGGTCAAAATAAAATTAATAACTTGGCATTGTTGGAAACGTTATGTAACAGTATAACCATCAATTGCACATATCATATGTTTACTATTATTTCTTTAAGTTGCTTTAACGTGACTGAGTACCAGGATGTCAAAGGTAATATGACGGAAAATTTAATAAACCGGAGGCAAAAGTCGGTTATTTGAAACACATTTATTTAGTAAACTAATGGCCAAATGTATAACAAAACAAATTACGAAAAACAAATATGACAAACATGAACCGACGACAACCACTGCACTACAGGCTACTTACTTGGGACAGGCATATACAGCAGGTTACGGGGTTGAGCATTATAGAGCGCTCAATATTCCCATATTCATGGCGTGGACAGGGCTGTAACCGAGCCGTGACAACATAAGAACAAACTATAAAAAAAACAGTTGAAAAAACTTGAAGCAGAATAGGTATATTTGAAAAATTTATGTACATCTAGATCTGATTCTATGAGATTTAAAGGTTTTATATAGGTGCACGATTTAAGATTTGTTTGCATCTCATAAACGTCGTAGTATTAAGTTTACTAAAGGCCTCAGAGTATATATAACTCTGCTTGGTTGCTAATTTATATTTTGTTGAAATACTACTGGCATTGAATGATGCATTATGTGTAAATTTGTCGGTTTTCAATAGCTAAATTGATAATGTGTCATCACTACAATTTCTTTTATTTTTACGATTTAAAGAATTTTGTGGCTAGGATCTTGACTGCATGCGAATGGGTGCCTGCCTCAACGTTGTCGATAAACTTTCTATAGAAATGGATACCGTTATTATACAGAGGTAGACGATAGAAGCACTAAAGAGTCAATGTAAAGTCTGTTATCCCTGAAATCAAGGATCGGGGTATACCTGAAGTCAGATAACATTCATGAATTCAAGGATTATACCTATATAAAAGATGCATTAGATCAGCTCTTTATAAATTTATTATTTTTGTGCCCGATTTATGCAGCGCCATAACACATTATTTACTATGAATATAGTAACGGTATTGTTGTCATATCAATAAAGATGGCATATTTTGGTATTAATATTGATTCACTCATAGGTTCTCGGAAATAAACACGGACGGCTGTTATCTGCTCTTTGGTAGGGTTGTTGTCTCTTTGACAAATTCCCCATTTCCATTCTCAATTTTGCATTTATTTTAAAACCAGTTGTCGGCATGACAAGGGTTATACTCGTCTCAATTATTTTATGATGGTGTGAAAAAAACTCTAAACGAGAGGGATGGTGCTTGATTTTTTTATGATGAAGACTTTTTCAATCAGTTAAATTGAAGTTTCGGGCTAGCATGTCAGTAACTGCTAGTTGTCCTGCTATTTTATGTATCATTGTCATTTTGCTTAGTTTCTTTTGTTACATATTCTGACATATGATTCGGTTATATTTTAAGCTGAGTTTTACTGTGTGTGTTTCTGCCTTTGAGCTAGGTATTTTTGTTTTACTCTTATAATAGCTATAGCAACATTCAATTCACATTAAGAGGCATTTTCAAATAATTCCCTAGAAAAAATCATTCTAAATTTCAAGAGAAAGGGTCTTCCTAGAAACTCCATTAGTCCAGGTTTACGGTACCTATTATTGTACAAATTATCATCATAAATGTTATATAATTGTGCACTTTCTGATGTTATGTATGTATTATTGTCATTTTGTTTATTTTTTTTGGTTACATCTTCTGACATCATACTCGGACTTCTCTTGAACTGAATTTTAATGTGCGTATTGTATGCGTTTACTTTTCTGCATTGGCTAGAGGAATAGGGGGAGGGTTGAGATCTCATGAACATGTTTAACCCCGCCGCAATTTTGCGCCTGTCCCAAGTCAAGAGCCTCTGGCCTTTGTTAGTCTTGTATTTTTTTTTATTTTAGTTCCTTGTGTACAATTTGGAGTTTAGCATGGCGTTCATTATTACTGAACTAGTATATATATTTGTTTAGGGGCCAGCTGAAGGACGCCTCCGGGTGCGGGAATTTCTCGCTGCATTGAAGACCTGTTGGTGACCTTCTGCTGTTAACAGTCTGCTCTATGATCGGGTTGTTGTCTCTTTGACACATTCCCCATTTCCATTCTCAATTTTACTTTCGAAACATATGTAGCAACAGTCCTTCCTGCATATACCTGTACGGTATATATCTCCCCGATGATTCAATACTTCAAGGCTGGCGTTTCTTATTCAGATTTTCTTGACAGAAGGGTTGCTGCTCCCAAGGCAGCTATTAAACCAAGAGTTTAAAGTATTGATGTTCTAGACACCCTGTGTGAACCGTACGAAGCAATAACGAGTTTGTTGACCGCTATGATATATCGATTTCACAAATGAAGACGGATATGTTCAGTTCGTCGCTACCACCATCCAGTACTCTCAAATGTGACCTACCGAACTAGACTTGCCACATTTGGAGCAGCATATGATTATCCTTCTCTGTGATCAACACCGGTTTTTGGTGTTGTTGGTTTTTTTTGTTGGTTGTTTGGGGGGGGGCGGGGGTTCTTGTAGCTCAGTTTTTCGTTCTTTTTATTTATTTGTATTTTGTATGCTGTTTTGGTTTTCTTTTGATCTTTTGTGATTTTATTGCCATGACGTACATTGTGTACATTGTCAGTTCATTTTCTACTTATGAGTTTGTATGTCCTTTTGATTTGATAATGGAATGCATTTAATGACGTGAGTGTGTGGTTATTGGGGTATGTCATTTCTACCCGAGTTCAGTCTCAAAATCCCAGGACTGGTTTGAAACCGAACAAACAATCAGGCATCTTGGTTAATATGCTCGTCTCATTAATGTTTTTTTTTTTTATGAAAGTGTTGTTCCTTCAAACAAGATATGTGTTGCTTACTTACTAGTGAAACAAAATCTGTCATGTCAGGGCTTTTTAAAGCGGACTATACGATCTGAGTAGTTCCATGTTATGGCATCAAATAAATTAATCTGTATTGTAAAAAGACACAATAAAAATAACTACCGAACAAAGTAATTCAAAAAGGGGAAATTGATAAAGACCGTTATAATCAAAAGACCAACTGTCATATTCCTGACATTGTACAGTAGGGTTGAGTGAAATGTGAATGCACTGAAGCTTACGATACTTTAGTCCTTTGACTGACACACCCCTACATTTATTTATTTTTTTATTTTTACAGCTATCGGGTTCATGTTTCTATTTAAAACATTTCTAATCTGAGAATATATTAAACCAACCAAGTATTAAGCGCTACTAAACTGGCATTGACAAACGATTGATTTTCGATCCGTATACTATTGATGAGTTATTGAAATCATTCGAATCAAGTGTGTTCTACCCAAAGTTATAGATTTCCAGAAAACCATTCCTTTGGACACGAGTATAGCTGACGACTCTATCTTTGATAAAATGTTACAGGAATGTTGATGACTTTTCAAGTCACTATTTACAACCAATCCATTCGTATCGTTTATAAATAAACACCTTCAACTGTTGCAAACCGATGGTTCAAACTTGTAATCACCAGTAAGGAGATTATAAAACTCTTCTATCTTAGTCCTTATGCAGTTTTCAACTGAAGGTCAATCGAATATTGCTGTGAAATGTAATTGGTTAACTTATCATTACACATCAATATTCAAAACATCTGATCAATATCTGTAAACACATCGAACAACATCCGTACATCTGTTTCATTGTTGAAAGACTGACATAAACGATACTATATGGCACGATCACAAAAAAAATTATTAGCACAATTTGATTCATGTGTCTTCACTGAGATGAACTGTTCAACAAAATATCATTTTTATTTGAGCAATTTTATTTTAAGCAATACAATACTTTATTCATTTGCTTTTTTTCACTAACTGAAAACAGAAAGTCATAAAAGCTATATAACAAAATGATACCATAGAGCATTATCAAAATGAAAAAAAGCAAACCCATGGATTTGATAATGAACTTTCACTTGGCAAAAACAATATTAAGATTGAATAAACTATATTAAACCATTTAGATTTTGTTAATCAATGTCATATCTTATCTTCTTCGTTTTAACTTTAAGGTTGGATTTAAGCTTTATACAGCATTCTCAGCAAAGCCACACAATATCAATATCATTATCTGTAAAATAGTCATCACCAAGCCCTTCTATAGATAGAATATTAGACTCTTTCTTGATCTGAGAAAATCCAGCTCTCTCACGATATACATATTACCATAACTTCAGCTTGGTTTTGTAGAACCTATATATAGATTAATTTATCAAACATTTTATTAGTATACACTACTTGGTTTTCCGATATCTAAAACTCTTTGCTAGGGTTGTTGACTCTTTGAGACATTCCCCAGTTACATTCTATGCTTTCTTAGACCGACAAGAGACAAGTATATTTGACAATTTCCCTATTTCCATTCTCTATTTTATTGGACCGACAAGGGACAAGTATATTCGACACATTCCCCATTTCCATTCTCAATTTTATTGGACCGACGTATATTCGACACATTCCCCATTTCCATTCTCAATTTTATTGGACCGACGTATATTTGACACGTTATAAAACTTATAATTTGATAAACAGTGATATTACTGACTCAATCGGATGGAATATATTGAATATACTCAAAAATAGGTAATAATTGATCATACTTTGAAACATGCGTACACAGAATGTCTTAATATGTAATAATTTGTTGATATTCTTTGTTTGGTATTATAAGTATGTTCTATAAAAAATTTGGATAATAAACAAAACGCTTAAATATCAAATTATTTGAAGTGATCTTAAAAGGAGCAATTTGTGCGATTGTACGTGTTAAAATAATAATCAATTTCAAGTCTTGCTACACAGGGATTAAAAAACTATATAATACGTAGACGACATTAAAATATCAAAAAGGATTTTATCAAAATGCAAGTACAAAGTACAGACAGCACCTTTGGCAGAATTTAAGTCCTTAATGAGAACCAATAGCACACGAAACACCTAATTCAGATCATGTATGATGATAGCTACCACATATTTGATTGTGGGTTTGTGTTCAGTTAATAATTTCTTAATTGTTTTTTGTGTATAGTTGATCGTTGTTTCATCGTTTTTCTTCTTTTTTTCGCAATGATCTTGTCCGTTTGTTTTTTACTTTAAATGAGTTTAAATCTCCCTTAGTCATCCCTCGCCTCTGTTATCATATTTTTGGTCTTCTGGTGTAACGATGAAACGTATATAACTTTTGTCACTTGCGAATCTGATGATTTCAATTTACAATCAATTGTATTAATTGAGTGTAAATTCACATTGCGATAAGACGTGTCACGGTACTTGTCTATCCCAAATTCATGTATTTAGTTTTGATGTTATATATATTATTCTCGTGGGATTTTGTCTATGTGTGTTACATTTTAGTGTTATGTCGTTGTTCTCCTCTTATATTTAATGCGTTTCCCTCGGTTTTAGTTTGTTATCCCGATTTTGTTTTTTGTCCATGGATTTATGAGTTTTGAACAGCGGTATACTACTGTTGCCTTTATTTAAATAACTCATGTGTTGCACGTACTATTTTGGTATTTCTAATTTTGCTAATACCTGCATTTACTTGCTGCTTATTGGGTTGTAGCTATAGTCTGCCAAGAAAGACTATCACATCTGTGACAGCAATCAGTATGGTGAGGAAGCCTAACAATAGATAATTGTGTCATTTGAAATTCAAAACTACTTAATGAAAACAAAGTAAACAGTTATCAAAAGTACCAGAATTATAATTCAGTACGCCAGACGCGCCTTTCGTCTACATAAGACGCATTAGTGACGCTCATATCAAAATAGTTATAAAGCCAAACAAGTACAAAGTTGAAGAGCATTGAGGATCCAAAATTCTAAATGGTTGTGATCAAGTACGGCTTAGGTAATCTATTCCTGGGACAAGAAAATCCGTAGTTTTGGAAAAAAAATCAAAGGTTTTGTAAACAGGAAATTTATAAAAATGACCACATAATTGATATTCATGTCAACACCGAGGTGCTGACTACTGGGCTGGTGATACCCCCAGGGACGAAACGTCCACCAGCAGTGGCATCGACCAAGTGGTGTAAATAGTTATCAAAAGTACAAAAGTAAACATTTGCTGGGTCTTCCAAGAGCTCCACGAAACCTCTTTCTAAATTATTAACATCTATTTTATCAGCAATCAAAGACGGGCGTCAAAGTTATTGTGAAACTGTCTATTCTAGAGGTGGTGTGAATCAGATGTGGATACTTAAAAATTCCAAAGATTCCTTTTAGAGTACATAAAATTCAACTCTCTATCATCTTGTAATAGTATTAAAACATTTGACTTTTCTACACTTTATACAAGTATTCCACATTCCAAACTAAAAGACAAATTGAAAGAGTTGGTATTGTTTTGTTTCATAAAAAAAGAATGGCCAACGAAGATACAAGTATCTTGTCTTAGGAAGGGATAAATCCTACTTTGTAAAAGATCACTCTGATTTAAACAAAAAATTCTCTGAAACTGACATAATCAAGTTGCTTGATTTCTTGATTGACAACACATTTGTTACGTTCGGAGGACGTGTTTTTCAACAGAACGAATTGTGCCCCTCTTCTTGACGACTTGTTTCTTTATTATTATGAGGCTGACTTCATACAGGAACTTCTTAGGAAGAAAGATAAGAAGTTAGCAATATCCGTTAACTCTACTTTCCGCTATATAGATGATGTTCTTTCACTAAATAATTCAAAATTTTGTGACTATGTCGAGCGCATCTATCCCATTGAAGTAGAGATAAAGGATACAACAGATACAGTTAAGTCGACCTCATATCTTGACTTACATCTACAAATTGACAATGAGGGTCGATTGAAAACAAAACTTTACGACAACAGAGATGATTTCAGCTTTGCAATTGTGAACTTTCCATTTCTAAGTAGCAACATTCCAGCAGCACCTGCATACGGTGTATATATATCCCCATTGATACGATATTCCTGTCCTTGCATTTCCTATCATGATTTTCTTGATAGAGGGTTGTTGCTCACAAGGAAGCTATTAAATCAAGAGTTCAAAATGGTGAAGTTGAAATCATCTCTTCGTAACGGACGCCACCACGAGTTGGTTGACCGTTATGGAATAACCGTTTAACAAATGATATCGGATATGTTCCTTACGTCGTAACTACAATCCCCTTCTCTTTCATAAATGTGATCTACCGAATTAGACTATTTACCGGATTTGATATCTCATAAGCAACACGACGGGTGCCACATGTGGAGCAGCATTGGCTTACTCTTCCGGAGCACCTGAGATCACTCCTAGTTTTTTGTAGGGTTCGTGTTGTTTATTCTTTAGTTTTCTATGTTGTGTCGTGTGTACTATTGTTTGTCTGTTTGTCCTTTTCATTTTCAGCCATGGCGTTGTCAGTTTATTTTCGATTTATGAGTTTGACTGTCCTTCTGGTATCTTTCGTCCCTCTTTTATACTTGAATTCCATCCGGATTTTTCATTATCTCATTATTGAAAGTTTTCCTTTACAGTTATTTGATGAACTGTATTCATACGACGTTGGCAATGGATGAACAATTATACTGCAATCTTTTGGGCAAGCCCATAACAACAATTAATATCGACACCGACAGTTTTTTTTTTTTTAAATCTGTGCCACGTACACGTTGCACTCTGTGTTGCTGAGTATAGCAGAGTAACGAGATAGTGATACAGTAGCGTGCCAGTACATGAACTATCGCTAATGAGAGCAATTTTCTTAAAATGTTCTTTTGGTACATTACTATTATATACTAGCAGTTTTTGTAAATATTGTTATATTGTATTGTGTTGTCTGTTTTGTAAACTTTTGTAATTTAATCCGTTAACATATATTCTTTATTGAATCTCTTGATAGGGGAAATAAACAATTCAATGAATGAATGAATGAATGTTGCGAAGCAAGGAATACTGCAAAACACAGTCTACCAGAATCTTGACGACAAAACTATCATATATATTGATCCATATATCTTCTACTGAATGAAATTTTTTAAGAAATCTGTACATTAGACTTCTTTCAAAAATCAAAATTAACATACATGTAAATATTGTTTTTGCTTTTAAACGTTCGCTATGTTGGACCGTTAAGCAGTGCATACAATAATACAAATACATATGCATAAGCCGTAAAATTATTTTCCCCGAGTACTAGCAATCATAATTTTATTGTAACTAACGCTTTCATGTGTGCAGAAAAGTTAATCTAAAATTGTGCAGTGACGTGTATCTGAATTGTTGTCCGTCTCGTTGAAACGTTATCATGTCTAATAACTATGATTTTGGAAAAGAAAATGATATCATTGCATAAATGAACTGATAAAAAAAAAATTGAACATTTTAAATAAACATATGCGGACATCAATAATTATGAAATTTCATGGTATTTTTTTTTAAAGTGGACAATTTTTGGGAACTTGTACATAGAAACTGTAGTAGAGCAAATGAACTACACCATATTAATTCGTGTACGGGTTTTTTTAGTAAACAATATCACATGTCAATAAAAAGTAAAATTACAAAAATATCGAACTCCGAGGAATAATAAAAAAGGGAAAGTCCCTAATCAAATGGCAAAATCAAAAGCTCAAACACATCAAACGAACGGATAACATCTGTCATATTTCTGACTTGGTGAAAATAACTGTTGTTTTTGTTTAGTTTATTTGTGTTATGGTTGGAGTTTTGAAACATGTAGTTAAAACTAAATGTAAGATTACCTGAAGCTAACCATCAACTCCACCGCTAACATCTAAAATGCAAGAAATTTGAATGACATAAAAGCATTTAAGGTGGTACCTAACACCGCAGGGAGATAACTCTGTAAAATCAGCTAAACGTTTTAAAAACGTTGTGTTGTTAAGGGAAAATAAATCCCTCAATGATCAAAATTAGTGTTTGTCAAACTGCTATATAACCAGTGTAAATTTTCTTATAAATTGGTTGATTCAAATGTTTTAACATTTTTATATTTTTGTCAAAGGGTCAAAGTAAATATTTTGTCAAATTTTTATGAAAATTAAACAAGCCAAATAAATTTTAGTCAAGGTGTTAGGTACCACCTTAATAACAAGTAAGTTAGTATTTTTAACATGTTGTCGAGATTGACTATTCAAACAAGGTGTTTTTCTCTAAATGTTTTTGCCTTTTGTTTATTTACATAATGCAACAGGAAAAGGAAAGGAATGAAGTGAACTGATACTTTTTTGTTAAGTCAAGATACATTAATGAAAGATTTATTTAAAAATTAAATGCTTCTTTTTGTAAATTCATTGGGGTGAAAAAGAGTTGACCGAGGTACATTTTGTATGAAGCACACGGAAGCGCTTCATTCTTAAAATGTGCGCACGGTCAACGCTTTTACAACCCTATGAAATTAGTAAAAGAAACATTCAATACTTATAATTGCATTTATTTCGCTATAATCATGAAAACACGATAACTATCAAGTTTTTTATTTACCTGTGCACTTTATTGTTGAAGCACGTGTCAACATGAAACGAAGTTGATTAAGGAATAACGCGAGATTGCAGTTAGCCAATCAGAATAACGTCTTATTATGAAACATATATTTTTTTTGTACATCTAATGTAATTATTAAATATTGAAAAGTGTATCGGGATTGAGTTAGCACGATACACGTATGGTCCAATGAAACGAAAAAGTAACAACATACTAGTATACCAGAAATTATTCTACCAACAACTAACTCGTAAAATTTGTAATCTGTTTATCCTATCTATGATCAGTTTATCACTAAAGGGTATGACAAGAAAGAAATATGCGAAAGGCTGGCAAATGTTCTTGCAAATCTATTTGAACATTACTGCATAAATTATGATAGTAATCATGATCTAAGAGCCATTTGTAATGCGGATTTAACATTTAAATGACTTATCAACTGTAAATAGTAAATAGAAGACCGGTAACAGGAATTGCTTGTCCATTATTTATTCGTTTGTCATCATAAATAAAGGCAACAGTAGTATACTGCTGTTCAAAACTAATAAATCCATGGACAAAAAACAAAATCGGGGTAACAAACTAAAACCGAGGGAAACGCATTAAATATAAGAGGAGAACAACGACATAACACTAAAATGTAACACACATAGACAAAATCCCACGAGAATAACAAATATAACATATATATATAACATAAGAGTGACATAATTTTGCAGTGAAAGTAATATTATCAAGCTATTATATTTGTGTGTGTTAATCAGTTATATTTAGCTACAAATTTTATAATTCACATTTGTGTATTCCAGTCTTAATTTAAAATCCGTGATCATGACATGTGTATTTGGTTTACTTTTATTCATTTGAACCTGCATTAGCAAAACTTAAACCAAGCATTTGGAAAGTTTAAAAAAGTATTGACCAACTAGTAATATCAAGACATTAAAAATTCTTAGATTTGAATACAAAAAGATGTGTCCATACTGGTCAGTATAAACATTGTGTGCTTCCATCAAGCCAGATTATTATAACGCGTGTTGTTCGTATATTTTAATTCTTTTGGGGTTTTATTGCGAATTTTTTGTGTGTTGGTCAACTGTGTAGTCGTTGTAACTGTTTTATATTTAAGTTTTCCTTTTCATGTACCAAACATATTCTTCATGATAAACAGCAAACAGCAAACAATCAATCGACAGTAACAGCTGGTGTCCATACAATATATAAATACTTTAATTTGTATAAAAAGGTTCTAAATAGAAAAACCGAAAGTATAGGATGCCTACTAGCTTCTTAATTGTGAATTTTCCATTTATATGCAGCAATTTGTCAGCAGCGCCTGCATACGAAGTATACATCTCCCATTTGATGCGATAGTCAAGGGCTTGTATTTTCGATGATGATTTCCTTGATAGAAGGCAGCTGCTCACGAGGAAGCTTTTAAACCCAGTATTCAAAGCGGTGAAGATGAAATGATCAAAGGTTTTTTTTTCTTTGTTTTGTTTGGGATTGGTGAGGACTTGTTTGGTAAAAGTTTGTTTATAAATTTAATTGCATGCTCAATTCATATTATACCTACGATTTGAATACATGTATAATAAAATGCAAAATACCTTCTGTAGTAGAAAAATTAAATTTTGTCGGAACAGAACTGCTGACGTAGTAAGTATCATTTCCATAATTGGTTGTCATTGTAAGCCAGTATGATGTTGTTGCTGATAAGCCTGTAAGATCAAAGGTTGTTGCCTCTTTGTGAACTTTGAAAACCTTTGTCGAATTATCTGGTCTATACAAAATAATCGATATTCCTGCCCTTTCGTAACAGCTTGGGGCCTGAGTCCATTGAATGCGGACATTGGTGTCTGTTGTCTTTAAAACGGTTATATTCAAAGGACTGAAATCTAAATACAGTTTATATGTTACAGCTTGTAGAAAACAAATAGTGTATATGAAGTGCATATATGAGATTGTAACCTACAAAATAAGACTTATTACAAGATTTGAACTAACATAAACATTAGTTGAGAAGGATATATATTCCGATCTGGAGCGCATGATATCACAGCAAGTTCGTGGTGGTGTTCGTGTTGCTCACTCTTTAGTTTTCTATTTTGTGTTATGCGTACACTTATTTGTCTGTTTTGACTTTTTTAAGCCATGACGTTGTCAGTTTATTTTAGATCTATGAGTTTGACTGTCCCTCTGGTACCCTTTCGCCTTCCTCTTTCTGGAGAGTTAAACATTTTGATAATTGATTTTTTTTTATAGTAGATAGCTGATTTATATTTAGTCAGGTCCAATTTATTTTTAGTCAGGACAGTATTAAAAGATGTTACATTTGAACGCAAATGCCGAATAAAAGACTTTGGCATCATTTATCTCAGAAATTACAAATCTTGTATTTTTGTGTAATAAAAATATAAAAAAGAAGATGTGATATGATTGACAATGAGAGAGATCTCAATTAGATAAGGAAACAGAAATTAACAACTTTATATATAGGAAGATGTGGTGTGAGTGCCATTGAGACAACTCTCCATCTAAATAACAATTTAAAAAAGTAAACCATTATAGGTCAATGTAAGGCCTTCAACACGGAGCCTTGACTCACACCGAACAACAAGCTATAAAGTATGTTTTAGATTTGATATAAGCTTTTGATTTAAAATATTTTGGCCACGAGCATCACTGAAGAGACATTTATTGTCGAAATGCGCATCTGGTGCAGTAAATTTGGTACCGTTAATGATATTACTACCACTGGGTCGATGCCTCTGCTGGTGGACTGTTAGTCCCGAGGGTATCGCCAGCATAGAAGCCAGTACTTCCGTACTGGCATGAAAATACAGATTCTTTGTGTAATTGAAATTTGCTGTTACAAAAAATTAGAAATTATTATAAGTTAAGGAATGTATCTCCCTCATGCTAAGCTCCGATTCCTTTCACGGATTCGGCTATACTTTTTGGAACTTTTGGATTATAGCTCTTGATATTTAATAAAAGCTTTGAATTTTAAATTTTTTGGCCACGAGCATCACTGAAGAGACATTTATTGTCGAAATGCGCATCTGATGCAGGAAAATTTGAACCGTTAATGTTATTACTACCACTGGGTCGATGTCTCTGCTGGTGAACTGTTAGTCCCGAGGGTTTCACCAGCCCAGTAGCCAGTACTTCGGTACTGGCATGAAAATACGGATGTTTTGTGTAATTAAAAGTTGCTGTTACAAAATTTTAGAAATTATTATAAATTAAGGAATGTATCCCCCTCATGCAAATCTCTGATTCCTTTCACTGATTTGGCTATACTTTTTGGACCTTTTGGATTATAGCTCTTACTATTTTACATAAGCTTTGGATTTCAAATATGTTGGCCACGAGCATCACTGAAGAGACATTTATTGTCGAAATGCGCATCTGGTGCAGGAAAATTGGTACAGTTAATGTTATTAGGTCATTAAAAGTTCATTTGACATTAACCGGTTTGATTCTGTTCTTACATCGTTGTCACACAAATTGATTACTTTTCATTTGCAGATTACAAGTTTCAAACCTGACCATATGTTTTTTTACCACGCAAAGTATTATAAACTAAAAAATATAGATTTTGACAATTTAACTAATTCCAATTAAAGAGGTCTTAAGGTCAATATGACTATACATTATATGCATTAACAAAAAGCTCATTATCATGGGAAGTGAGGAAACGAAGCCGTTTATGAAAAAGCTGAAAGTGGCATTTAAATATTGCAAATGTTCTTTATAACGTGGGATTTATTTTTCAAAAACTATCGTGTCACCCATTGCTCCATTCATGAGAAGCTCTGGTAAATTTCAAACTTGTTTTTATCAAGAAAGAATTTACATTTATGTCAACATATTAATAAAAATGCATATTCCAATATCTCATAAAATGAAATTTGATATCTAGTATAAATTACTAATATACCATCTCCTAAATTATCTAAATCGTTCATTAATATTTTGGTATGGATTAGAAAACCAAAATCTGAAAATATTTTTTATTTGCAGAACACCGCCTCTTTTTAAATCTGAAAGTTCGATGATCGTTTCGTTGTTGTGGCATAAGTATAGATTCAGCTGTAGTTACTGTTGTCCCATATTTTGTCAGATATTTCATGCCCATTGGCAGATTGTATCAGGGCAAAAATATAACAAATGATTTGTATGTTCAACATAATGAAGTTGTATTCAAATAGTTTTAAAAACACAGACAAAACTTGGGTTCTGTACATTAATTGCACATATAAAGATCAGATGTTATAGAACTGTATGAATTTTATCATCATTTCATGTATTACTACGAAAAGTTGCTTACAGACTAATGAAAAATCAACTTACAGTCTTGAACACCATTAATGGTTTTAACCATTTCAATCTATTAAAAAGAAAGATAATAGTTGTCTTATCTTTGATATTTATGCAACTTGCCAATTCTACGTGTTTTATGTATGTATGTACTATGGGGCATATTGTCAAATAGTCTTTATAAGTTTCATTAGAACAGAGTTCATTATTTTGAAGATTGAAAATGAAATAAAGATAATAAATCTTAATCAAACAGTTGGTGTTTATGTTATACAGTCCTATAACAAGACTGGTAAAAAATGATACATGTATCCATCATCTTATTATATTTGTCTTTAACTATCTTGTAAAATGATTAACTACACGTACTGTTTTAGTAATGCTTGATTTAAGCATTGCAGAATTAAACACCGTAACTTCAAGTAAATAATCATCATTTTCAATGTCACCGATTGGAACCTTCATCCAGCAATTGTTTATTTCAAGTTGTGTGTCTATCATGAAACAATCGCCCATCCGAACACAGTAACACTCTTTTGGTAATTTGTTGCAGTATTCTCGAGCCTAAAGTAGGAGAAGAAAAAAAGCATTCGCAATAAACCTTTGTTATTTTCAAAAATCGGTATATAATAAGTGCCATATTTGGCCCCTTTATTGGACAAAAAAATGAATATCAATATATAAATGGAGGAAGTTTACGTTAATAACATACTGTAGTTTTGTATTTTATGAATATAAAATAATTATTCAATTGTTTTTTTAAGAAATCGTTTAGTAATGATCGATACTCATATCATAATAATATTATATATTAATAAACCATAAACGGGTGTCTATACGGAAAATCCGCCTTTTCTACGTTTCTTTGATTGATTAAAATATCAGCGGAAGTGAGAACATGTAAAATATTTTGCGTACGGTATTTATGATAAAGAATTAATAATACAGAAAATTGTATAGTTGTTCTGAACTACGCTGATATAAAAATCTTCAAAAATTATAATATACAGTCGTTTGAAGATTGGGTGCTGGTTGTTTATTTTTGGCAATTTCTGAATTTCAGGTGCCAATGAAGCTGTCTATAGTGTAAACAAATCATATGAAGCTGTTATAATAAAATATTATAAAAGAATGAAATGTGATACTTTTTATTATCCAAAAATTGACTAGTTTTAAACATAAGAAAGCACAAATACATACAAAATAATTGCCTTAGTCTAATATTATTGATTAATATAAAAGCTGCAGACTTAATACTCGGAAATATTTAAAATATCTTATGAGAATGAGAATGATGGGTCAAATATTGTATAACCATTGTATTCTTGAATATGGTATACTGACCTCCACACGATTTAGGGTTTGGTATTGTATTAATGCATGTCACAAATTTAGAACAGTTGTACATACCAGATAAACAGATCATTACAAATGTGTTAACAATCACGGGTATGTACTTACATGAACATCACTATGGAGCTAGATGTGCCTACCCTCCCGGAGCATCTACAATAACCCCAGTTCAGGCTTAGATTTTGTTGTTATGTTGTGCTGTTTGTCATTTTTTCTTCTATTTTTTGTCTGTAATTGACTAATGAGTTAGGACTTTCACTTTGGTTTCGTACGCTTCTTTTTGGCGTAAAAAAAAATGAAAAAATCAGATGCGCTTGCCTTAAAAATCAAAAATGTTATTACCTGTGTTTGAATGTCAAACGTATGTTCGCTTCTGACCTCATCTGCTTCATTCGCTTTGAATTTAAATGACACTTTCTTTATACCACTGTGTTGATCCTTCACAGAAACAACAACGCTAAAAAAAATGTTAAATTTAATATAAACTTCAAACACAATTGATAAGTTTTATAAACGTACCAAATTTATCATAAAAATCAAGAGAGAAAAAGAAGACTGTTGAAAAAAGGAGTTATAAATTTTCATAACAATTCAAGTTAATCGTTTAAAAGGATATCGGGTGTTAATTTAATATAACAACAACTTTGTGGTCTCAAGTCGGTATTAGACAACTATATACTGCAGTTTAGAGTGCTAAGAAAATTAAATTCGAAAATTTTAGTTATAAATTTGACCTATTCTACTATGTATATCGTCACAATCCTTCTGTCTCATAGATTTCGCCTTTCGCATCTATTCGCTAGTCACAATTATTAAACAAAGTAAGTAGTGGAATAAAAATATAATTACCTGCTGGAGAAAGGATAGTTTCCATCTTTTATGTTAAGATCTATCCTTGGTTCGAATACATAAGGTTTACTACTATCAAAATGAACAACGGTAGAGTCCACTTTTGAATTGCCCATGATATCAAATGCTCGAACCCAAAAAAGATGGGAATCTCCATCTTCTATATCAATTCCATCTAGGTTAAAGGTAAAATTTTCTCGTAGAGGCAAAACGGGAACCCATCCGTGTTGTGGTATTTCTGTGCTTACTTTTCCATGCGCGATTTCAAATCGTACAATAGAGTTTATATTTTCAATAGCTGTTTTATTTCTGACGCCCTCAGTGTCATCAAATATTGGTAGGATTTTCTTGTAATATACTCTATCTAAACCATCACTGAGTCTTGGTGTGTAGTCTAAAATCTTGTCCAGAAAATGACCCTTTTCGTGCACATCGTTTACAAAATGATTAGTCCATGACACATTCATTTGTGGAATAAACCTTGTCATCCAAGAGAAATGCGTTTCATTGGATGCAGATGTTGCATACATGCGATGAATTTCACTAGTAGTTATTGATGACGTATTGTCATAAATGACAAATCTTCTGGCATACTTAGAATTATTCGCTCTGTCGTTAACTTCTATAATAACAGAATAAACCCCTGGATATTTTGGTTCGTACGTAGGAAACGTCATGGGGTTCTCAGGAAGTACTTCCATTATATAGTCTGGAACAGGATTAAAGTTTCTTGTTATATCTGGTTCTCTTAAACCCGAATAATCGATGCTATACTCCATTTTCCAAAATTCTATGACATATTTCCCTATTCCCGATAGTTTATCATTCCATCCAGACCATATTGGTGAGATTGGTGACTTCAAATTAGAAGAATTTCAATTAAACATATATATTGCGACAGTTTGTTCACATGTTACCTTCTATTTACATCGGGTATAATTTTAACTCTACAAATATGACTTACAGTGATTTACTGAGAAAATAAATATTTGATAGCCTCATTACAACTAACTTATATAGATTTAGATTTGAAAATGAAATCCAAATTCAAACTTATTTTAAAGTTTTTTTTTGCAGTAATGACACATCCGCAAGCAGGGGGTCTCGATATTTATCAACAATTTCTTCTTATGTAGCCTGATTGAAACCAGATTGAACCTAGTTTTATAGCTAGCTAAACCGCTAATTTGTATGACAGTTGCATCAAAGTCATTATAATGTGTGAAAAAAAAACAAGCAGCGCCTGTAATTCAGTGATTGTCGTTTGTTGGTGTTTAACATATTTGTGTTTCGCTCATTTTTTGTACATACTTTAGGCTGTTAGTTTTGTCGTTTGAATTCTTTACATTTTTCATTTCTTGGCTTTTTATTTCTGACTTTTCTATATGAACTTTGCTCATTGTTGAAGGCCGTACGGTGATCTATAGATATGATAGTTGAACATACCAGTGTTCAAAAGTCATATATCGATTCAGAAAATCAGGGTTATAAACTAAAACCAAAGGAAACACGGAAAATCAAAAGCCCAATCACATCAAGTGATTGGATGACAACTGTCATGTTCCTGACGAGGTACGATACTCAATGTTTTGATCATGTCTAATTGTACCAAAAACTCATATTTCATAAAGAAAATCAATACAAACTCCTACGTAATGAATGTTAGGGTTTCTGATGTAAAGTATCAACTGCAACTTACAGTTTTAGAATGTATACCTAAATGGTTGCAGATATTACATTTAACTGCATGTTGAATTTTAATTAATTTCAAATAATTTTTTTCGGCGAATTTGATTTTTTTTTCATTTATACTAGCAAGTATATGTAGAAGGGTGTACATTATTCTTACACCATTTTCCGGTGCTGGATGATAGTCTTGCCTCTTCTTTTTCTTTTGCAAATAGTGAAACTATTGAATCACACTAAACTAAACAATACGACCGTCTTTATCATGTGTATATGCTTCAATCAGTTTTTGTTTCTCAACTTGAGTTGTCTTCTTAATAAATGAATGACATAATAAATAGATTAACTATTGCTGTCCTAATTTACCTTAGTTATATCTTTCAACTGCAATGGGATTTCGTTTGAAGTACAACTGGCATTTTCTATGCAATGGTTTGGTTCATCATAGTCAAACCTAAATTCCATGGAATTTTCTTCGCTGATACCGGAGTACGTTTCCCTTCTCAAATAGTTCAAAGTATGGGTATTTCTAAGCTTCCTATACCCGCCAGTTGTTATTGAATATCTTAATATATACCTGCAATAATATGACAAACAATGATGAATCCTATATCAAAACTACAGCGGAAAGCAATAACACAATTTTATTTTATAAATTCTGGTCTATTATTCCGGATTCATTAGAATTATGAACTTCTTATATATTATTTCTAAAATCAATTCATACGGTCCCAATGTTATTTAGATCTGCATATATTTTTTCAATACCGCATACATATTTCCATGAATCGAAAACTGTTTACTGCTGACATGTTTTTGTGTCATTGAAAAGAAAAAAAAATAAACCCCAAGACCGCATTTCTTATCGAATATTGTCGAAAATTTGAGTAAGTGAATTCGGATATATTCCCTTTTGTGTTGTAATTTATATACATATTACTCAATTCATATCATCGGTTAGTGTTTTAAAACTGCGTTATTTCTCGTGAATATACGCCTAAATTGAAGAGGAGGTTCGTATGCAAGGTAGCTGTACAGACATAATGACGGATGGATAAACAGGATGATTTTTATGTTTTTTTGGATTTTTGTGCACTGGTATAATAAAAGAATATATATTTCCGCTTTACTATTTTAGCAGTCAAATTGCATTGACCGTATATCCATATGTGATTCGCAGTCTGACTGTATATCGCCTTGTTTATGAGGTTGACAATGTGTTTCCATAAAGTTTTATTTATGACATCAATAGAACATACAGATTTGTGGAAATTTTACGTCTGATCCTGCTCCACACGTGACACCCGTCGTGTTGCTCATGTTATAACAATAAATAGTCTAATTTGGTAGGTCACATTCATGAAAGGGAAGGTAATTGTAGTTACGACGTAAGGAACATGTCCGATATCATTTGTGAAACGGTTATTCCGTAACAGTCAACAAGCTCGTAATGGCGTCCGTAAAATTTACGAAGAGATGATTTCAACTTCACAATTTTGAACTCTTGCTTTAATAGCTTTCTAGTGAGCAGCAACACTCTATCTAGAAAATCATGATAGGAAATGCAAGCACGGGAATATCGTATTAATAGGCTGATATATACCCCGTATGCAGGTGCTGCTGGAATATTGCTACTTAGAAATGGAAAGTTTACAATTGGAAAGCTGAAATCATCACTTTTGTCGTAAAGTTTTGTTTTCACACGACCCTCAGAGTCAATTTCTAGATGTAAATCAAGATATGAGACCGACGTAACTGTATCTGTTGTATCCTTTATCTCTAGATCGATGGGATAGATAAGAGTTGCAGTATATAAAGAATAACCATACATTGTCTCGAAGTATAAATCTTATTTGTACTCGTCTCGAAACAGGCAGAAGTGTTCGGCACAGCCTCTAAGCCTTGTACAAATAACACTGATATTTCGAGACAATGTATGTTTGTTTAATATAATTATATGTTCAAAGTTCAATATGCAGAACTCAATAATGAATTTCAACATAGTAAACAAGTAGTGTACTGGCTTTGTGACCTACCTCACATTAAATAAGATGCTTTATTGTTTAAAAAAAATAAGAAATCGACCAGAAGTAAAGCAGATCACTTGTGCTGTTATTTGAAGTATTTACAATTCAAACGATTATTCATGCTTAACGTACAAAAAACTACAAAAGTCAAACTTTTTATTTAGATAATTTATACCTCTTGTTTGGTGAAACACTATGAAGTACATTGTTAAAATTTCTTGTATATTTGAAAATTAAAAACTATAAGGATAAAAATAAGTAATTAAATCATTGCACTTGAAAAAAAACATTACAGTTATATGGACTGTTAAACTTAAACCACTGTACATTACGATTAAAGATTAACTCTTATATATATATATAAAGTTATTTTGATCAAACTACAAACAAGAGTTGGATCATCTAGGTGACACATACACTTATCAACTACTGCTGAATTATTGTTTCTCGGGTTTTTTTTATATTTCAGATGAATGTGTAAACAAACATTAAATGGATATAAACACGTTAACCACATCAAACACAGAAATGATACAATACTATTTTAAAAAAAGCACTTAATTTGTCACCCATTTACCGACAAAACAAAAAAAACTGAAATTCACGACGAAAACAATATATATTTCAGAATTAAATGCTTTTAATTTTGCAAATTCATTTTTGGGACAAAATCGTTAACCGAATTACATGTTGTATGAACCGTGGAAACGGAAGCGCTTCATTCTAAAAAAAATGTTCCCTGTTAATAGTTATCAAAGGTACCAGGATTATAATTTAATACGCCAGACGCGAGTTTCGTCTACATTAGACTCATCAGTGACGCTCAGATAAAACAAAAAGCTGAAAAGCCAAACACGTGAAAAGTTGAAGAGCATTGAGGATCCATAATTCCAAAAAGTTATGTCAAATACGGCTAAGGTAATCTATTCCTGGGATAAGAAAATCCTTGGTTTTTCGAAAAATTCTAAGTTTTGTAACAGGAAAGGAGTAGGTCCGGTAAGGGCAGATTTTGGCCTCAAATTTCAGGTTGATCTAACGAAAGATTTTAGACTTTTTTTAAGTGTCTATTTCAATTGATTCAATTAGTTTATGTGAAATATTTTAACTGATTTAGTCATTGAAAACGCTCCGAATCCAGTTTAAATATGAAAAATCTGCCAAGTATGCCATAAAACGTCACTTTTCAGATGGTTTTTGTCAAAATTGAAAAGGGCGGCATTCGTGTTCATCCTCAACCTTTATATATGTTATGTAATATCATCAAATACAACATACATTTCAATATTATGGATGAACACGAATGCGGCCATTTTCATTTAAGACGGAAACCGTCTACAATTCAACTTAATTGCTAAATTGTGAAGATTTCAGTAATTGAGCATGACGTAATGATGCTAGTACCCGATATATGTGTATTGTATTGTAAAAAACAGCCCATATTTATGTAGCAGAAGCATTCTACTTTCCAGTAAATAGCTAGAAGATTACATTTTCACAATTTTGTAAAACTGCTGTATTTTGGGGCCAAAAAGGGGTCTTACTGAACCTACTCCTTTATAAAAATGACCATATAATTGATATTCATGTCAACGCCGAAGTGCTGACTACTGGGATAGTGATACCCTCGGGGACGAAATGCCACCAGCAGTGGCATCGACCCAGTGGTGTAAATAGTTTTCAAAGGTACCAGTTTTATAATTTAATACGCCAGACGCGCGTTTCGTCTACATAAGACTCATCAGTGACGCTCAGATAAAAAAAAAAGGTAATAACCTGAATTATATCCTGCCAGTTATCGGCCAGTTATCAGCCTATAGGCTAACAAAATTTGAATAGACATTGCTAACACGACTTCAAATATTTCCTGAAATCCAGGAACGTGCCCGAATAGTTTAATCATTATCAAACTACCTTCCTTTTAGTCCATTATTTTTGTTTAGTATAGAACCAATCAAAATTAGGGACAATGCATAAACATTGATAAACCAGTTTAGAAATAAGTAATCAATCTTAATCTACAACATAGTGGCAATTAATAGCTTATTAAGAAGCATGTTGAAGCATGGTCAGAGAAACATCTTAAAGAGTTCACCCGACTAAGTTTATTACGTATATAAACATATACAATTATCATATATTAAATAGCTGTTTTTAAATCGATTATATTATAATGGTGTATATAATTACACTTGTAAGCAATTAAGCTTTAAATTCAGAGGTATTTCATTGAAATGAAATTGACAATTCAACACATAAACCTGAAATAAATTTTTGAACTATCTTGTATAACTTGCTTAACTACTTTCACCTACACACTCAAGTCTATGTGCTGTAAATTGTCAAACTACATCCTGACTTGATTATTTTTTGTATTTCAAATTCTATATTTTCTTGACCATAGACAAATTGTATGTGAATGTAATGGAATAGATTAACATTATAGATTGACACACCTGTCTCCGGAGTCAAACTGAATTACTTTTAGTATATAAGATTTTTTTTTGTAGCACTTGAAACGTGTTTCACTGATGGGTTGCCAAGTTGACACGCCAGGACAAGATAGAGTCTGTTCCTTTGCTGTATATCTCCCTCCTTCAACACAATAGTACAATTAAAGCCTATGATTTATACATTCAATATGCTTCACCATAGTCATTTTAGTGCATGAAGGTACATACAAAAATTAAAATTCACCAAAACTGTATTATATACTGAGAATGAAAATAGATCAAGGATGACTAAAAACTGAATGTAGACTATATTTCATTGCAAAAGTCGTGTAAAATCAAGATTAAAAAAGAGGAGCGAAAGATAACAGAGGAACGGCCAAACTCATAGATTGTAAATAAACTAACAACGCCATGACTAAAAATGAAAAAAGACAAACTGACAAATAATAGTTCACAAAACACAACATAAATAACTAAAGACTAAGCAACACGAACCCCATTATAAACCGGTGTGATCTCAGGTGCTCCGGAAGGGTAAGCAGACCCTGCTCCACATGTGGCACCTGTTGTGTAACTTATGTTATTACAAATCCGGTTAATAGTCTTATACGGTAGGTAGCATTTGTGAAAAGGGAAGGTAATTGTAATAACGACAACTGAAACATATCCGATATCAAATGTGAAACGGTTATTCAATAACGGTCAACCAAATCGTGATAGCTTCCGTAGAATTTACGGAGGGATGATGTCAACTTCACCGTTTGGAACTCTTTGTTTAATAGTTTCTTGTAAGCAGCAACCCTCCATTAAGGGAATCATGATAGGAAATACAAGCCCGGGAATATCGTTCCAATAAGGAGATACATACTCCATATGCAGGCGCTGATGGTATGTTGCTAAATAGAAATGGAAAGTTCATAATAGGGAAGCTGAAATCGTCTTTTTTTCGTAAAGAATTGTTTTCGACCGACCCTTATTGTCAATTTCTAGATGTAAGATGACAAAGTGTACCAATCACGAACGAGAAGGTAATCATTTGATTGTTTTATATTTACTTGTGAAATGAAGCGTCTTACTTTTGACTCTTTTTCGTATCAGGATTATAATGTCTGTTGTATTTTCATGTTTTAAAAACAGATAAGATAGACTATCAAAGTTATATTTCATACATTTTGAAGTTATCACACAAATGCGTCAAAATGATGAAACTTCATGAGTTTCAAAGACAGCGAGAACCTGAACTTAGTTGGTTATTAGTCTCGTGCTGTTCATGCATCTAGCTCCATGCTTATTCAGATTCATTCACAGTATAACAATAGTGATAGTGACCACGAGGACATTTTTGTTAAGTTAAGTACAAACACGCCGTTCAATGAGCCAATTTTTTTATGTAGACCATAAAATCTTTCTATCGTTGATCTTAGTCGCTTTTCCGCGTTTCTCTGATAAAACACAACAGGAATCAATACGATTTCCAAGTAAAACATACAGCTTTGAACTAAAGTTTCAGTTAAAAAATAGTTAGGAAATTGACCCTGGTGGGAGATAATGCATGCAAGAAAGAAACATTACTCTTTCTAACAATAATACCTATGATGTATATATATATTTAAAAAAAGAGTAGTCGGATAGCAAAGAAACACTAAAACTCACAAGTCGAAAAAAAAAACTGTAAACGACTTTTAAAAAAAAAAAGGAGAGAAAGAGAAAAACAACAGTCACAAAACAACAAAGAAAATAAAAAAACTGCGCAACACGAACTACAACAGAAAAACATCGGTAATATCAGGTGCTCCGGAAGGGTTAGCAAATATCCTATGGCACCTGTTGTGTTAAACTGAATCACTAAACAAAAGCTTTTTCACAGAAAGTGAAACTATATAATTAAAAAACTGTTTTTATTATGTTATATTGCAGATGTTATACAATCTCTCTTGAATAACTTAATATACACTATGTCTGTTTGTCTTTTTCTTTGTTAACCATGGCTTTTTCAGTTTATTTTCTATCTATGAGTTTGACTGTCCCTCTGGTATATTTTGTCCCTCTTTTAATAAATTTGTCTTGTTTGATCATGTCGGTTAATTATCCATCTTGCATAGAAACACTCATGTATATAATGATAGCTTCATTACACAAAACTGTAATTTCTGAATTTAAATTTATTTAATAGAACATTAATTTTACCTGTTCTCAGTTTTTCGTGTATGATATTTACACTTGCAGCTACAATACCCAATTTGTTTTCCATAATATATGAAGGTAAGGGTGGATTGTTAGGAAACACAGTTTTAGTATCTACGTAGGCTTCCAGATCGAATTCTAATTGGTTGAATTTATTTTGATTTGTCCACACAATATCACCATCAGTTCTGTTCGTCGCATCGGCCATGTAGTTGTAGACATCTTTATTTTTAGTAAAACTGTGGTAAGTGAAAGTTGAATTAATCCTCTCAATTAGTGGTTTAAACTTTTGGCTTCTTACTTGAAAAAAGAAAAGCATAACATTAAAAACGTCATGTTGAAATTAAGCATTAAACATCGTTCTTTGGGGAAAATGACTATTGTTATCCTATATTTAGTTTCTGCATGTGTTGTATTTTATTGTTTCTGTTGTGTCGTTGTTTTCCTCTTATATTTGATGTGTTCCCTCAGTTTCAGTGTGTAACCGGGATTTGTTTTTTCTCAATCGATTTATGAATTTCGAACAGCGGCATACTACTATTGCCTTTATTGGATAATTTAAAGTCCTATTCATGGAATGTAAAATGATTCAGATTATATTGATAGTTAATTAATCTGATACTTGGTTATGAGCAAATAACAACTATTGGTTATATCTGTTTTTGCATCATGACCAGTGACAGATATTTCAAGTCTGTTACAAATGTTACGCCGAATAAATTAGATATAAGAAAGACGAAAGCATTCCTTTTTTTCCTAATAATTATTCAAGATTCAAAATGAGTTATCATTATACTGTCGGCCTAGCCACAATCAGATGTGCATTTGTGTTTCACATGAAGTCAAAAATGAGTATCACCTCAGGGAAAAACTCTTTTGATATTTTGGTTCAAAAATGGTTTAAATTATGAAAAATTGCCATCGTTAGGCTAACACTGGAAGCATTTATATAATTTCATGCAGTTTTTGGAAGAAATATTTTAATATTTTTATTAAATAAATGGTGTTTAAAAACTGTATAATTTTCATTAATGGTTGCCTTCAAGACATGGTCACCAGTGTCAGATTTTTGGTCAATGACAAAGACAACAAAATATGTTTAGAATTATTAAATATCAAACATTGTAATTGAAAAAAAAATGACAAGAACATGTTCAACTCACAGTTATTTCAAACAACAGTAGCTTTCTTTGATCATTAATCTTATCTGATAAAACTGTATCTAAACTTATCTATAAATAACAAAACTTCCAAAAAAAAACCTTTCTTTTGGTGTATAGAACATTAAAATAACTTGATGCATATTCTTACAATAAACAATCAAACTTAGCAATACAATTTATATGTTTTGTCTACGGACAAGACATTGTATTCATATTTAATGAAATGCATTATTAAAACCTAACTTTGATATAGCTGAAAGTGTTCTCTTGAGAAAAAAAAAACATACATTTTATCAGGTTTATCTATCAAATGATGCTTAACTTCGAGGAAAATGGAAACAAATACATTTTGATAATGTCTACGGACAAGACATTTTATTGATATTCAATTAAATGCTTTCAAAGACAGGTTACAGATATATGAAGTCTATTACAAATGTTAAAACGAATAAATTAGATATAGAAAGTCTGGAAGCAAAAAGAGATTGCAATTGAAAGACATATATTTTTCCATGCCTTTTTCCTGGTTCAAATTGATTTACCTTATTCTAGTGAGGTTAGACGTAAAGGAAAACTTTGAGGATCGCGAAATAATATTTTCTGAAACAATTTTTATGGAGGTCAACGTCGAACCCTTAGACATGGATCATGGTCACCTTGTATTTCTTTTTATATGAATAAACTCACTCATCATAGATACAAAAATTGAAATAAAGAAACATAAATAGTTGGTACATGTATACGTCATTTTGATAACAGAAACAGAAATAAGGCGAAACATATTTAATCATTTGCCTCTATACCATATTGACGTACGTTCTAAACACGTTCTGCCAGTGAATCCAGGAGTACAACTACACCCACTACCGCCATAACACCTTCCTGGATAACAAGGTTTTTTGTAAGAGCAATCAGCTACTGTAAAGATAAGTATATACAATGAAAAGTCGATAAAAGCAACGATATTTATCCTTACGTTATATTAATGCAAGTATTGGACTGATAATACATTTGTGGGAAACGATAAAACATATTTCAAGTTGATTATCTTTCTCTTCTTGCAAACTCCAACTACATTATGTTTCGTCGCCTATTACTAATGTGGTATACATGTTATTGATAGTTTGATACTGAGGTAATAAAAGTATATATAATTAATGTCGCTACCCCGGACAGACTAAACAAGAGATTTTGGATAAACACTTATGTGACAAACAACTGAATTATATAAAAATATTCAAAAACATAGTGAAGTCGTGTTTTCTATATAGTTTGCTAACAAGAATGGAAAGATGTATAAAAATAAATGTGACTTAGTCGGAAACGGTCATTTTGATTTAAATATGACAGAAAACGCCATAACTTAATCCAATACTTTCTGTCTTAAACACCAAACCACCATAATTAATCGCGCCGAATTTTGTACATGGCTGCCCAAAGTCAAGAGTCTGTACCTGAATGGATGTTATTTAAAAAGACATCAATCATCTAAATCGTTCAATGATTAAAAGTACTGGGACTTGGATGGAACTGTTAATTCATATATATGATATAAGTATTAGTATTATTTGGTTCTGTCCTTGCCTTAAATAACAGTTATTGTAAACTGGTGTAGTTTTCTTTCATACGTCTCTTGTGAATGGACGATAAAACCTAGTTGAAGTCGATTATCGCATGTCTTGTTAATTTTATATAATACGCTGTCACAAACGTAGCTACTATAGCCTACAAATACATGCATGTCTACCAAGTACTACATACATAACCGTTTCGATAAACAGCAATTATATTCACATCCAGTCATTGATAAATGTAGGAAAATTATTCTACAATAGTACGTCTACCAAAAACACAACCCTGCAGGAATACTAAACAGAATACAAACAGTATGAACATCCGATGTCCATATGGCCTATTTTAACTATCAAAGTAAACTAACCCAAATATTACTTACGGCCTGAACATATGTCTCCTTGATAACCACTAGGACAGGAACATGTATACGGCCTAACACATGTACCGCCATTACGACACGACGGGCTACAAATAGCTGTAATATAGAAATGTATTCAATTGACAAAAATTTCTCCAAAAAAGATAATATGATATCCGACCTTTCTAAAGTATATATGCAATTATTTTCGAAAGCAATCAAACTAAACCAAACATAACATAACATAACATAAGTATCAAATAAATTCAAGCACCTGTGTATAGGAACAGCTAGTATATTAGTAGGGTGCCCAGTATCGAAAAAGACGTCTAGTTAACGAGTTTAAGTTAACGGATAACACACGGCTATACTTATGTGCAAACTATTGGAAAATCATTATATTTTCCAATCATGAATGTCGTCGTAAGCTCTCGTGGTCACGTTTATCAAACTTTTGTGGTTTCTTAGGGTACCCAAAGATACCTCATCATACAGGCCATCTTCAAGCCGAAAAATAAATTTATTGCTTTCTGTGTTATTTGTTCAAATGATACTTATCATTTAGCTTAAAAATTAAATTTATCATATAACGAAAGCCGAAAAGATTTATATAATTTAAGTGTAAGTATTTCATGATTTTAGTAAGACTATTTTTTAGCTGAAATTTACCACATTTTTTTTTGCTTTTTGTATGGTCGATTTGTTTATTTGGAATAGTCCAATTAGTTTGAAGATCGTTGTTTTGTAATTGGAAATATTTTGTTGTTGGTTTTTATAACTTTAATAGGTTTTTTTAATTGATAGTTTTGTTATAATTGTAATATACAAATCAAATCCTTCGGTCACGTTTCAGACCCGGAATATGACACACATTCACAGTCCTGTTAAACTGTGCCAATCAGGCCCGAAACGAAGAAGAATGAAATACAATGGGATAAGTGTGTTATATGTCAGGGTTCTTCTACTGAATTGCTTATTAATATGCGAGGAATTAGCACAAACAAAAGCTTTATCGAGGCTATGGGAGCACGGAAAAATTTTAGTTTATTGCATGATGCTCCAGACCTAGACCATATTCGTACTGATGCTTACAAAATGTTGTATCACCATTCTTGCTACAAATCTTACACTAGAATATACAACTGCAGTTATTTTAAAGCTGAATCAAGTTCTTGTTCGTCTGTGAAAGTGTTTCAGGTCATATATAGAAGGTCGTCAAATTCCTGACTGGAAAAAGTTTCTTTGAGTCAGTGATATAGTATAGGCCTTAATCCGATTTCTTGGCGAACAGATTGTTCAGCATCATGGTGGATCAACAGTTACTGTGATACATGAGGAAGTCATATTCTAGCTAGCACTTCCAAGGACCCTAAATCAGCTCAGAAGGAGTATTCAGGTTTTAAGAATTATTTTGTACGCCCGATGAAGTTAATACTCGCATGATTTTACATGCTATTCATGTAGACAAAGAGTTCGATGTGAAAGGAATCAAGGGTAGGATAATAATATAGTCACAAGATACAGATGTTCCGATCTTATGCGTTCATTACTTTCTCTCCATGCAGCATACGCATGAGCTATGATTTCAAACAGGCACTATAACTTGCACACAAGATTTGCGCCGCTATATACTTTCCACGAAATATGTAAAAGTCTCAGGCTTGTCATCTTTAACATTCCACCAGCCGCACATGCTGTAACATGATGCGATACAACGTATTCGGTCCTGTTTAGGATCGGTTAGCGCACTGTTTTTTTAAGTCTTGAAGGACAACCCAGATGTGACATCGATGAATCTATAGATGCTGCTCGAGATCTTGTTGTCTCAAGTCAAAACTCAAAATAGATCACTGTGACTAAAAAAAAATGAGCTTAAAATTGGCTACAATTTAAAATGTCTCCCTTGTCAAACTTCCTCCTTGTTAATCTACTTTTAAACAATATGTAATAAGAGCTTCACTCCAGGCGTAAATTTGATGTCTTCCCATATAGCAAAACTACCCTAACATTCTCCTCTTCAGTTCGAATTGGAAAAGACGAATGACTTGTTCCTGTCCTGGTCAGATGTCATATAAATTTCTGCAAGATTTAGTGTGTACTTGTAAGGGAAAATTTGTGTTTTCATAGGGTTGCATTTGCTTCGAACAAAATCTATCATGTACAGATTTATGCCAATGTCAGGCAAATGACATATGTCAAAATGTAAATACTTGTCAGGTTGCAGTTAGAAACATTGATGACGACGAAGATGGTGATGTATAAGATTTCATTTTGCTCATTTAGTCATCTGTATATGTAGGATGCGGTGTTTAACCTGTTCCTAATAGACGTTTTGTTTTCATAATCCCCCCCCTTTTTCTCTGTTTGCAGTAATACTTACTCCTGTATAGCAAAACTATTTACAGAGCTTTATATTCAACCAAGTTCGACGTTAATTGCGAAACAGATTATTTATATATGTTCCAGACCATATGAGTATTTGGACCGTACGCGTACGGTCCGGACCGTATACGTATACTCGTACGGTCCGACCATACGCGTACGGTCGGACCGTATGAGTATACGCGTACGGTCCAGTACGAGCTGACCATACATGTTATTTGATCATATGGGTTAAATTGAAACAAGCATTTATCACAACCTTTATTTTTAGTTTTACAAATTGTTATTGATAATTTATTACAATGATAGATAGAATGAACAAACGAACATTTGAAATTAAGTATTTGTTTAATTTTATATCTGAACCCTATTTTGGTACTCTCGCCCAAGGGGACACAAGTCAAGTAACGTAATATTTTTTACATTTTCATGTATGCAGTTCATGCATGTTCCTTTGCATTTGCATTTTTTGTAAAGTTGCTAAATATTCTAAAACAATTGACCTCCCACATTATGTTTACTTCCAATATCTTCAATTTCAGTGATCATAATTCAATTAATGTATTACTGATCGACATGCTTAATTCAAGAGACTAACAGGTTTAATTAGCGTGAATTTAAAAAGAAGTTAATATATAAAGTTTTTGTTTCAATTACAATTGAGCTTTTTTATATTAATTTAATAGTTAAGTTATGTTGATCTGCTATATGCATTTGTAACTAATAAACTTGACCAACTTTTTAATATTAGTCAGACCGTACGCGTACGGTTCGACCGTATGAGTATTTTGAAAAAGTACGCATACGGTCCAGACCGTACGCGTACGGTCCAAATACTCATACGGTCTGGAACATATATACTCTTTCACACCCAATAACAGAAATTTGATATTTACCTAGAAATTGACGAACACCAAACTATCAAAAAAAGTGAAAAACACATTTTTTTTCGACAAATGATTATAGTTAAGATCTTACTTGTAAGGACTTGAATACAAAAATTTCAAATATAGAAATTGAAATAGGTCAAGGTCACTGTTATTTAACAGCTGTTTGAAAATTTCAAATTTGCACCCTATATGCAAAGAAGTCAATCTAAAGTCATTTTTTGCGATAAAAATATAAAATAAGATCTAAATATAGATACAAAAGATATTTTTCTATAAATTAGTTGTTTTTATTTTGCTCCAATCGCATATATGTAGGAGAAACAAGCTATCTAAATGGGACTATGCATTTTTCTTGAATTTTTGCTTTGACCTTTGACCCTGATTTAAAAAAAAACGTGACCACGGCAGACAACGACGACAATGCTATTTCAATGAGACTTGTTCTCCTCTTTGCACTGATATAAAATATAGCCGTGTGTTATTCCATTAAGGCAAATCGATCAAATTTGTTGATTGGGCACCCTACTATATGTGAAGGAAGTGTTATCCTATCAGCATGATTAGATCAACAAACAAAAAACAAAAAATGTCCACCAGGAAGCAAACTGACCGCTGCGGATTATAACTTTAAAAATACATATCGACGATCAACAAAATACAAAATATCATCATGTAACAATATGTTTTCATTTCAAATGTACAGTGTTTAAATGTGTACACAAAAACTGTATATAATAATGGAAATCTAGTTTGATTTTTATCGGACATAGAAATTACCTTAGTTCAGAATCAGAATAATTGATGCAAGCTATACTTTATTGTAGTTTTAACATTAGTAGGCATTATATTCGTGTTATTTTAGTCCTGACTATCACTCGGGCAAATATAATCACAAATAAAATGCCTACCCATGTTAAAACTACAATAAGTATAGCTTGCATCAATTATTTCTTAAATAAAAATATGATATTTAGAATTTATAACTGAGATTTTTGGTTTTTTTTTTAAATTAGGAGGTGGTCAATAACACAAATAAATGCTTTCTTGTTTATATATATATATATAACACGCTTTAATCAATTTAAGTACATTAATGTAAACTCTCTGTGTTTAAAAGTAGCAGTGACGAAAGTTTTATACCAATATTTCAGGTTTGTAGTTCGTCAGGTCAAAACAAAAACAAAAATATTGCATTTTGATTTATCATAAAAATATATTCAATACCTCAGACATGAAAACTTTCTTTATAGCAATATTTTTAACAATATATTATTAGTGTTTTGGCTTGTTTCCTTTTTTCTGTTTATAGGAACAAACATGTCATTGAAATTTTGTAAACACATAAATATTTTAATATACATATGTTTTAATCAATAAGCCGATGCAATAATTATATGAGCGAAGTGTTTGAAGAATAAGAGTAAAGAAGTGAAACGTGTACAACGAGTCAATAACGTACGTGTGTTACATCTATATCCTTTCCAACCAGGACAGCAGTAATCGTCATATGTATAGTAAACTCTCCAAACATTTCTACGCCCGCAGCACCTTTAATTGATTTAAACAAAATGTTAAGTAACATGGTAAAAATTCTTATATACTAACTAGTATATCATTTGTGTTGGTTGTTTATACATTTTAGAAAAGAAGAATATAGAATGTTCTTGTGATATTTATTGAAACTTGAAACATAATAAGTCGTACTTCATAAATGTGGTGTGTCATGGTCAACTACTAGCGTTGTTAAACAATTGAAAAACTAAGTATTATATATATACCACGCTATTTACGAGTTAATATATTTAAACGACGAATCCGTAGGATGACTTCGTTTAAATATGTTAATGAGTAAGGCGTGGTGTATATGTTTTGTAACATCATTGAAAATAGTACGGTGACCAAGTAAGGAAAAGTCGCTTATTTAAGGAGTTTAATCGTTATTCGGACTATACGGCTGTAAATCGCAGTATTGGTAGTTCAAAGGTTACACTTCACATTTTGACTTGTCGTCAAAAAATCGTACAGTGCAATTTTTGTAAAATGGGCTTTGAAGTTCGTTCTCTTACTTTAAAGAAAAAAAATACTTTCAAAAGATTTTTGGCCTACATTCTAAAAGAACATTCGGGATATGCTTTTTGTTATTATATACATTGTTGTAACACATTATTTTAACAATTTCAAACAAAGTTTAGCAAAATTAATCCGTTATTGAGGATTTTTTGTAAAAATTGAATACTACGAATATTTTGCATTTAATAGAGTACGTTTCAATTCATTTTCATCATTTATTTTTACGTAGAATGTAAAATAAACAACATTTATATGATATTTCAAACCTTTATTGAACAACACTTTCAAATCATTTATCTCAGAAGCATTATTTCAACTTGTGCATTGAAACAAAATATACACTACAAATTGAAGATACAGGTTTTCCACTTGAAATTCGACTTGTAAAAAAAATTGAACCAGACCGATACTATTATTTTAATCTATAAATGATATTTTGTATCACAACGATTTTTCATTGCTAACATTTGTTCAATTCGATTTTTTTTGGATTGTTTATGGTCCCATTTCGTGTTGGTTATCGTGTTTTTTTATGTCTTTTTAAAAGATTTCATATTTTCGTATGTTTATTTGATATGGGTTTTTTTCTTTTTATACATTTCAAAAATTAAGAACCAAGTCTGAATTTGGACATGTAGTTATTTGGAAAATGTTTGAACTAGGAAGTCCTTTACGATTAGGTTCTAGTAGTTAAAAAAGGCAACACATGGCTTTTAATTTTGAAACTGTATCGTATGACAGAGAATAAGTACT
The DNA here is from genome assembly GCA_019925275.1 of Mytilus edulis. Taxonomy (NCBI): domain Eukaryota; kingdom Metazoa; phylum Mollusca; class Bivalvia; order Mytilida; family Mytilidae; genus Mytilus; species Mytilus edulis. The sequence continues at coordinate 55,814,769 of CM034353.1, forward strand.
GAATCAGTCACCTCCTTTACTGTAAACGTTGCTTCTTAAGTTCTGTTGAAACACTAAATGATGGAATCTGCCAGCAATGTGTTGTAGAGTATGGGTCGTTTGTTGAACCTGATTTGGTGAACCAATTCAATTCTGATGCCTCGTGTGCATTTTCCCTACCTTCCTTTGGCCCATCACTCACAACTTACACCAGTCTGAGAGGTGGTATAGCATTGCTACGACATGAAAAGCTCAATAAAGTTGTCTGTTGAAAAGGAAAGCCGCACAAAGAGTACACTTTCAACCAAAGTGTATCAGATTATTGAAGGGAGAAGGATACTGACTGGAAGAAGTTTCTTTCTGTTAAAGAAAACCAACAGGCTCTCCCTAATTTCTTTGGTAGTTTTTCTTTTTTAAAACTATGACAATCCCTTATGATTCCACCTTATAGTGAGCTTTACTCAGCTGGAACGTTTGTAAATCCGAAATTGTCGAAGTTATTTCAGACAATAATGTTAATGACTGTTGTAACTTGCTTAGCACTCACCAAGGGCCAATACTTGTATGATAATTAATGCCTTATACTTTGACATGAAGTTAACAGAAAAGGGAAAGAGCGACAGAATAATCCTAAGGACCTCTGATACGGGTGTGATTGTTCTGTGTGCTCACTACTGCAAACAAATGACACATGCATGCGAGTTGTAGGCGCAGTTGGATGTGTACGGATTGCTAGTTTAGTCTTGTACATGAATGATTTATTAGTTGTTGGTGGCTTTGAACTAGCTGTCAGATAACTGCGAGTACTCTAAGATCTGTCCCTAGTGTCTTTTTGTTGTTTGGATGTACAAGTACCCGGCTACATCCAATTGTATTTTTGTCCATCTGATGAGTTAAGCCTTTTTCAACTGATTTTTATAGTTCGTTCTTATATATTGTACTGTTATACCACTGTCCCAGGTTAGGGGGAAGGGTTGGGATCCCGCTAATATGTTTAACCCCACCACATTATTTATGTATGTGCCTGTCCCAAGTCAGGCGCCTGTAATTCAATGGTTGTCGTTTGTTTATGTGTTACATATTTGTTTTTCGTTCATTTTTTTATATAAATGAGGCCATTAGTTTTCTCGTTTGAATTGTTTTTACAAAAGACTTGAAAGGACACACATGACTATTGTAGTTACAGAATTTTGGGAGTACTGACGAATATGAAGCCCTTGTTTGAGTAAGAATTTAGTTTCGAAGATGTATGATCTGAGAAATGATCCCTTTAAATCATTCCATCACGATATTAATAAAATTCGCGTCAAGCTTGCCACCAGTAAAAAAGTATGTTTAGTCAGGTTACCTCTCTGTGAAGCGGAAATTTTGACCGCATAAAACATTGCTAAACCCCCTGTTTTGTCACCTTTAGAATACGGTTGGCGAAAATTAATTATTTCATTACACCCCGTTTATTTTAAAGTGCATATGTCAGCAGAATTCTTGCAGGATCTTTTGTGTTCATGTTAGGGAAAATCTTCATGTGAAAAGTGTTTGTTCACAACAAAACCTTACATGTACGGATCTTTGTTCCTTTCAAGGGTAAGAATTATGAAGAAATTCCTTGACAGATGAATCAGAAGATACTCCTGGATGAAATCTGTTTTCTGATAATTTTGTTTGGATTTTTTTAATGTTCTTCGAGCTAATTAGTGGTTTTTGGTTGCAATGAATTACATGCATGAGCTTTTTCAAAATAAACATTCAGGATAGAAGGTTTTACTTGAAAACAACATTTATCTTTTATTGCTGAGGTTGAATGTCACCCGGCAAGGTAACTACTGTAACTTAAACGGAATTTGTATTGATCTTGTATAATAGAACAAGTGTTGAAAAACGCCAATTTTCAGAATTAACCGATTACTAAGTAATATGTTCCTTTTTTTTTTTACATTTTCGAGATAATTCATTTTCAATTGATTTGAAATTTAACACAAAATGCTGCTTATATCTTTCAATTGTTAAGATACAGAAAGAAAAAAAAACAGTATGTTGTTCTTTGACCTTAATTTATGCAAAACTGTTACCACATTTCTTTCTGACGACATCGATATTCCAAAAGTACTCATTTTTCCGAATCCAATGATATATGATATAGCCATATAGTATGTTTGACGATTAAATTTTAAAAATATTGGGTCTGGTCACCGTACTAAAAGTGGCCTGATGATTTTTATCCAATAAAGAAAACAATGGGAGTGTCGTTTAAGCCTGCTGCTTAGCGCGCTCACGAGAAAATCGATCAAGATAATTTTTCGAAAATCAGCCGGTTCATTCAGTGATTACATGTCGTTAAGAATGGCCGTGAAATTTGAAGACGCATATTTTAATTAAGGATATTGGTGGAACCAACGACATCGAATTATCTTTATTTAAGTTCATTTGATTTTCTGGGGCCTGAGAATTTTGAGAACAAAATAATACGGCTCTGATTTGTCATAAACAAAGTCTTAAAAAAGAAAAAATATTTTCCCAAACCAATTTTTATTGCATTTATGAAATGCATTGGCAAAAATAATCCGGCTTATATTGTTTGTTCCGAAAACTGTAAGCATGGACGCCTTTCCTTCTCTGTTTTCAATTGCCTTCTCTGTTTTTCATGAAACACTGGCCGAGTTTTCGTTCAAATTTATGAAGTCATGCACGGAATTTCCAGAAAGTAGAAATCATATTTGTAAAACAAACGAAATCTTGTCCTCATGCATCACTGAACTGTCAACCACATGGAGGCGTTAAAAAAAAAGAGGCGAAGTTAAAATCATGGTTTAACATAAAAATTATCAGATAAAACCATAGTAGAAGCTCCGCCTATCTACATGAAGTTGCAAGGATAAAGTACGCCATGATTCTTTTTTATGGAATAACTTATCAATCTTTATATTAAACCACGGTTTTCAGAAAACCGAACTATTAAGCAGATTATCACGTAAAAACTTCAAAGGAAAAATGCCGTATTATGTTTCAATTCACGTTGTATCACATAAACGTTAGTAAAGTTTAACTTTTTTTTTTTTATAAGCTTGTTTACTGAAAAAGTCGCGACGTCGTGTTACACTTGTATGTACGACGCGCGTAACGTCATTACGTTACGTTTCGTTCGTTTTTAAGAATATACTAATAGGACATACCACCACCAACACCTATGAGAGCACACGCTTACTGTATACCATACGGCTCTCCGCCTTGAACATGTATGATCTCTGAAATTAAAATAAGGAACTATTTGATATACGAATTAGTGTGATTTTGACTTTCAGACTAAATACTACTGCCACTACCTCGGAAGCAAAAACAAGGATTGATACGATTTGATGATTTTTGTAATGTTTGATATTATTTTTTGTGCGCAAAAGACGTGCTTGTGCAATATATTGTTACTTTAATATAGCATTGTTTTGTTTGTTTAATCATATTTCATTTACAAACGGAATCGAGCAAGTTATAACAATATTAGTGACGTCCTCTCTCTATTTAAATATAAACACAAAATTCATTAAACAATGACAAAAACCATGGTAGGAAAACATGTAATACAAACTACAAACAAAACAAACAAAAATTATGGAATCATATATAAAACCGGAGTGAAGTAACGAGTCTGAAAAAATTCAGAGTGTTATTTGAACGTTCTAAAGCGTTGTGTTATTATGAAATGGGACTCTACAAACACCGCGCTGAAGTTCGTCCATTATTCATAGTTCCTTATTCATTATTCAATAATGAATAATGAAATAGTTCACTATTCACTACTCAATATTAAAAAATGAATAATGAAATAGTTTATGTTTCATTATTCAACTTGAAGCGGTGAAGAGTGAAATAAATATAAAAAAAAAATTACTGTGACACTATAGTTATATCCTGATTCGCAATGACCATAAGAGGGTTTACGGAGGACCATTTAGAAATGCCACAATACGCGTAAAAATGAGGAAATAGCCAATTTTGAATAATGCAATGGATATTTTGAATAATGGAATGGACTGCTATGACCCTTCAGCCCCTAATTACAGATGTAAATTATACCTCATTCGGAAGCTTATCAACAGAGGAACAAAAGTTATATAGTTAATATGTTCCGCAACGGATATTACAGGAGTAACGAAGGACTTAAATATCGAAACACGCGAAAATATTGAGAAATAGTCAATTTTGAATAATGAACTGGATATTTTGAATAATGGAATGGACTGCTATGACCCTTCAGCCCCTAATTACAGATACATGTATACATTATACCTCAAAACTTATCAGAAGAGGAACAAAAGGTATATAGTCAATAGGTTCCGAAACGCATATTAGAGGAGTAACGAAGGCCTTAAATATCGAATTACGCGTGCAAATTAAGAAATAGCCAATTTTGAATAATGAAATGGATATTTTGACTAATGGAATGAACTGCTATGACCCTTCAGTCCCTAATTACATATATATATATATTATACCTCAATCGAAAGCTTATCAAGAGAGGAACAAAAAGAATATAGTCAATATGTTCCGCAACGCATATTAGAGGAGTAACGAAGGACTTAAATATCGAATTACGCGTGAACATTGAGAAATAGCCAATTTTGAAAAATGAAATGGATATTTTGAATAATGGAATGGACTGCTATGACCCTTCAGCCCCTAATTTCATATATATATATATATTATACCTCAATCGAAAGCTTATCAAGAGAGGAACAAAAAGTGTATAGTCAATATGTTCCGCAACGCATATTAGAGGAGTAACGAAGGACTCAAATATCGAAATACGCCTGAACATTGAAAAATAGACAATTTTGAATAATGAAATGGATATTTTGAATAATAGAATGGACTGCTAGGACTCTTCAGCCCCTAATTACAGATGTATATTATACTTCTATCGAAAGCTTATTAAGAGAGGAACAAAAGGTTTATAGTCAATATGTTCCGCAACGGATATTACAAGAGTGACAAAGGGACTTAAATATCGAAATACGCGTTGACACTGAGAAATAACTTATTTTGAATAATGAAATGGACTGCTGCAACCCTTCAGTCCCTAATCAAGGCAAAATTTATACACCAAATTAAAGTTTATGGATGGAGGAATAAACTGAGTATAATCGATACGTGCCGCAATGACCATTAGAGGTGTTAAGGAGGACCTAAATGCCAAAATACGCGTGAAAATTAAGAAATAGCCAATTTTGAATAATGAAATAGATATTTCGAATAATGGAATGGAATGCTGCGACCCTTTAGTCCCTAATTATAGATCAACCTTATGCTTCATTCGAAAGTTTATTACGAGAGGAACAAAATGTATATAGTCAACATGTTCCGCAATGCATATTAGAGGAGTAACGAATGACTTAAATATCGAAATACGCGTGAACATTGAGAAATAGCCAATTTTGAATAATGAAATGGATATTTTGAATCATGGAATGGACTGGTAGGACCCTTCAGCCCCTAATAAAAGATATATATTATGCCTCAATCGAAAGCTTATCAAGAGAAGAACAAAAGGTATATAGTCAATATGTTCCGCAACGCCTATTACAGGTGTAACGAAGGACTTAAATATCAAAATACGCGTGAAAATTGAGAAATAGTCAATTTTGAATAATGAAATGGATATTTTGAATGATGGAATTGACTGCTATGACCCTTCAGCCCCTGATTACAGATATATATTATACCTCAATCGAAAGCTTATCAAGAGAGGAACAAAGGGTATATACTCAAAATGTTCCGCAACGCATATTAGAGGAGTAACGAAGGACTTAAATATCGAAATACGCGTGAACATTGAGAAATAGACAATTTTGAAAAATGAAATAGATATTTTGAACAATGAAATGGACTGGCAAGACCCTTCAGCCCCTAATAAAAGATAGATATTATGCCTCAATCGAAAGCTTATCAAGAGAAGAACAAAAGGTATATAGTCAATATGTTCCGCAACGCCTATTACAGGTGTCACGAAGGACTTAAATATCAAAATACGTGTGAAAATTGAGAAATAGTCAATTTGGAATAATGAAATGGATATTTTGAATGATGGATTTGACTGCTATGACCCTTCAGCCCCTGATTACAGATATATATTATACCTCAATCGAAAGCTTATCATAAGAGGAACAAAAGATATATAGTCAATATGTTCCGCAACGCATATTAGAGAAGAAACAAAGGACTTAAATATCGAATTACGCGTGCAAATTAAAAAACAGCCAATTTTGAATAATGAAATGGATATTTTGAATAATGGAATGGACTGCTGCAACCCTTCAGTGCCTAATCAAGGCAAAATTTATACACAAAATTAAAGCTGATGGATGGAGGAATAAACTGAGTATAATCGATATGTGCCGCAATGACCATTAGAGGTGTTAAGGAGGACCTAAATGCCAAAATACGCGTGAAAATTAAGAAATAGCCAATTTTGAATAATGAAATAGATATTTCGAATAATGGAATGGAATGCTGCGACCCTTTAGTCCCTAGTAAACCTTTTCAATATCTCTCGACACCGACTAATGACACCTACAGTTTACAGGTAAAATGAATGGGTCTTCTCAAAGACAAAAACCATCATGATTATCAATACGTAACATATTGGATTGGCGGTTATATACTGTCTTGACTATATAGCTTCAGAATATATATCAACCAAATAAATAAATAAATATATGTCTCTGTCATATAGTATTCTTATTTTGTATGTATATACACGAAATTTCATGTTGAATTGATTAAAACAAATGCATCAACCATTCTGCATCCTGATCCGCTTTCTCTTCCATTTTATGATTAAGCGAGACACAGAGTCCTTTACCAGATACTTGCCGCATGTAAATAACGATTAATTTGTTGGTGTAAAAGCTTTTATAAAATTTTCCAAAATTTATGAAAAATGATTACTGGACTGTCCGTACGTCCGTATCATACTTGTGATCACGACCAAACTGGTATTTTTCAACCGATCTTCACTTTAGTTGATGTACATATTCAAGTTCTGGAGGGATTATCACAAATTGATTTTGAAGGTGTAAGGAAAGTATCACATCTATTTTTTTTTTATCAACGGCGGAGTTCTCCGCTTCAAGATATTTTGTTAGAGTTGATGTTTTTCATGATAAATTTTGAAAAAAAAATACAATCATTGACTTCTCGTTTTAATGTTACAACATCTTAAGCAGTGCATTTTTTATAAACCTGCGCATGGAATTTATATTTCAAGTTGTTAGTTAATACTATAGAGCTTGTTGACATTGCAAAATTAATATGGACAGTGCTAAGCAGGGGTTTGGAGACCGACGGCTGATGTCCCGAGAACAACATACCTTGACCCTTCGTCATAGTGTCCTTCCCCCTTTCCTGAAAATGATCTTTGGGTTTCTTACAAGAAGTTGATCAAATTTCTCGGGAGGACTGTGATCTCCTTAAAGAAAACGTTTATCCAAATCGTCATCCTTTAGTCACACCATTTACAACACTTCAAATTAATCGTAAGCCATAACATTTGAGAGAAAGAGCAGAAAATTTAATCGCGTGATTGGTGAATACAGAATTCAATTGGAAAACCAAATTGGTGAATTGAAAATATACAAAGTATTCAGTACATTATGGAGGCACACAAGGCCAAAACTAACAGACATTGTGGAAGCATGTGCCGCCCTTGTCAACAAACATAAAACATTGTTTACTAAAATATCAACGACAATTGCTTTCATATCCAGAAATCAACGCCACTTTGCTTATTTGAATATTATACTAAAGAAATCGGATACGGGTCACGGAAATTACATTAAAATGATAGGGAATTTAGAAAAAATGTCTGTTTTAATTTTAATTTAAGTGATAGACAGGTTGCCGGGGCAGAAAATGAATATACACAACAATATACACCATTTAAACGAAACATAATGACTGTTGTTGCAAAAATACAGGTTCCTGAGCTATTTTAAAAATCGAAGCGAGAGGCTTTTAACATTGCAGTGTAAAATACAGGCTAAAATGGCTGAAACGTCAAATTTGCAAACTTCGTGTTGAAAATTGGCTTACAAGGTCATTACAAAAACAGGTTGCCGGGGTGAAATATGAAACTTGAATTTCCAAAGAATAAGCAAGTCCAAACCTTGTATGTGTAGTCGTTGAACTCTAGGTTCCCACGTAAAATTAAAATGTCACTATTTCAAGAAGAATAAACTCACGAAAGCACGAAAAATTCACTAAATTCGCGTTCATTGTTTTGATTTTGACCGCCTGACAACTTTACGGAAATATCAAAGTGATTGTAAATAAGGACTCTGTGACGGGCAACTTATAATATCCGTGTTTTAAAGATTTTAATGATATCAAGCCTATCAAGCCAGTCCAGTTCAAAGTACTATCACGTGGTACAGTTCTCATTTACATATTATGAATATTAATTAGCAAAACCACTACTAATTTCTGGCTATGTGTTCTTTTCTTTTTCCAATTTCCACCAGGACAGCTAGAACCTCAACGTCTAAAAAGATTTACAGTCCATCATTTTCTTTAAAACCAATTAATAAAAAGCATGTTATTTGGGCTCTGTAGGAAAGTTCTATCATTGTCAATGAAAGCAATAAAATCAATAATGCTTTCAACTTTTTTAATTTTTGAGACGACCCCTCACATTTTACCTGTCGTAGTCGTTTTCAACTGTAGGTGTCGAGAGATGTTGAAAAGGTCTAGTTATAGATCAACCTTATACTTCATTCGAAAGTTTATTACGAGAGGAACAAAATGAATATAGTCAACATGTTCCGCAATGCATATAAGAGGAGTAACGAATGACTTAAATATCGAAATACGCGTGAACATTGAGAAATAGCCAATTTTCAATAATGAAATGGATATTTTGAATCATGGAATGTACTGGTAGGACCCTTCAGCCCCTAATAAAAGATATATATTATACCTCAATCGAAAGCTTATCAAGAGAGGATTAAAAGGTAAATATTCAATATGTTCCGCCACGCCTATTACAGGTGTAAAAAAGGACTTAAATATCGAAATACGTGTGAAAATTGAGAAATAATAGTCAATTTTGAATAATGGAATGGACTGCTATGACCCTTCATCCCCTGATTACAGATATATATTATACCTCAATCGAAAGCTTATCAAGAGAGGAACCAAAGGTATATAGTCAATATGTTCCGCAACGGATATTACAGGAGTAACGCAGGACTTTAATATCGAAATACGCGTGAACATTGAGAAATAGTCAATTTTGAATAATGAAATGGATATTTTGAATAATGGAATGGACTGCTTCGACCCTTTAGCCCCTAATTATAGACATACCTTATACCTCATTCGAAAGCTTATTATGAGAGGAACAAAATGTATATAGTCATCATGTTCCGCAAAGAATATTGGAGGAGTAACGAAGGATTTAAATATCGAAATACGCGTGAACATTGAGAAATAGCTTATTTTGAATAATGGAATGGACTGCTGCAACCCTTCAGTCCCTAATCAAGGCAAATTCTATACACCAAATTAAAGCTAATTGAAAGAAAAATAAACCGAGTATAAGTGATATATGCCGCAATGACCATTAGAGGGGTGACGGAGGACCTAAAGGCCAAAATGCGCGTGAAAATTAAGAAATAGCCAATTTTGAATAATGAAATGGATATTTTCAATAATGGAATGGTCTGCTGCGACCCCTTAGACCCTAATTACAGATATACCTTATACCTCATTTGAAAGCTTATTAAGTGAGGAACAGTGGTATGATTATGAGAGTTCTGCCACGACCTCATTTTTAGGTTGGGTCGAGGAAAAATGTGTCATTGTGGAAGAAAGAAGCACACACACCAAAAAATAAAGATTCATAGATAGAATAAACACAATGGATTTCACGATTACAAATATGTCTGAACAGAGATAGAATACGGTGCAAGAGGTAGAAATTCTGGAAAAAAAACTGGACGCTGTTTAGGCCAATCGAGAACAGCGCTGCAATAATGAGGAAATTCTCAAATGGCAAGAAGTAGGGCAGGACTCACCCTGGATTGTCAAAGACAAGATGTTGACACGAAGTAAAGGTCTGCAAAATTATAACCTTGTGCTCGAAAGGGGAAACTATTCGCACATGGGGATGTGAGAAATTAAAAAAGCAACTTACATGTACTACCGTCATGGCAAAGAGAGAGACAATTTGTTGATGAAAAAATCCAGACGGACTGGGTACGTTTCACGACTTTCTTATTTTTTATAAGGATTGTAGGATCGAAAGTGTTAGAATATGTTTTGTATGCCCGAAAACTGGGTCTGAAAACCAGTGAATTGGGGATGGTGGTTTTGAGGTGACCTAAATTGATTTTTTTAATTGTTAGGATAAAGACATGGATCCAATAGTGAACATGGAGTTAGTAGTTGAAAACGTCAAAGCCCTGAGAGGTATAGCCAAAATGGTACTCCTAGTTGAGGAAAGATCAGTTGGTTGAGAGTTGATAGAAACGATGACAAATTTTAAATTTCATCGTCGTCCCAAACCCCACACGCGGAAGAAGATTATCACCCAGACAAAACAACTTGGGTTGAAAGGGGTGAGCAGGTTGTCGATAGATCGACTGCTAAAGAAGGTGCAGGAAAAGATTTGAGAAGATAGGAAAGCCATGTGGGATAAAATTGAGGTACATTCGCCGAAGAAAGCTTTTAAAGATGTATTTACTACCTGGATTATGACCCCCACTATTGGCATGGATGTCACGGATGTCACGGATGGAACTTATAGAAGATTGGGCGTTGTAAGGGGCAAACCAATGTGATCATGCAGAGACCTTTGTAAAGATTAATCCAACAGGTAAGGCGGATGGTGAGAACGAGAGACACTTTCACTCAGGAAACTAGATTTTCACCGCGGCCATGTACTTGGTTGAAACCCTTGAGGAGATGGATGAAAAGATCGTAGAAAAGATTGCCCAGTGGACCTCTGACAAAACTATGGAAATGGTGAATACTTCCTCGGTCCAGCGGGGGTGTATCCCTTCTCGAATGTACCTTTCTTCTTGGTGATTCGGAAAATCGCGGTGGTTTAATGGGAGGTATGCTGCCGTAAAAGTTCCAATACAACTTGTTTTCATGCTTCTTATGACTTGCGGCAACAGGGGCCATCTTGATAGCGGTGCTTGGTGGTATTGTACTGGCGAACAAGATCGTCCAGGACATCGATATAGGTGGGTGTGGAGTTGGCTGAAAAGTATTTGAACATTTTCTCTTTCGTGGTGCGGTTCCAACGTTTGACAATACTCGATTTCTTCGTTCCCGGTGGAGTAGAGATCGATACCATGCTTTTGAAGCAGCTGATTTATATGTTTGTTTTAAAACTCAGTGCCTTTGTCCGTCCATAGCTTCTTGTGCACACCGCTTGGAAGTCATCCCGCGCTGTCACCCCTCTTGTTCTTGAGTGGTATCAGTCAGCCATATTTTGAGAAGACATCGATAATGCTCAGGATAAATTTATTTCCCTTGTTGTCCCTGGAGAAGTCACTCATATCAACGAGGTCGGCCGCCCAGGTCTCATTCACACCACCTACCGCTACACAGCGTTTATGAAACTAGCGTTGAACTGGTTTGTGCAACTCCTCAGCTAGCTCATCGGTCCAGCGAACAGTTTTTTAACACCAAGACCGAATCGAACTTTGGTACCGATAATGGGTCCGACGATGCTGCAGTCCAAGCGTTCGCGTGTGGTAGTGTTGGAAATGGTGTTAAGCGAGGATAGCATAGCTTCGTCACAGATGGTGTTGCGTGCGGTTGCATTTACAAAGTGCAACCTACAGGAGGAAATATATGTCATCTTGATTTGAAAACTAGCTATACGCATAGTGAACCTGTATTTCACCGAGTCAGTTCAAAAAAATATATTAAATTAGGAAATATGTAACATTTATGAAAAAAAACAAAAAAAAACAACATTTATGAACATGAAGGTAATAATCACTGCTAATGAACTACTACATTGTAGTTCATGAATGTTAAAATACAAATATATATTTAACCCACTACTTCCTCGAAAGCACTGTATCAAGTTATAAGTTGTTTTCATTCGATCAGTTGATTGATAAGGTCAAACATTTGATTGTGTCTGTTGTTGTGGACTTCCTTTTTGAGTTTAACTTAGGGATTTGTATTTCTGTTATACATTACCCATAAGAGATGTAGCATAAAGCAGATAAAAATGCAATTCCTGTTATCCAAGGGCTTATCCGTGCCATATCTTATGACGGAACGATGAAAGCCTTCAGGTTATATCTAATGCGAATCTGAAAAAAGAAAAACCGCGTCAATAGAATTATGATTAATCTACATAAAACAGTTTTGACATTTTCAGTCTGTTATCCATTATTGTAGGATGAACGATCATTTGTAATTTCTCCTTGTGAAACTTTAAGCTTTATGTCATTCCATAGATATAATGTTTAGTTTTTGGTCAATTCGGCAATTTAATTTAAGTAAGAAAATGTTTTTTTATGATTTGCAATGTGAAGACTATATGTCGTACCGCTGTTTTACAATGCAATAATTGACACAACATGACAAAAATATCAAGCAATTGATAATTAAAAACAACTACTGCTTTATGCTGAAACAATAAAGTCTTCTTACATGATCGTTTGTGTTCTTCTCCGTAAACAAAATATTTTCTTATAAAGGTTAAGGTTTTTATCTGCACGTCTGTAAATTTTAACAAGTATAAGAAACATTCAATTGGTTTCATGGTACAGATATTTTCAAACTGAAAGGTAGAAAACACTTTTATATGTTCTGAATATATCCCGTAATGCATCCTTCACAATTATATACTAGTAACAATAGTATTAAAAGCTGCCATATAAAACATATGGTCATTAAATACAGACCGTCTCGTTGGTCTAATGATAGTGTGTTAGTCTCGATTGCTGGAGTCGTTGGTTCGAACACTGTCGGCGCCAAACAAGAATCTTTAAAATTTATATTATTTCTGCTTCCCCGCTAGCTGAGTATGCGTCATTTCTGAAGAGTTTATGAAGATTAGCTCTAGATGTACAAGTACACGAAATCAATTTGATGTTGAATGTGTACGGATTGATAATTTAGATGAATGATTCTTTTATTAGTTGTTAGAGGCTTTGAACTAGCTGCCAGTTACCTGCGAATACTCTCAGATATGTACCTAGTGTCTTTTTGATGTTGGGATGTGCAAGTACCCTTCCACGTCTACTTGTATTTTTGTCCATCTGATGAGTTAAGCCTTTTTCAACTGATTTTTATAGTTCGTTCTTCTGTTGTACTATTATACAGCCCGTAACAGAGTAGTGATCGAATTCGCGTTTCTTTACCGTCAGAATAAGTTACGTTATCGACAAACTTATTTCAGAAGTGACATAATTTAATTTTCTTCATCGACAAAATATTTCATGTCCAACGTGTAAGTTTTCATTGTTTAAGTTTTTTTAACACAGTAAAACGTTTTTTATAATCAACCTCTGTCATTGGCATTTTCATTTTAACGGTAAAGGATCAAATACGGGATCTCCGAAATTTCTATCATTTGTTACGAGTAAATCATTATTCAATCGAACATATGTCTTTGTTCATGACACATATTATGAAATACAAAGGAGTTGAAATGATCAAATACTTTCGAACTGACGGAAACAAAAATGTGTGTTCTGTCATAAACAAGGGCTCCGTCGTGCGAATCGACGAGATCATGTTACATGTAACTGATCTTAACTGTAGAAACAGTTGGTGCGACCTCGATAAAATCTTTATCAATTTAAAATAAGCGATAAATATTCATGACTACAATGATAATGAATTTATTGGAGTCACATCCACTGTTTCTACTGTAAACATGAACTCGTCGGTTAGTGCAATGAAGACACTTTTAAAGATTGAGATTGTTGGTTTATTCTTTACACTTTCGAGGTATTAAAATTATTTCAGTGTTTATTTAAAGTTTAAAAAAAAATTCAAATCTCTTCTGTTTAAAATTGTCAAAACTTCCGTTTAAGATTTCTGTGGTAAACTATCTATTCTATAGTTAGGACCATTTTATAATAAATACCCTTTTGTACAAGAATACTTTCTTTACAGAAGTATAGATCTGCTGGTTATAGATTTTTTTATAACTTTCATTATTGTGACGACGCGCCATGAAATTCAGATTAAGTTATAAATGAAGTTGTATATAAATTTTTGGTCATAAACACAAATCTTTTAAACAGTTCGACGAGTGGATCAATGTTACAGTAGTCTGTTTACTGTAAGTTACTATGTATACATATGAGAAAACATTTCAAAGTTATTGATTGAATTCAAATCCATCACACATACGGTATACATTGTAGTCCGAAAAAATAAAGGACTTCATTCCTATCAAACACCTTTTTAATTGTTTACCAGTATATTTCTCTCAGTTTTGGGTAAAATTGTAAAGGAAATAATACTATCAAGACGTCCTTCCATGAATCTTTTTTTTCTGTTCTGACTTTGAAGAAATGACTACTTTTCGCCCAGTCGAAATGGTGCATGGACATATTTTGTTTCATATTATTAGAATTATTTTCAATATTATCGGTATTAACTTGATTATCAACACATGAAAGTTTGTCAGCATTGTCAATCTTTTTAACGTTAAAGTACCAATAGTTCGGTCACTACTCAATTAAGTTTGTCGATAACGTAGCTAATTTTGACGGTAAAGAAACATCAATTCGATCACTTCTCTGTTACGGGCTGTACCACTGTCCCAGGTTAGGAGGAGGGTTGGGATCCCGCTAACATGTTTAACCCCGCCACATTCTGTATGTATGTGCCTGTACCAAGTCAGGAGCCTGTAATTCAGTGGTTGTCGTTTGTTGATGTCACTACAAAAATCTAAAAGTCTGAAAAGACCAGTTTTTGTCTTGATTTGCATGAACTTTTACTCGACATTCTCCAAAAGTATGACCTGTGTCTCAATTTTTCTTGACAAATTCTCATTTATATTAAATTTGTATGAGATTTACTCGACATATTCTCGACATTCTAAATATAGTCTTAAAATTTCTTTACAAATTCTTGACATTTGAATACTGTCTTGAAATTTCTCGACATTCTTATTTTTTCTCAGTATGGCTTGAAATATTCTGAACATTTTGAATTGTGTCTTAAATTTAATTGACAGTACTCAGTTTTACAAATCATGACCAATTCATGATATAATTTTGATTTTTTTCTCTTTATATAGTTTACTGTTGTTTCACTTCTTATAAAAAAAAAATTAAAAGTGGGCATGTAAAATAATTGAAAATTTGGGTATCTAGATATTTTTACAAATGCAAATATTGCTATAAAATCTAATGTATAAAACAATTTAAATATGGGTGTATTGATATTAAACAATTTAAGTGTGTTTTTTATTTTAAATTACAAATTTTGATTCCTAAATTTTATATATTAAATGATTAAAACTGATCATACTGTAGACATAGTTCATTCTACATTCAAAATATTCAATTTTAAATCAAGGCAACAGTAGTATACCACTGTTCAAACTCATAAATCCATGGACAAAAAACAAAATCGGGGTAACAAACTAAAACTGAGGGAAACGCATAAATATAAGAGGAGAACAACGACACAACACTACAATGTAACACACACAGAAACGGACCAAGCATCAGACAAAATCCCACGAGAATAACAAGTATAACATCAAAACCAAATACATGAATTTGGGATAGACAAGTACCGTGACACGTCTTATCGCAATGTCAATTTACACTCAAAAATAAGAGAAAACAAACGACGTAACGTTAAATTGTAACACACACAGAAACGAACTATAATATAACAGTGGCCATATTCCTGACTTGTTACAGGACATTTTAAATGGAAAAAATGGTGGGTTGAACCTGGTTTTGTGGCATGCCAAACCTCGCACTTTAATGGCAATGTTAAATATAACATTGAAATGACAACATAATATTACAGGACTACAATATAAATAAATAGGAGAACGTATTAGACAAAGAAACACATGATTAATGAATAACAAAAAGCATCAGGTTTAAAATTTAATACGCCAAAAACGCGCCTCGTCCACACAAGACTCACCAGTGACGCACTGAAGATCAAAAGTTGAAAAAGGTTGTGTCAAATACGACTAAGTTTTTATGCTTGGGATAAGAACATCCTTATTATTTAGAACAATTAATGCTATTGCAAACAGTACATTTTATCAAATGAATATAACAGATATACATAATGAAACTGAAGTATTAACTCATTACATAAAACAAACACGAATACATAATGAAAGACCAACACAGAATAGACACACCCGACTCAGTCCAGGCCTCAACGCAGTAAATTATGAAAATGACGTCACATACGATGGTGAAAAGGCATTAAAAATTACGTCACATTTGAATATATGAAATTTCTGAAACAGCAGAAAAATGACGTCACATATGAAAAACTATATCTCAAAAGTAAGATAGAATTAGGATTGATTAAAGATTAAAATAGAATAGAACTAAATACTGATATTGCATTTAAACACAATGCATATTGCAATACTTATTAATAGCAATTAACTATAATATATATGTGCAGTTTGTTATGAATATTAATATGGTAAATAATTATTGTATACAAATATGGTTTATATAAATAGCAAGTTACGATGAGATACAAATCATTTATTTAACAGAAGAAAAATTTGTGAAATATGTCACCTGTTGGAATATATATTAAGTATTACACATGGACAGGATGTTCCCCGTAACATTAAGGTATTCCACACCCCAGACTACACGCAACTGTCAAATAGAAATTACTGATTTACCTGTAATCACCCATACAACTTATCAGTTGACCAATCATGCCACTACAATTTAAAAAGTTTGATGATAGATGAAAATTATGAAAACCATTATTTTTTTATGAACAAAATTGAATAAAATAGATTTTCTTCATCAAAATTATGAAGTTAATTATTTTAACATAAAAACAAATTGAATAATTTCCAAAGATTAAAAGAATATTATTATCTACTCCAGGAATAATAAAAAAAAATGTATTTGTAATGGGTCCCATCAATGATTTCTATAGAAAGCATTGGTCTTGTGAAATGGATCTCAAACAGACATGCATAATATAGATCTAAACATTTTTTTTTCTTTTCAGGAAGGAGTTATCCAAAATATTTATTTTTGATAATAAAAAATATATAAAGTTCAACTCTCAAATTTGAATAAAAAATGTTTTTGGGTTGTTCTAAAAAATTCATAAGGTTTTTGAATCAAGATGAGAACAAATTCTTTTACCTACACAAAAGCCAACCCCTCCCCCTCCCCCTCTTTTTTCAGCCGCACAAACTCAAACGATGAATTGTGGGGTCCAAAAGAGACACATGGTCACATATAAATCAAATCAAAAACCTTATTAGACAAATTCATTCTATGTCAAGAATTTTTAAAAATTATTCAGACAAATTAAGAATGTTGAGTAAAAATTCATGCAAATTCAGACAAAAACTGGTCTTTTCAGACCTTTTGACTTTTGTAGTGTGTGTTGCATATTTGTTTTTGTTCAATTTTTACATAAATTAAGCCGTTAATTGTTTCACATTGTCATTTCGGGGCCTTTTATAGCTGACTATGCGGTGTGGGCTTTGCTCATTGTTGAAGGCCGTATAGTGACCTATAGTTGTCAATTTCTTTGTTATTTTGGTCTTTTGTGGAGAGTTGTCTCAATGGATATCATACCACATCTTTATTTTTTATAGTATGGAATTTCGTTTCATTATAACTACGGTCAGGGGGTTTGTTATCAGTCTTAAAGGTAAAGGGCATAATTCTATCACTGCATTTCAATTGTATATATATTTCAGTTGAATATCAGTTGAAACACAAACAGACGTACAGACGTACATTGAAAATGAAACATTAGTAATTTATCGTAGCAAAATAAATTTACGTCACTTTCATCTCTTACAAGCAGCAATTTATATTATAATATAAGTTGTTATATTTAGCAGAAAATTATTACATCAAATGAATTTCACATTTGTGTATATTGCTTTTCTAAATTCTCGCTAAGATCTGCATGCTGCGTATTAAAATGTTGAAAGCATGAGAATAGAACAATTGTGTAATACATATATTGGTGAATAAACCACAATATAAAATTACCAAAAGAACTTACACGCCACAGTATGTATTATGCAGACTAATTTCCCCATTATCATGTTAATGTAACATGTGTAATGCATTGGATGTTTGTTTACAGTCTGCGTGTTACGTCATGTAAGTGTGCAATTTGATTATTAGATTGAAAATGGCAGACAAAAACAAAGCTGTCGGGTATCCATAGTAAGCCTGGATTGTAGATATGACCGCAATTGTAGTAGAATATTTAAAATATATAAATCTTAAAGCCTGAGGAGACTGAATTAAATCAAATCATAGCAGTAGATTATTCCATGATTGTCTTAACTTGTATTACTTAAAGCTTTTATATTATATTTGAAACGAATAACATTTATCTTTCAGAAATATACATTTAGTTTAAAGACAGTTATTCTTGTTCATATGTATTATAAAGTAGAAAAATGTTTAGATACCAATGATACGGTCATTTGTTCTATGAATAAAATGTTCAAAATTTATTGTGTTTTAAAAGTGTTTTATTCACAAAATGAAGATATAATCCAATAATCTGTACTTTTGTTAAAACATTTTTACAACCCGCACAGTTATTCAATGATTTAAGCTTTCAATTATGTCTTCCTAACGAATCAAAGCAGTATAATAAATAAATTGAAACTCGAAATAGTAACATCCATTTCAACAATGGCAATCAAAATATTGTTTAGATATTTTTGAGGAGTATTACAATTCAAAGAAAGTCAAAATTAGATATTTTATGAGCGTCACTGGTGAGTCTTGTGTAGACTAAAATCGCGTCTGGCGTACTAAATTATAATCCTGGTACCTTTGATAACTATTTACACCACTGGGTCGATGCCACTGCTGGTAGACGTTTCGTCCCCGACGATATCTCAAGCCCAGTAAACACTTTGCTGTTGACATGAATATCAATAGTGTGGTCATTTTAATAAATTTCCTGTTTACAAAACTGTGAATGTTTCGAAAAACTAAGGATTTTCTAATCCCAGGCATATTTTACCTTAGCCGTTTTTGGCACAACTTTTTGGAATTTTGAATCTTTAATTATCTTCAACTTTGTACCTGTTTGGCTTTATAAATATTTTGATATGAGCGTCACTGATGAGTCTTATGTAGACGAAACGCGCGTCTGGCGGACTAAATTATAATCCTGGTACCTTTGATAACTATTTACACCACTGGGTCGATGCCACTGCTGGTGGACGTTTCGTCCCCGAGGGTATCTACAGCCCAGTAGTCAACACTTCAGTGTTGACAGAAATATCAATAATATGGTCATTTTTATAAATTTCCTGTTTACAACATTTTTAATTTGTTCGAAAAACTAAGGATGTCAAATATTTAACAAATAGCACACAAAGCATCTTTTAAATTTAAAAACAACAGTCATTGCTAACTTATAAACACGCGTCTGGCGTATATAGAAAATTTAGTTCTGATATCTATGATGAGTTTATTTATATTTGCATTTTAAATTAACCCATAAAGGATTCAAGATCTTCGCTAATTTTATTTCAACAAGACTGGACTCATGCAATGAAAACATCTAAAAAACTAAGTAAAATGGTGTACACGGATATATAGTTCATAAATTGTTGGCCTTTTCGCTAATAAAGTCTACACAAAGATAGAAAATATTTTATTCACGCAATTATAGTTCAAGCAAAACAATACTATTCTAATTCAGCTTTTTAGGCAATAAAATAAAAAATGTTTTCAAATAATGAAATAATATCGCAGACAACAGTCAATGTAGATCCTCAGTAAGATGACTAGTAACGAACTTACACCTTGATAAGCAATACAAAAATGGAAAAAATATATATAAAATATATATATAATGTTTTTGTTTTTTGTCAATTAAAGTCAAATAATTTTAAGTAGCAATATACACTCATCAAATCAAGGCAACATCAAATCATAGTTCATTTGTTCTGTAGTAGTAGTCATCCCCAGGCGCTTCTGTAAACAGGTTATTCAATTCCTCCTTGATCTGAGAAAATCCAGCTCTCTTACGAGGATCATAGTGCCAACATTTCAGCATGATTTTGTAGAAACTATTTATTAATAAACAGAGAACACATTTTATTAATATTGATTACTTGGTTTTGTGCCAACTACACCATTCATTATGAACGAAAGAAGCCGGAAAATAAGTTCGAGATCCGAAACATATAGATTTGAAACAGCAATATCATTGCAAAAGGTAAATGGTATATATTGAGTATATTCAAAAAGATGTAAATCATGATCTTACTTTTCAAACATAAGTGCTACAAAATGTGTCCAAAGAATGTTTAAGTTGTATGTTTAGATCATTTATTACTATTCGAAATTCTCACTTGCATCTGTTTTTGTCATCAAAAAGAGGATTTGGATGTATACTTAAAAATTGATAAGTATTTAATGTGTATAGCCCCGATTTTGTTTTTTGTCCATGGATTTATGAGTTTTGAACAGCGGTATACTACTGTTGCCTTTATATTTATCTTATTTGCATAAGATGTGCATTTCGACATTAAATGGCCAAAATGTGCAGGTATTAAGTTTTTCAGGGATAATATAGGTCACAAATCGTCTGACCTTCTTTTCACATCACTTGTGAATACAATATAAAGGCAACGGTAGTATACCGCTGTTCGAGGTTTTCCGAGCTGGTGTACTATCCAATTTCATACAGAAAATGTTATGTAATTGAATTCTCATATTCCATGTTAAGTATTAATAGTAAGCACTGTACAAAAACTTCGCATTAAAAGCATTATCCGTGGTGTAGTTGTTAGCGCATCGGACTACTAACACAAAGGTTACTGGTTCGATCCCGGTTCCGGGGAGAAAATTTCAGGGACTGAATTTTGGGCTCTCTCTTGACACCATTTGCGATTATGGTCTTGAGAAACGATGATAGTCCGTCGGAAGGGGGCGATGAATGGCTGACCCGTGTTAAAAGAAAGCAATAGTTCGTGCATGCAAAAGACACCCTTGTAATGCCTCTACAAGGCAGCACTCGCACCCACAAAGTGGAGAGGGATTACTATAAGTTGAAAAAACTTGTTTCCTAATCAACTATAAAAAAATCTATTGAAACTAAAAGCATTATCAATTTCGTGTCGTGCTACACATGGGATAATAAGCTATATAATACGTAGGAAACATTTAAATACCAAAAAGTTAAAGCAAAATTAAAATTGGAAGTAAATACAACCCTGTCAATCGTGTACAGTAAAACGTTAAGAAGGAAAATTTTTAAATCAATACTTGAACACTTTAAAAAATAGCTTCCTTGTAAGCAGAACCACATAATAAGGACATCAAAACAGGATATCAAATCAACTGGATTTTATTTATACTCCATATGCCTGCGCTGTTGGAATCAGTGTTCAGTATTCGGTTGCAGTTGGCATAATTTTAGTTATGATGCAAAACAGTCGTCATTTCAGAAATGAGTGTAACATGTTAACGGTTGTTGAGACTTAGGTTGATTGATTACATTTTTTAGATGATGTAAAAGAAGTAACAGTAAAAAGATATATTAGTACAAGATGTTAACATGTGTACCAAGAATTCAAAGAAAGACAAAAATAGAGAATGCATAATTATCTAGATGAAATCAAAAGAATCAACATTTTCACTTGTACTTCGCCCTTAATTTTTATAACATACTTCAGAACATAGAGCTTCACAACTTAAAGGACTTAAAATTGATACATACACATCATCACAATGCTCTGGTTTCTTCATCTTATAACCACGTTTGACCATACCAGGTACATCTCTACTTTGCACACCTGGATAAGGAGTCTCACCTATAAAAATATATTCGGGATTTTTCAAAAGTCAGTAATAAGGACATCTTATTCCTGCTGTTATATCTATATTTCTTAGACCGAAAAAAATATATTAACAAGTTTGTTGAATATATTATCAGCAACTAGCAAATTTTCAGCCGTTTATTCTGTTCTTAGCAGATCTTTTTCCACAAATTGATGTCTTATATCATTCAAAATGTATGAATGTTCCTCCACGTCAACTACAGAAATGAAATGAAAGTTTTTTGTAAGTTTATTGCAAACTGTTATCACATAAGAGTAGTATTTCAAGACAGTCATCGATTAAAAAATAAGCATTATTCAAAAGCAGAATACCTGATACAAATATGATAACAATTTTAAAAGTAAACAGTTCGTAATAGAATTAATTGAAACACATACTAGTATTATTAATATAATAACTTATATGATATACATAACGATGGCACTTTATATTCAACGTTATTCTAGCACAGGTTTAGAACCACTCATTGACAGCATTTAAATATGTTGGAGAAAGACCGTTGAATACATACCGAGAGAAAATATCTCCCACATGACGATGCCATAGGACCAAACATCACTCAATTCATTTGCATATGCAGTGGATTTCATACACTCTGGGGCCATCCATTTTACCGGTACTCTTTCCTGCAAAAGATTGATTATAGAAATAATATTAATCTCAGTCAAATATAAGAAATTAAATTTATTAAGTGACAACGGAGCTTTAGTTAAGATGTGTTTTCTTTTTAAGACCTCACGAGCCTCCTTTTTTTCAGTTTTGTGCTGTAATGAAACCTAACATCTCTGAATATTTACATGATATGATAGGTTCGAGTAGTTGTCATAACAGTTGTGCGTGACAATAATTCAAATTTCAATATCCAACATTATGAAATAAAATAAAAACAAAAAAAGATTGTATATTTTAACAAAAAATTAACAAGTGACTATACGATATAATTAAAAATGTTTTTTTAAAGACGTATCATTTTGATATTTGTATTGATGATTAATACCTGACAAGCTCTTTCTAACTATACCACTGAATGTAAAATACATATGAAAAACAATATTGGTCCTATTTATTTCGCATTATCAAATATGTTTTCTATCTTTAAATGCTGACCTTCAAACATTGTGGCGTTAAACGTCTGTGCAATTTTCACTTTTTTATGAATACATTCTAACATACGACAAATCAAGAATGTAATAATAGAGGTCATATCGTATTTTACATATTACATTTTTAAATAAAAAGGTATAATCACTACCTAATATAGTGATTCAAACATAGATCAAGCATACAACTATGTGAAGCGAACAATCAATGATTCTCATCAGATTTGTAATAAGCAAAGGTATTATCTTTTGCAACGAAACATGGGGGTTACCCCAGTATATGTTCCTATTTTTCAAACCAAATTTTAAATATCAGTCTTACATTCTAAGACACATAGTGCAAAACATCAGACACATCAATGTTATATTAAATTGTAATCTGAGTCTTTAATTGTTACTTGTTTTCTTTCAATAATATTATAATGCAATACCTTTTTAATAGAACCGTTTCAAACATTATATAGTGCACTATATCTGGTACTTAAATTTTATATTTAATTGTACATTTACATTGTTTTTCGCATCTTCCTCTTGATTTGCATCTGGATCGGGACCAAATCCAGTGAGCTTTGGTTCGTGCAGATCATTGAGTAACACATTACGTGCAGCAAGTCGTCTGTGTACTACCTGTTATCAAATTTAGAAAAAAATGAAGTCACAAAACTTTTTATATCACTAATCAAAATTAAAACAACAAAACAGGAACAGATGTTGTATGAACATGACTACAAAATGCTGCATATGAATTTATTTTCGAATTATTTAAATTATGAGGAAATTATCATACAATCATCGATGTATACATTGAATCAGTATATCCTTGAGTTTAATATTTATATAAAACAAAAATGTATTTGCTTGATAATGTCAGATTTTTGTAACGAGCTGATTTCACTTGAAATTAAATTTAACGTTGACATGGATCAATATTACGAATAAATGGAATGTCGGGTAATCAGAACTATCACAGTACAAAGAACCAGCAGGAGATACATCCCGACGAAGTAAGGCATTGGAAGAAGATACTGAGAAACAATAAAGACCTAAAGTAAAGCAATCAGTAACATACAATTATGGTTTACACACGAATACATGCAAAACTCAGAACACAACAACACAAAGATCAATCAACAGGAAATGAATCCCACAAAAAACAAGTTAGAACTTAAAAGTCGCTACTGATAGTTTCGTGTTTACTCCTGAATACGTTGATGATCGATACCCTATTATGAATAGTCACGAATGAAAATGGATCGGTAAATGGATCTTGTCACATTATAAGACATCATCAAATAAATGAGTTTTTTGGTTTCTGTCATGTTCTTTCAGCCTTTTTGTGTGTAAATGAAGTAGAAAAAAACGTTGTCTTGCAAGCCACAAATAAAACAAGAAGACTGCGTTCGCGTACACCGACAGACATACTCAGAAATAAAATATAAAAATACACACCACTTGAACATGCTGTGAGGTAACAATAAGAATCCAGATAACAGGAACTATTTGTTACAACATGTGTAATACAACAACTTTAACTTAGACATGTAGGCGTCCGTTAACAATCAAATGCGATAGCTTGACTTATAAATTTTGATTGTTCAACAAATATCTCCTAAATCGCTTTTGTTTTTCATTCTATTATCATCAATTATTGATTCATGACTCTTTTGAAGCAAACATCTTTGAAAATGTAAAACTCTCAATCCCATATCTAATTTTATTATTTTTGTGTAATACCAACATTGATTTTCCTTTATTTGTCTGTTAAATCTGTACTTTTAAAAAAAGTTGTGAAGAATTTGTCATTTTTTTTTCAAATAAAAAAAAAATTTGCATGGGTAAAGATTTATCCTGTCTATTACTATAGAAAAATGAATCATAAAATTTCATTGCATATTATACAATAACTTTCACTGAAAGTTAACCAATCAAAAGGTCACCTCTTTATCTATGTACAAGCTTCAGTAATCATGTAACCTCGAGTTTCCAAATTAATCTATAGAATCACCAAATGAAAAAATAATGATGCTTTGAAACACACAAGATATATGTTTTTTTGGCACAGAATATTTTTTCTGCAATGATTGTAGGATAAATTTCCTTGAATTTGTCAAATTTAAGAGGAATATATTTTTCGACCTTTTTTTTTTATATACATCAAGATGAGACGTACTATGATATGGTGGTATTACACCATTTCATCTGTTTAACATGAAATACAATATTCGTATCTGAATGGTTATGAGTTGTTTTCCTCTACTGTAGTTTAACATAAATAGTTTTGTTTGAACACATATAGTTCCATTTGTTAATTTCTAAATAATAAATTGTTTGATTGTATATCATACACTAAATTAAGGACTGGCATTTCCATTTTTACATGACAGGCTGTTTCTGATTGAACTTTCTTACAAAGAAAAAAATTCATAATAAATAACTGAAATATAAACCCATAAAACATACCTTGTTAGAGGCCAAATAATCCATTCCGTTACAAATACCAAATGCCATTCGGAACAATCTCTCCTCTAATTCTACTGTTATATTTGATCTTGCAGACTCAAGAAATTCTTTCAACACTCCTTTCGAACAATATTCTAGAATCATCATTGGACCACCTACCAAATTAACAAAGCAACTTTATTGTTTAGTGAAGTCTTCTCCATTTCTATCAGCTGATTCATTATCAATGTGAATTAACAAATCGAGGGTCACCGCTTGTGTAATAGCATGTTTTACTATATAAGTTTAAAACCTTTTGTAAATTGTAAAATGTTGATAAATTATATTTTCAAAGAAACGAAGGTTTTCAACTCCCTCAGACAAAGTTGGGCTTTCATAAATGTTGTCGTTTTTATATACCTTTTGATCATATATCATTATTCATACTTGGCATTCGAATGTTGTAATTGGAAAGTTTCTGATGAAGGTTAATTCAGAAAAGTGCTTCTTTCGGAGGCACGAAATAATCAAGTGTTATTTTCATTTACTTCACCACGAGGTCAATACCACTACTAGTGTATGAACTTACCTCATTTATCACAAACCCTTTCGTAAATCTCCGTTGTTAAAATAAAGAAATTATTAAGAAATAAGGTGTCAACTTTTAAGCCAAAGTCTTGTGGTGAATTTAGATTATTGTTTATTTGTTTTGGTTGTTTTTTTGTGAATCAAGAAAAACGCGTCACGTGTTCCTTTTTAAACATGTTTCAAAGCTGAATGTACATTTTTTTTCACGAATTTGACCTGTCAATAAACTCGTCATAGATACTAGGATTGAAATTTTATATTAACGCCAGACGCGCGTTTCGTCTATAAAAGACTCGTCAGTGACGCTCGAATCTAAATATGTTAAGTCATAAGCCCTAAGTCACTTTTAAATCATATAATTACTAAACCAGTCATTTGAATAAAATAAAATTAATTATATTTACTCACGGACATCATCTTCAACTGAACCTATGAAATCCAAGATATTTTTATGATGTCCCACTTTAGTCGCATAAAAATTTATCTTAGCTCTCATTTTCACCACGTTTTCCTCATTCTCGTCATCTGGAATTGGTAATAAAATATAATTGCATTTAGTACAAATTTATAGCAACTTTACTCACTGCAAACTACGGTTAATTACTGACTTTCTTCTAGTTTTCAAACAATTCGTATTAAACGATGCTTACAATTTCATCTATTTCAAACTCATTGCTTTGATGAATCTAAATCTTCAGTACTGCAAAATACTGTCCTTTACAGCATATTTCATTGCATGTCAAAATATTTTCATAATTGCAGTGTCACAAATGAATGACTTTATTAGTGAAATAAAACTATGGAGTATTATGTTTTGATCTGAATGAGACACGTTTGCTAGTTGATACATGACATGCATAATGACATGACATGACACCTGACGGTTCTATTGTAATTGTTTCACATTTGTCATGTCGGGACATTTACAAGCTGACTATACGGTAAAAATATAAGATCAAGATAAAGCAGATAAATATCAGAAAACAAATTGAACTTTTATTGTATACAAAGATTCAGAACGCCATATTTTTAGTTTCCTAAAACTATGCGACAAAATTTTCATTCATGGTAATAATAGTAATAATATATAGATATTTGCTCAAAAAGTTGTTGTTGAATGATGCAACTGAAATCATAAAAAACACAATAGCTTGCTCGGATAAAACCCTGTAGACATCAATGGCAGGCAGCTATGATTTGTAATTTCCAGTGGAGAACGATGGGTTACGGCGCTAAAAATATTTGCCATCCATTGCCGCCCATCTTTATGACATCATTTCCCCCTATACTCATGATAATGATGTTATTCCAAATCTGTTACAGAAGTTTACTTTTTTGATATTATTTGAACACAAAGTTTTTTTTATAGGACAGCATAATCGATCATCGTTCGTATTCATCATATTCGATGTAATTAAGGAACCGGGCTAATATGCATAAAACTACTTACATTAAGATTTATTCCAAACGGACGGTTTATCCAAATGTCTTACGATAAATTAGTACTACGATTGTAATTACTAATTAAATGCACATCAGCCTTTATCAGATACGCATACTTGACTTGTTTTTTTATTCATTGTGCGGTCCAATTAAATTTATTGTCGATGAGTTGGTTTTTTATATGTGTATATGTATTCAATCGCAGCATTAAAGCATTTGTAGTTCAAAAGTTATTTACATATATATAAAATTACATTCAACCCTTAGCATATATTTTAAATGTCTCAGTATGCGAAAAAAAGTAAATTCTACAATACCTTTTAGGGACTTAGCAATCACTGTTTTAGCTTCTTGGTGCGTATAGTATTGTGCTAAATATATGATTGCAAATCGTCCCCGTGTTAGTTCTGATTCTAAAGAAATATCCTTTCTAGACAAACCCAAGATTTCTCTCCTTTGGTATCCATACACACGTAGAAATATATGTCATCATCTTCTTTTGAAATAAAAGCACGGTTCTATATAATAAAATGATTCATACTTAAAAATATCAAAAAACAAACTTTGACAATTTAAAAGAGGGACAAAAGATACCAGAGGCACATTCAATCTCATAGATCGAAAATAACCTGACAACGCCATGGCTAAAAAAGAAAAAGACAAATAGACAAACAAAAGTTCACAATGACTTAACAAAGAAAACTTAATAAATCTAAAGATAGTTCTTTTTTTAATGTGTATACAATTTTCGATTAAGTTATAAATCGTTTTGTACCAAGTCAGTTTGTATCCATTCACTTGATGTTTGAGCTTTTAATTTTGCCATTGGATTAATAACTATCCGTTTTGAGTTTTCCTTAGAGTTCAGTATTTTTAGTGATTTTTGCCTATTTGCTTAGTCTTCCTTACAGACTCAGTTCAAAGTTTTTTTCATATTTATCAAGTGGAA
This sequence comes from Mytilus edulis, assembly GCA_019925275.1. NCBI lineage: Eukaryota > Metazoa > Mollusca > Bivalvia > Mytilida > Mytilidae > Mytilus > Mytilus edulis. The sequence continues at coordinate 55,843,325 of CM034353.1, forward strand.
TATAAACAAGAGTGTATATTGTCTTCGATTGAAGTGATAAGAATACTCACATTCAGCCCACTACTTGTACCACGTACTCTTATGGTATTTCTAATTGTGCGTATACCTGCAGTAACTTGTTGTTTAGCAGGTTGTAATCTACCGGTTCTCCCAAGAAAGACTAGCACGGCAATAACAACAATCAGGATTATGAGAAAGCCTAACAAAAAATAATAGTGTAATTGAAAATCCAGCATTGCAAACAAATACAAAAGAAAAACTAATTACTACTATTATCAAAACGAATTACTTTCCAATTCGAAATCGTACAAAAAAAAACCAAGAAAGCCGTGAAAAATGATTAATTGTTGAGCTATATGATAAAAATTAGTTAATCATAATTGCAGAATTAACTTGAGTGAATTTGGTCCGGGGAGCATGAATTTGTTTTATAAGACCTATTGTTTGATAGTTTTAACATTTTATGTAGACGAAACGTGCTTCTGGCGTACTAACTATATCCTGGTACCTGTGATAAATATCCTGGTACCTTGATAACTATCTGGTACCTGTGATAACTATTCTTACCTGTGATAACTCTTGTACCTTGATAACTATCCTGGTACCTTTGATTACTATTAATCGACTTGTGATTTTGGATTGTCACTATTCGTCGTCTCTCTTTCTCTTTGTCGTTTTTCGAGAACTAGAGAATTTTAAAATTTCAAAATTAAACTGTACATTAAATATTTCTTTTTTTTTCAGGAAAGATCAGATAAAAAATATAGAAGTCGGATGAGCTAAAAATTAATCTAAACAGAATTACTAGGACTTTGTTCTGTCAACATGTGAGCTTATTGAAATGGAACCTCAATTACTGAATAATTCTTGTAAAAAAACCTCTATAGATACCTTCGAGTATGCATGGATTTTGAGTTAAGCACAAAGGAATTAAAAATCAAATCTATTAACTCGTGTTTGTTTAAGATAAGATAGAAACATTCGACTTAATTGTATAATGATATATTACGTTTTTTTGTTCATTTGTTTTGTGATGAGCTTTACTGCTTGCAATATATTGTTAAAACTAATTCACGAATTACCTGCAACTAGTCCACCAACTCCACCGGCAGATAGTCCAACTTCTAAAACATAATAAGTCAAATAAATTACAGAATTCGATAATAAGATAGCCAGTCCACATTTTAGAGCAACTTGTCAAATTTTACTATGAGAAAAATGGATTGTTTGATCATTTCATCTAATTTACCTATAGTTTGATTACTAAACTCAAATTTAAAAGAATGCGGTAAACCGGAAAAAATTGTTACATCAAAGCAAATAAGTTTCCGATTTATTCAATGTCAAAAGGTATGTTTGAGATAGCGTAGACTATAAGGCTTGACCAAACAAAAGGAATAACAGAAAACAAGATACAAAAGTATACAAAAAAACACCTCCAAGAATTACAAAACTTATCAGGAGCAGAAACAAAACAGTTTTATCGACAAGGCTGTCATATATTATAGTAAACTTATTTGCGTATTTCTCAACATGATACCAATCAATAGTCTCAGATGGATTTTGAGTGCAAATTTTTATATTATTCTAACGGTTTATCAACTTTCATTACAACGACCTCTCGTTAACGTTTTTCGTCAATCACTTGCGTTTCGTTATTTTTCTGTCTCATTGTCATCTATTGTACCAGTAAAAGGTATGATCATTAGTCCTATTTTGTCATCAAATCTTAATTTCAAATCAGTACGTATGGCATGCCGGTTTTTCCCTCTATCTAAATCTGCATCAACAGCAAGATGAACAACAGAAAGTAACCTAGGGTTATGATAATTAACCCAAGGTTAGAATTTAACTGAGAGATAATTAACCGGTCCCTGGTGTCAAAAGAATATGTTAGCAGCGTAAATACTTGTTAACAAAACTTCGATATTTTGTCGATTAACATTTGTTGGCGGTAACTTTATTGTGTATTTACTTTTAAAATAAAATATATTTTTTGACAAATAATTACTGTCTACATCATCTTCATTCCCATAAACGTCCTAATTTTGAAAGCATTTTAATTGAAAATCGATACGATTATTCTAAAGACTTATATGAAGTGAAAAAATAATTTCGCATACATTTGCAGATAAATTAACTGGGCAGCATTTAACTCTTTCCACTTGAAATGTATGTTGTGAATGAAGGCTAGCTTTTCTAATTCAGTAATAAGACTTGCTATTTTAGATACAATTTTGTTAAATCTAAAATCAGCTATATCTCGAGTTTGTTACCCCTTTTTAATGATTTAAGGTTTGGTTAGGATTGGTGAGGATATTTTTTTTCTATTTCTTTTCTCAATTTAGTTTCACACGCAATTAATATGATTTAAAAAAGAAGCAAAATACCTTCTTCGGTAGTAACAAATGAAAATTTAGTCGGAACAGAACTGCTGACAAAGTGAGTATCATTTCCATAATTAGTTGTCATGTTAAACCAGTATGATGTTGTTGCTGATAAACCTGTTAGGTCAAAGGTTGTTGCCTCTTTATGAACTTTGAAAACCTTTGTCGAATTATCTGGTCTAACAAGAACAATCGATATTCCTGCCCTTTCATAACATGTTGGGGCTTGTATCCCTTGAATGCTGACACTGGTGCCTGTTGCTTTTAAAACGGTTATATTCGAAGGACTGAAATCTGAAAAAAGAGTTGTTATGCATGTTTTGCAGCTCGTCGAATATAAACATACCCGGCTACGTCCACTTGTATTTTTGTCCATCTGATTAGTAAAGCCTTTTGCAACTGATTTTTATAGTTCGTTCTTAGTTGTACTGTTAAACCACGTGTCCCATGTTAGTGGAGGGTACGTCCGCAAAATGTTACCCGCCACATTATTAATGTATGTGCCTGTCCCAAGTCAGGAGCCTGTAATTAAGTGCTTGTCGTTTGTTTATGTGTAACCCTATTTGTTTTTCGTTCATTTTTTGTACATAAATAAGGCCGTTAGTTTTTTTCGTTTGAAATGTTTTACATTGTCATGTCGAGGCCTTTTATAGCTGACTATGCGGTAAGGGCTTTGCTCATTGTTGAAAGTCGTACGGTGACCTGTAGTTGTTAAATTTCCGTGCTATTTTGTCTCTTGTGGAGAGTTGTCTCATTGGCAATCACACCACATCTTCTGTTTTATATATATAATCTGAAGTGCTATACAATCACTACTACAACACATATAAACGCACTTGTATCAAAATTGCATGAAATGGAATATGATATCATGAAAGTATTATATTTTCCAAAAATATCAGGTTAAATTACTGAAAGACCGCCTTTTACATGTAAGTTATGATAATCTGTCATTTTGAATTAACCGTACTATTTTGGTATACATGTATATTACACCCCATTTGTGTGTTTTCTACTAACTTTGGAAGAATCCGTATAGTAATGACTAAAAAGAATACCTTTGAATCCCATACATATGGAACCTGTTTTGTTTGTTCATTTCAATACAGGACATTAATCAGAGTTTTCGCCTCATCGTAATCATTGATTTAAGAGACGTTTTTATTGAAACTTTGACTGATTTGTCATGCTTATCGGCATATTGTATTTGGAAAATACAGTAGGTGGTTAAATACTAGTGGTATTTTCATCTAATGTTCAACATGCTAAAGTTGAATTCAAATTGTAACACATATCCGTAAATTCGTTGCTTACATTTCATTCAGCATCAAATACCCAGAAATGCTTTAAATGTTTACGTCATTTATGTATATCATAAAGAGCAAGATAAAAAGGACACAGCCAAAATGAAAGAACGGAACTTACAGTCTTGAACACCATTAACTTCTTTTACCATTCCAATCTATTGAGAAGAAAGATATTTTGTACATTTATGATAGAAATGATATATGCCAGACAAACAAATATCTTTTTGTATTTAACTTTTATGTAGTGTGGGATGTAATGCTTGTTATATTTTGATATTTACAGTATAAATGTTCATCGTGTGCTTTATATTTGGACAGAATTCTTAAATTTGAAAATGGGTGAAAAAGAAAGAAAAATTATCAAACAGCGTTTCTACATCATATGATGATCAGGTATATTTTATTCTTTCAATTAGCTTACTTTTTTTACTCTTTTTCTTTATGGTGAAAAAAGTATATGAACACATAAAGTCATATGAAACGAGTTTCTTGTAAAATTAATGTTATCGAAATTATTGAACCAATGCATGTATATAAACTAAATTTAGTCTTGTAAGCACTTTTTTGTTTGAATAAGAATCTTTAACGTGTTATCGACATAATTTCTTATTCAGTCAATATTTGAACGTCTGATTCGAAAGCTAATAAACCTTTCGAGTTTGTTGCAGAAATTTACCGTATCGTGACATTGATAAACAATCAACACAGAGCACGCTAAACACGTTAACAAAAAGTAAACAAATAGACTAATGCTATTTTCTAATATTTTCTTTACGTTGGCATTGGTTAAAAACAAATTTCTTTAACAGTTGTGATTTGTTTTGGTGTATGTTTAAATAGTATGTATCATTAGTCATTTATTATCATTAACCTTTCAGTGTAAGTTTAAAATTGAGAATGGAAATGGGGAATGTGTCAAAGATACAACAACCCGTCCATAGAGCAGATAACAGCCGAAGGCCACCAATGGGTCATCAATGTAGCAAGAAACTCCTGCACACTAAGGAGTCCTTCAGCTGGCCTATACACAAATATGATACTAGTTCAGTGATAATGGATGTCATACTGAACTCCGAATTATACACAAGAAACTAAAATTAATTTACATTCTTTCATCATGAATTTTTCCTCGCACTTGCGCCGTGCGATTGCCGCAGTTCTAACAAGTAGTTATAATTAGAGGTATGAAAGGTAAATGCATACAAATAAATATTAGCGATGAAGTGTTTCAAAAGACAATAATTTAATCGCAGTACATTAATAAATATGTATAACTTATTCAACTTTCTCTTAAAAAATTACAGTTTCATATGACTGAATCTTCACGTACCTCTTTTATAATGCTTGATTGTAGCATTGCAGAATTAAACACCGTAATTTCTAGCACATAAACATCATTTCCAATGCTATCAATAGGAACCTTCATCCAGCAATTGTTAATTTCAAGCTGAGTGTCTATCATGAAACAATCGCCCATCCGGACACAGTAACACTCTTTTGGTTGTGTATCGCAGTATTCTCGTGTCTAAAATAAGGAATGAGAAACAAACAATTATAGTATATGCATAATAAACATCAGTTTTGTCATTTTTTAAAAGGAAAAACTAAATGCGGCCGTAGTTTGAAAATCAATTAAATCAAAGATGTTATAGATTAATAGAATAACAAAGTTTAATAAGGTGCTCTGTGAGCTTAAATTGTTCCGCATAACAAGGGTAGTCAACACCTCATATTAATGATTTCTTAATTTTTGAATTGATTGAAAGTTACATGTTTAACATTTCAAATGAAATATCTGCATTGAAAAGCTATTCCAACTGAGATAAAGGGTTACACCATTTGTTTAACAGTGTAAGAATAATGGTAGATACGTGGTCAAAGTCATTATGACAGCGACCTTACGGCTAAAACACCACATATGGGTCAACGTTAGACATGATCTTTGCAGGATGTCAAGCTAGAAATCGGAATGATATTTAGATAGTTTTCCAGTAAATTTTTAAGGACTATCAGCCAATTACGATCTACAGTAAATTTCTTAAATAATAAAACAAAATCATTTAAATATACTCAACGAAGACAACTGACGATATTGACAACTTTTGACAAGCACATGGACATTTAGCAGACTTATTTCGGTCAGCTAAGAACCATAAAAGTGTAATGTTTTACTTGTTATGTTGATTTATAAAAATTATTCTACGCCGATGTGAGAATGTATAGAACGGTATGATTTTAAAAAATAACTAGAACACACCCGTATATCGCGGGTCCGTGACTGAATTAAAGTATATAACTATGCGCAAGCCTTATTTTAGTATTAGTATTGTCATCTGATAAAGTCATGCTGATTATAAGATACACAGTTTTCTCTGCTTTCAAATCTTTCTGTTTGAACCCGTCGAACTGGAACTTATCAATTATTGATAATATTTATAATTTGGAAAACAAAAGATCCTGGAATAGAGTATTTTTTAATCAACAGTATTGTCCTATATTAGTTATAAATATTGAATTCTTTGATTCGCTGTTTTACGTCATGCCCGCTAACAAATTGAAAACTGTACCTATACGCCTTATTTTAGTCCAGATTTTTAGTATTCGTATTGTTATCGTAGAAAGTCTAACTGATTAAAATACTACAATAGGTAACAATTTGACAATTAAGTAGTGTCAACCCTGTGATTATGACCCGTGTAATACTATATAGCATATTAATCCTGAATACACCGTTTGGTGGTGCGCCTGTCAGATGCAGAACGTACAGATAAGGTAATCGGTAACAGGTGAATATACTATTGGTATCGGTATCGGACTCGACCCGGAACTTCTTAATTATTGGCAATATTAATTACGTGGAAAACAAAAGGGCCTGGAGTGGTGTAATTTTTAATCTACACCTTTGTACTATATTAGTTATATATAAAGTGGAATTCTTTAATTCGTCGTTTTTACGTGATGACGGCTGACAAATTGGACCTCGTAATTTTAGTATTATAGATGTAGAATTAACTCATCATAAATACCAGGATTGATATTCTATATGTGCGTCAGACGCGTGTTTCGTCTACAAAATACTCATCGGGTAAAAGTACTGTTGTATGGTGTTCGTCATTTTTGTCATACTTTTTTTATTACCTTACTGGTCTATCATTCAGTAAAAGTGATTGGCCAAATGTGAATAAGAGTAATGAAATTCTCGCTGACCATATTTATCACTTCTTCTCGTATAATTAAGTTTTGTCTTTTCTTTCTTATTTTTATTTTTTTAACATGTGTATCTTTACATTTGTTTTTATTCCATTGATTACGACAAAAAAATTCATCTCAAGAAACTTTAAAAACAACTTTAATTTCGCTAAACAAAGCTGGGATTTGCGTGACTTGTTTGCTTTATATATATTTTAACGTAATATAATGAATTGGTAATGATTGCAGATCTATCCTTAAAAGTCTGAGCTATTTAGAGCTTTTTGGGAATATTATATAGACCCTTTTTTATTGGTGAATATCATATGCTTACCTTAACATTTTTCGGATGTTTCCGTTTGGTATAGTTTTGTAATTAATGAATATCATGCATCCCAATCCATTTAAAATAAGAAGTAAACAACTTAATTAACGTTTTTTGAGCCTTCCAATTGATATTTTATCGCGTGTGTTTTTTCTATTTTGTGATGTTATACTATCGTTTCAGAAAAAGGGAGAAGGTTTGGTACCATTAAAAACGTTTAATCCCGCTGCAAATGATTGCACCTGTCCTAAGTCAGGAATTTGATGTACAGTAGTTGTCGTTTGTTTATGTTATTTATACGTGTTTCTTGTTTTTTATATAGATTATACCGTTGGTTTTCCTGTTTGATGGTTTTACACTAGTAATTGTGGGGACCTTTATAGCTTGTTGTTCGGTGTGAGGCAAGGCTCCGTGTTGAAGGCCATACATTGACCTATACATTATTATTTGGATGGAGAGTTGTCTCATTGGCACTCATGCCACATCTTCCTATATCAAGTCACTACAAAGTTTTTACAAACACACATGTGAACTTAAATAAGCCACAGGACTGGTAAGTCGTTCTTGTAGAGCAGGATCTAATTATCTTTTCGATCTCTCCCAGACGAGATTCGTGTTGCTCAGTATTTTTTTGTTTAATTTTCTGTGTTGTGTTTTGTAGACGGTTGTTTTTCTCTTCGTTTGTGCCCTGACATTCTCGGTTTATTTTCGACTTATGGGTTTCAATATCCCTGGTTTTTCGTCTGCCTCTGTTTTTCATAATTAAGTAAACTAAAATTATCTATCCAGAAAAATATGTTCTGTACTTTCTACTTCACTTCTAATAGTGCGGTGACAGAAGTGTAAAAAGTCGTCTAGATCGCGAGTTTAATCTCCCCAAATAACACACGGCTAAAAATGGTCTTATTTTAAAGACAAATATGTCTTCTTTAGTTTTTGCCCTGTCGTCAGAATTTCGTACGGTCACATTTTTCTAAAAAGTCGTTTTAATGACTAGTAGTATATATGAGAGTTTCAACCCCCCTTTTTCAAAATGAAAAATTGTGTATGTTTGCTTACATTTAACTGAAATAGTTTTTCCTGACGCTATTTTCAGATATCGAAATATTCTATTTAGTATTTCATTTTCTTATAATCTATAAAATTTGCGAAGTTTAGACTGTTAAAAATTTAGGTAATTTTAATCGCAAATTCAGACACAAACTTTAGTTTCTTCTTCATCGTAGTAAAACAAATTATCCCGTAATATTTTTAGCATATAGTATTTCATAAAACTAATCAGTGATAAAAAATTCGGAACCAAAATATGAAAAAAACCTTAAGAAATCAATGGAAAAATAATGGAATAAAAACTTCAATTTCAACACGGAACTTAATCACTTGCCTTCCGTCACATTTTGTGTATTAGTCAATAATTTGGTCTCAACTGATATATGACATTACTACCTTTTCGCTATTATATACACATATTTGCACTGATATATGCTACAATCTTTGTGTGTATGTGTTTATATTCTATGTTTTTTTGTTATAAAACATTAAATATACTTTGTCAGAAAAGTCTAATTGTAAAATCCAAATAATGTACGGATAGTTTCAGTAAATATTCCGTGATAAGTCCGTTGCAACTTGCCACATTAAGTCCAAAGAAAAGACAAACGTTGTTAAATTTTATGCAGTGTTTAATATGCAAAGAAAAGAAAAAAATGGACTGACATTTTGAGTCAATTTACCAGTATTGGAAAGTCGATTTTTATATCTGCATTGAATAAAAGATTAGACGAGGTGAACATCAAGATGTTTCATGCGGAAGCTGTTAATTTACAGAAGTCCGTGCAGGCTGTTTATCGTTGTTCATGCTACAAAAGTTACACAAGTAAACATATTTGTTCCCCCTTTTAGAGCGAGGAAGCTTCTAATCTGATATTTAATGACGACATACAATTTTCGGACTGTTGTCCCTCTGTTTCGGTATGTGTACGCGTTCTAGAATGCAGTCGTTCAACTGGAGCGCTTGTATATTTTGTTGCAACCAAACATTTTAGAAAGATCAAGAACTACTCAAGTTTGAATCAGATGAGCGTATTAAAAATGTTTTAACCGTGTCAGATAAAGTTAAAGTTAAAATAGTTTCCCCGTCCCTCTTTTAAACTTCAAGCACTCTGTCATTTTGGTTGCATTACAAATTATTTGCTAAAAACGAAAAAAAGCAGATATCTCAGATCACGATAAGTACTGCTTTTACTAATTTTATTTTGGCTATTGACAACGATGTTATGGTCATTCCTCATGACACCGTTACTAGATAAATATATTACTTAGTAGTAGATCTTTTCTTCCAGCTGATTCTAATTTAAAATATTCTACTTGTAAAATGCAGTCTAAATTCATTGATTTCTATAGAAATTCAGTTGTCAAACAACTTCAACAAGTTCAAGGCAAATATAACAATATTTTGTAGCAAAATAACTATTTAAGATGCCATATCAGCTGCAAGTCAATGGAAAACTGAACTCAACATTTTAATGTCAAATGTAATAGACAAAAATAACGGACAGATATGTCATTCCGCTGCAAGTATACAATAGAAAAGACATATCTACAAACTGTACAGAAGTATACCCAACTTCGGAAGAATTGTCTTGTTCTTCTTCAATTCAGTCAATGCCTTCGTCTTTATTGCAACTAATTTTATGGTAACTCAATGAAACTGCATAGCCAAAACTATTCTCAGGAAATAGCATCACTGAAATTTCTTAATTGCTAAGCAGTTGTTGCGTCAACCGTTTGTGTTGCCATTTGTTTTTACTGCTTTTCATTTCATATTGGCTTTACAAATGTACAATGAGTTTGGTTCGAAACACCTTGTTGAAATATTGAATGCCAATGGATTTTATGCTTCTAAATAGAGTGCGACGCTATCTAATGTGTTGCCAACCATGAAATTGAGCGAAATGAAGACAGTGTGTACGTCTCATGCATAATGTTTCCCCCATCATCTTTGCAGACAAGCATATGGATGTTATCTCCCCATTTTAGATCTCTGTTAAATCTTGGATGAATTGAAAGGGATGGTTTGAAGCTGGTATTTCTTTGGGAACAAATGTCTTCGGACTTCCTACAATACCTTGTCTGTAAATCTCAAAATAACGTGTTTGCTTTGAACAGTACCTTTCATGTGCATACCTGTGGCCATGAGTGAAATGTATAGAAATATTAAAAACATGTCTTGTGACGGTTGGTGAAAATGAAGATGATGGAGATAACGGTTGATTAGGTATATAGCTTGTTGAACTGATACACACGGTCCCACCCCCGGGTTTGGGGAGTGTTGGCGTGCCCTTGAAAAAGTCAAACCCCGCCACATTTTGTTTGTGTCTGTTTCAAGTCACGAGACGGTAATGCAGTGTTTGTCGTATGTTTCTTTATAATATATTTTTTTGTTTCTTATTCATTTTGTACATTAATAAATCAGGTCGATAGGTTTTTCGTTTGTTTTACAATATTCATTTCGTGAATTGAAGACTATGCAGTATAAATTTTACTCATTGTTGAAGCCCGTACAGGACATATTGTTAATTTATGTCTCATTTGGATGGTTGCCTCATTTGCAATCATATCACATCTTCTTTTTTTTTTTATATGGAATACTTTTGAAGTTTGTGGTACATTGCAAGGGAAAACAGGGGGGATATAGGTATAAAACTTATAATGTAATAGATATTAACCAGAGTAAAATACGCAACAACAGATAATAATATATGGAAGCAGTAATAATTGTGAAAAAAACCAAAAGCAACAAATAGTCTATAATAAAACGTAAAGTATCCGCAATTCAATTTGAGGTCATATTTGACTGTAGGGTTCTATTGCTTTGATTTGATACCTCACCCAATATGATAGTTTAAAAAATAATTTTTAAGTATTGTCCTGCATGACACTTGATTTTTACCTGAAATTAAATTTTTTCAAAAGGTTAAGGTGCTCTAAACATTTTATAGGTTGAAAACTTAATTTTTGAGGTTTTGTATATAAAACGTCGTTTTAGGATTTTTTTGATAAAATAAATCTTAATGATTAAGGTTTATGTATAATAACAAACATTAATAAAGCCAAAACAGTATCGTTTGTATTTATGTAGAGTTTAGAAATAGAAAAAAATGTCAAAATTGAAACCCTCCCAAATTTTCACAGATTTTCACGTATGACCTTTGACCTCAATTTAAAAAAATTGTGACCATACCAAATCCTGACGACAGGCATATTATTATAGTACACGATTTCCTCTTTCCAATGATATATTATATAGGTGTGTGTTCGGTGGGGAGATTAAATTCAAAAAAATCTACCTTCAGTCACCGCACTATAAACTTTGCTTTTTTTTTTACCTTTGTTTGTATGTCAAAAGTATGTTCGCTTCTGATCTCCTCTGTTTCGTTTACTTTGAATTTAAATGACACTTTCTTTATACCACTGTGTACATCCTTTGCTGACACAACAACACTGAAAGTACGTAAAATATATCAAAACCAGAATAACAATAAATAATAATACATATAATAGTTTTGATAATAGTAGCTTGTTAATCATATTGATCCAAATAAAATCAGTGAAGACGATTAAAAAAAAGTCACAGTTTTTCATAATAAGAAATTTGGGTAGATTTGTTGTAAGAGCTATTAATTAGCGTTCTTTACATCAACTTGGTGATCCTAACTCGATATGAGACCCCAAGAACACACATTTATAAGCATGACGAAAAAAAACTTATTTAGAAAAAAACGTTATTTATGTCTCATTTTTTGAATATAGAAAGAAGAAAAAATAAATATTACCTGCTTGAGAAAGGATACTTTCCATCTTTCAGGTTAAGACTAATCTTCGGTGGGTATACAAAAGGTGCACTATAATCAAAATTAACAATGGTAGAGTCCACTTTTGTATTACCCATGATATCAAATGCGCGAACCCAAAATTGGTGAGAATCTCCATCCTCTATATCAATTCCATCCAACCTAAAAGTAAAGTTTTCTCGTAGAGGTAAAACAGGAACCCATCCGATCTGTGGTATTTCTGTGCTGACTTTTCCATGCCTGGTTTCAAATCGCACAATGGAGTTTATATTTTTAATAGCCGTTTTGTTTCGGACGCCCTCATAGTCATCAAATTTTGGTAGGATTTTCTTGTAATCGACTCTAGTTATATTATCACTCAGTCTAGGTGTATAGTCTAAAATCTTGGTCAAAAAATGACCCTTTTCGTGGACATCATTTAAAAAATGATTTGTCCATGACACATTCATTTGTGGAATAAACTTTGTCATCCAAAAAAAATGAGATTCATTGGATGCAGAAGTTGCATATAAGCGATCAATTTCACTAGTAGTTATTTCTGATGTGTTGTCATAAATAACAAATCTTCTGGCATACTTAGAATTATTCGCTCTGTCATTAACTTCTATAATAACAGAATAAACCCCTGGATCTTTTGGTTCGTATGTAGGAAACTTTATGGGGTTTTCAGGAAGTACTACCGTTATATAATCCGGAACTGGATTGACGTTTGTTGTAATATCTGGTTCTCTTAATCCTGAGTAATCGATACTATACTCCATTTTCCAAATTTCTATGACATATTTCTCTATTCCCGAAAGCTTGTCAATCCATCCGGACCATTTTGGTGAAATTGGTGACTTCAAATTATAAGAAATTAAATTAAGCATATAACCTGCGACGGTTTATTTAAATGTCAGATGAGTGATATGAATAGTTACTTAAAATATTCTCTTTCATACATGAATGAAAAAAACACCATAAAATAGTGCACCTTCATCATCATTATCGTCACATCGGATGCCGCATAATATAAAAAAAAATAGTGTTTAGAAGATGACATTGTGTAGTCGTTTTTTTTTGTTTTTTTTTTTGCCTTAACATTCTAACTAACAGTTTCGAAATCGTCTTTTCAAATCAAAACTCGGTATAAAACAAAAGCATGCTATCAATTTCACTCAAGTACCACTCAATAAGAATAAAGACAATACTGGTACTTATAAACCACGAATGTTGACGAAAATTATCTATGTATATATACTGCAAGGATTGTGGGCAATCGATATTCGACTCGCATTCAAACACTGACTACCGAGATTTTCAACATTCACCCTACTGGTACTAAGACAATAACAATCAAAACCAAGGAGTAAACAAAGTCTCACACAACCAAAGGACATCTACATCAACAGCTATAAATAATAATTAAGAAACAACACAAACTCCACTAAAAACCGTATACGGCACCCGACGTGTTATTTCTTTGTTCAGTTCGGTAATGATGGAAGGTTATTATGACTGAGGAAAAATATCAGATATGATTTCTGACACACTTTTGTCATAATGGCCAATCAGCTCATGATGGTGACCGTAAAGTTTCTTTAATAATGACCTTAATTTGATTGATTCATAACCCTGGCTTAGCAAATTTTGAGAAAGCAGTATTCCTCGTTCAAAATCAGCGTACTTTGAGCTAGCTCTAGAGTAACGTATCAATTGAGACACATATGCTCCATATGCTGGTGCCGCTGGGATGTTGCTACACAGAAATGGAAAGTTGACTATAGGAAAATTAAAATCATCGCGTTTGTCATAAATTTTGGTATTCAACCTACCATCAGTAGTCATTTCGAGAAAAAGGTCTAAATACAATACAATGAAATTCTTCTTGCAAAACATAAGTACTGTATATCTACTACAGTGTCAATCTTGTAAACAATATGTGGATTTCATCAACGTAAAAACGACTTTAGTATTTTATGAATATAAGCATCTTAGTTGACATTTCATAATACTGGTAATGATAACTGCAATTTGTTTTGTCATTTTCGTATATATTTAAAGTTCTTTCTTTTATAATTTGATGCTTTTGTGCAAGTTGAAGACCATTATATAAATATCACTAAGACAGTTTGAAGAAGCGATATCCCATGTTTTGATGATTTTTTTAATGTATCAATGACTCGTATTGTATCACTTAAATTATTACAAACTCCTACACAATGTTTGTTGGGGTTTTATGTAAACTGCAAGTTAAAATTTAGATATGTGAAAGTTAATACATGGTTGCGGATCATAAATTAAACGGAATGTTCAATGTCAATTATTTTTATTTAAATTTTTTTCGGCGCCTTTTTACTTTTTATTCATTTATACTGGCAGATAAGAGTAGAAGAGTGTACACCATTTTCTGATGCAGAGGGGAAACTCTCGCCCATTCTCTTTTTTTCGCAAAGAGTCAAGTGGTTAAACTATAGAATCACAATAAATTCAACAATACTAACGTCTTAATCAATTGATTGATTTATATTATACTTGATGAATTATAACCCTAGGGTAAAATATTCCTAAATATAAGAGTTAATTATGGTTATATGAAATAAAATGATACATGCGTAGAAATATTAATGAAAATGTGCCATTCAATTTCTTATTTTCCATAGTAATAATGACCCTTTGGGATCTTTAGCCTCTCGATTTAATTAGTAAATCTTCAATACCGATACATCTTAATCGGTGATGTGCAATGATGAAACTTTTGGGGTTTGATATTATTCGACATTGTTTAAAATGAGATTTTTAAAATATTTTGCATTGTGCCCTACAGAAGTTACATGTATTTTCGGAATGCAAAATGTCTGCAGTTCATATTATTCTCATGTCTTAGCAGTAACATAGTATTATCTTCTTGCCCTCATCTCATGGCGTATATATGTACCCAAGTGATATGGTACGCTCCTGAACCTTGACATTGTATTGATTTCAAAAACAGTGTGTGCGAGTTCACAGTTATGTGAAGGACAACTGAAATCGACAATAACAGTGACCATCAATAAGTGGTTGACCGATAAGATATGTGAGTTTAGTATTTTTATGATTTTATATATCGCAGTATTAGATTACTACATGTAGATTCTATAATACTGAGTCCTTTAATCCATTATTTTATTGATTGTTTCTATTTCCCGATAGTATCATATTGACCGAGTGTGGATTTTCCGGTTGAGAATGCATGCATAGCAGTAGACTCTTACGTGTCGACGCACCTGGTATCAACATTTTGACTTCAAATGCTCTATTTGATTTTGTTTCTTACATCGATGTGTCTTCTTAATTCAATCTTGACCTTTGGAAATGTGTAAACTACAAATGTGATATTGCTCTAATTTACCTTTGTTATATCCTCTTGCAACTGCAGTGGGGATTCATTTGAAGTACAACTGCTGTCTTCAGTGCAATGGTTTGGTTCATCATAGTCAAACCAGAATTCCATGGAGTTTTCTTCGCTGATACCGGAGTACGTTTCTGTTCTCACATAACTCCAAGTATGGGTATTTCTAAGCTTCCTATATCCACCAGTTGTTATTGAATATTTCAATTTATACCTGGAAGAATTTGACAACGATGAATATATAGCAACCACAGTGGAAACATCATTCCGAATTTAATTACAAATGTAAGTGCATGATCTCGGTCTCATAAGAATTATTGAATATATATAGAATAATACTGATATGAGTGATAAAAGGGTTGATTTGATTGAGTGGTGATATAGCATGCGATACGTATTTTGCCATATATTGATCTGTTTATCATATATTTTAACAAAATCAGAATAATGATATGTAAAGGGACAATCATTTGATTCTGAGGAGGGGGCTTGGCAGATTTTAGAAATAAATATGCAAGCCCCCTTTCATATGAAAATAAATAATGTTGTCTTATCGCACATAAAAAATAAATACCCATTGACCCCAGAATACATATTTGTTATCATTTACAAAGGTATCCAATATAAACGGAAAATCCTCGGAGTTCAGTATTTTTGTCTTTACTTTTTTTAAATGATATGCTTATAAAATAGAGAAACATATAAAATAATCATATAAACATTTGGGGTTTTATTAATCGACTAAATCATAATGTCATATAGAAGTATACATGTAAGCGATCTAGTTATAAATGAACAGAGGTAATTGATTGAAAATAAATTGACAAATCAAACACACCTTCAACCTGAAAATATTTTTGAACTATCTTTTAAAACTTGTTTCAGAAAATGTATATGCTGGTAATTTATTATTGACTCGGCCTAAAAGAAGTTATAGCTTAGATAAAAATGATTTTATGATTCAGCTAACAAGCAAGCTAACCAAAAATACCACCTTTACCTGCACGCCCAAGTCAATGTACTTGGTTCTTTAAATCATAACAATCAATTTTTTTTTGTTATATCAATCCAAGTAAATACACGTACTTATCGTCAGATCTAGTGCTTTGGGGGGAGACTGGTTGTCCTCAAGCAATGTCGTCGCCTTGTTGATTATCAAAGACGTATGATATAATTCCTGTCTGTGCGACAGTTATTTCTAGAATACATTTCACCGGGTTCGGTCATAAACAAAACTTAATGGGCATTATTGTTAATGTTTTTCCAACTGTCTGTTGTTTCGATCATAGACAAATTGTACATAAATGTGAAAAAGTTTTTTTTTATATTTATGTGACCCACCTGTCTCCAGAGTCAAACTGGATTATATATGATTCTTTTTTGTAGCACTTGAAATGTGTGTCACTGATGGGTTGCCCATTTGAAACGCCAGGACATGAAAGAGTCTCTTCCTTTGCTTTATGTCTCCCACCTACAAAAAAATGATACAATCAGAGCCTATGATTTATACATAATAGTATCATACACAATATTCATATTATTATATGGGGGTACAGTCAAAACTTAAAATTCACCAAAACTGTATTTTATATTGATAAACAAAATAGGTCAAGGATAACTTAAAACTGAGTGTAGACTATATTTCATTCCAAAAGTCAGGCAACATCAAGATTAAACGTGCAACAATCATGCGCGAAAAGATAATCATTTGATTATTTTTAGTAATTAAACGCTTGATTAACCATACATTACTTGTGAATTTAAAGTGTCTTACTTAAAAGTCTTTTTTTTGTATCAGGATTATCTTATCTGAAGTGTTTTCGTGTTTTAAAAAAGGCAATATTAGTTATAGGTTATGAGTCTAATGCTGATCATGTATCACCCTCCATGCGCGTTCAGATTCATTCACAATATAACATTAGTGATCTTGGCCACGAAGACACATATGTTAAGTTAAAATACAAATACGTCGTGCAATGAGCTTATTGTTTATATAGACCACAAAACCTTTGTATCGTTGATCGTAGTCGCTTTTCCTCGTTTCTTCGATAAAATACGACAGAAATCAATTTGATTTCCAAGTAAAACATACAGCTTTGAACTAAAATTTATATTAAAAATAATTTAGTAAAATGTCCTGGTGGGAGGGAATGCATGTAGGAAAGTACCCTAACTCTTTCTAACAAAAATAACTATGAAATGTATTGTTCTATACATATACACATTCATGGATCTACAATCTGTCAATACCTGCATCTTGGCATTGCACAATGTCATGTTTTTCTTTGACTGTTTATGACGTCCTTACACTAAATCCATTGGATGTTGGAGGTGTACTGATTGATAATTTAGTCTTAGATGCATGATTTTTTTTATAAGTTGTAAGTGGCTTTGAACTAGCACTAGCTGTCAGTAACGGTGAGTACCCTCAGATCTGCACTAAGTGTCTTTTTTTATGTTGAGATGTTCAAGTACCAGGCCACGTCCACTTGTATTTGTAGAATTTGTATTGTTATCCATCTGATTAGTTCAGCCTTTATCAACTTATTTTTATAGTTCGTTCTTATGCTGTAATGTTACACAAATGTCCCAGGTTAGGGGTTCGGATTCCACTAACAGGTTTAACCCCTCGACATTGTCTATGTATGTGTCTGTCCCAAGTCAGGAGCCTGTAATTCAGTGGTTGTCGTTTTTTTATATTATACATATTTGTTTTTCGGGAATTTTTTGTACATAAATTAGGCCGTTAATTTTCTCGTTTGAATTGATTTACATTGTCATTACGAGCCCTTTTATAGCAGACTGTGCGGTATGGGATTTGCTCATTGTTGATGGCCGTACGATCATCTATAGTTATAATTCCTGCGTCATTTTGGTCTCTTGTGGAGAGTTGTCTCATATGCAAACATACCACATCCTCTTTGTTATACATGTTAAAAAATAGAGTAGCAGGATAGAAAAGGAACACTTAAAATCACAGGTTAAAAACAAACTGCCAACGACTTTCCAAAAAATTATCAAGACAAACAGAAAAAAAAACAGTAAACGAAATGAACAATTGAATCAATCAACAAATGCCTTTTCCCAGGAGGTGAAAATAAATTATTTAAAACCTGTCTATATTATGTTATATCGCAAATGCTAGACAAACTCTCTCGAATACCTTAATAGATCTTAATATATTTGTCTTGTTAGATCATGTTGGTTAATTATCTATCTTGTATACCGACATTAATGAATGTTTGATATTTCAGCTCAGTATTTTTGTGACTTTTCATTAGACAAAAATGTTATTTTTGAATTGACAGTTATTCAATAGAACATTGATTTTACCTTTTCTAAGTTTTTCATGTATAATTTTAACACTTGCAGCTACAATACCCAATTTGGTTTCCATAATATATGAAGGTAAGGATGGATTGTTAGGAAACACAGTTGAAGTATCTACGTAGGCTTCCAGATCGAATTCTAGTTGGTTGAATTTATTTTGATTTGTCCACACAATATCACCAGCAGTTCTGTTTGTCGCATCGGCCATGTAGTTGTAAACATCTCTTTTTTGTGTAAAACTATGGTAAGTGAAAGTTGAATTAATCCTCTCAATTAGTGGTTTAAACTTTTGGCTTCTTACTTGAAAAAAAGATAAACATAACATAAAACACGTAGTGTGGAAATTAATCATTAAACATCGTTTTAGATAATTTGAAGTCCTATTCATGGAATCTAAAATTTTACAGATTTTTATGAAAGTTAATTAATCAGATACTAAGTTATAAGCAAAGACCTGTCATAAGACCATTAATTTTAGATCTCTCTGTCGTACATTACATGGAAATTAAACTGTATTAACAGACCACATGTCTTAAGAGACCACTTTTTTTGTTCTTCCTTAAATTGTCTCTTAAAACAGGTTACAGATATATGAAGTCTATTACAAATGTTAAAACGAATAAATTAGATATAGGAAAGACTGAAGCAAAAAGAGTTGGCAATTGAAAGACACATATTTTTCCATGCCTTTTTCCTGATTCAAATGATTTACCTTATTCTAGTGAGGTAAGACGTAAAGGAAAACTTGAGGATCGCGAAATAATATTTTCTGAACAAATTTCTATGCAGGTGTTTTCAACGTCGAGCCCTCAGATGTGGATCATGGTCACCTTGTATTTCTTTTTATATGAATAAACTCACTCATCTAGATACAAAAATTGAAATAAAGAAACATAAATAGTTGGTATACGTCATTTTGATAACAAAACAGAAATAAGGCGAAACATAACTGCGAGTAATGCGAGTACTCTCAGATCTGTTCATTGCGTCTTTTTGTCCAAGGTTAGGGGAGGTTGGGATCCCGCTAACATGTTTAACCCGCCACATTATTTATGTATGTGCTCCCGCGGTGTATTCATGTTGTCAGTTGTATGTGCATAGTTTTTTCATTTTTACTAAAAAGTATCGTTATGTTTTACATTGTCTTATGGCCATAGCTGCTATGATGTGCGTTAAGTTATTTTAAGCTTATTTGTTTAACCTGGCTTACATTTTAAAACATTTTCTCTTCAATAGCGTAACTTTGAGTAATCAGTACTTCAATACACTTGTACATTTTGTGCGCATGATGTAAGATAAAGTTAATGAAAATAACACGCTTTTATAATTTTATCAATGATGTATCATTTTGAAAAGTAAACAATCATGAATTCTTCTTGCAATAACTAATATGTTTCTACTAAGTGTCAATCTTTAACGATAGTGATTATCGTAAACGACTTAAAAATTTGATAACACTTTGACATTTCATAATATTAATATGAATTGTTTCATTTTCGAAATGAAGTTATTTAAATTGATTTTCGGAAACCATTTGATAAATATACTAAGCATTTAACGTATTCTGTTTGTTTTTTAATGTTCAATGATGTATTGTTCATTAATTTTAAAAGTCCAACATTTTTGGCGATTTTATCTGCAAGTAAATTTAGATATGTATTAATACATGGTTGGAAAATTAAACACTTGTCAATGTATTATTTATTTAAATTTGGCGCTTTATACTTTTACTTTGTTTACTCAATAGTGTAGGGTAATCTATGAATTCGCTAAAGGTCAAGTTAATATAATCAAATCATCTAAGTCTATAATTGTTACATATATGATAATGTATAATAGGTAAATATTAAATGTAAGAATTATTAGGTTAAGAATAAAATCATGTAAATATTTATGAAATGTCTTAATTTACCATGTATGCCTTGACGAGCTCTTTAATTGAATTTCAATACAATTAATGGATGCAATATGAATTTTGAGTTTGATATATACTTGAAATAGATTTTATAAATTTATGTCCTAGATTAAGTATTCGGAAGCATATGTGCATAATAACTTATATTCTCATGTGCGTACTTTTAGTTTATCATTGTGGTATTGTACCAATACTAGTATTGAATAAACTGTATTTCAAAAACATGTTGATTACATTATTATAAGCAACTGAACGAAAAAGTACATAATAAGTTGCGTATTTGCAGTTATATTTATGTTCTTATTACCATAGTACTACATAGACTATAAACGAGTATTTAATCTATTTTATATTTTATCGAAGTTATTTAGTAGTATCATAGAATCATTAGAATACTTAGCAATCAACATTTTGTTAAATGTTATTGATTTTACTCATGTGTCTTCTGTAATTCATTTGACTTGGAAATGTAAACTACAGGATATGTAATTACTTGTTATACCTTACCTATCATTGACAGTAAGCTTCTTAGTGAATGTTGTATAATCAGATTCGATTTCTAAATACGTTCTTCTCATAACTTAATGGTATTAACTCGTATATGTTATGAATATTCAATTTATCTGAGAAGCACATATTAAAGAACATACAAAACAAACTACGTTATAATTGAATAATATAGATACTGTTGAGTAAAGGGCTGATTATATTATATGTGGATACATTGAAAGATCTGTTACATATTTTTAAAAATCAAATAATGATATGTAAAGGGACAATCTTTGTCTGAAGGGCATTAGGCAATTTTGAAATAAATATGAAACAGCTTTCATATAAATAAATAATGTTGTTTACGAATTAAAATAATTCGATTAACCCATGAATAATAAAATTTTATCATTTAAGTATAATATTAAATAAATCTGAAGTAGTTAAATGACTTATTTTTTTAAATGATTAAAATAGAAAATATAAATTAATTATTTTAAATAAATTTGGTTTATAATGACTAAATATAATTCTATATATACATGTTAAGCGATATTAAAAAATGGTAATTGTATTATGAAAATAAATAATTGAAAATGTCACATTTTAACCTGAAATTTTTTGAACTATCTTTAAAACTGTTTATAAAAATGTATATGTGGTAATTTATTATTTGACTGCTAAAGATTATAGCTTAATGATAAAATATTTTATATTAGTAAAGAGTAACAAAACCACCTTTACTCAATCATTAATTAAATTGGTTCTTTAAATCATAACAATAATTTTTTTTTGTTAATCAATTCCATATAAAACAGTTATATCTAATATAGTCTTGGGGAGATGTTGATAAATATCTCGTTATATCAAGCGTATAATAATTTCCGTGGAATTATTTATAGAATTCATTTAACGGTTGATCATAAAAATTTCAAAATGCAAATTTATGTTAATTTCATCAACTAGTTTTTCAGATATAGAAAATTATTATAAATTAAAAATATTTTTATTTTTATGTACAACTTAAGATAACTGGATTTATTGAGTATTATATTTACTTGAAATGTGTGTATGATGGTTGCCATATGAAAGCCAGATTAAAGAGTCCTTATTTGCTTTATGTCAACTACAAAAAATTGATACATCAAACATATTCATACAAAACAGTATCATTCACAATATTATATTATTTATGGGGGTAAGTACAATTAAAATTACAAAAAAATGTATTTAATTGAAAAAAAATAGGTTAAGGATAATTAATGGTTATAAAATTATTTCATTCAAAATAGGAACATAAGATTAAAGTGCAATATCATCAAAAATATCTTTATTAATATTTTTGTATTAACGTTATAGTTCATTTTGAAATTTAAATTCTTACTTAAAATTTTTTTTTATTAGTTTATATTAAAAATTTGTGTTTTAAAAAAGAAATTAGTTTAGTAAAAAATTGATTTAGTGTTTACACCCTTTTCGCTTCAGATTCATTTACAAATAAAGTTGTTTCACCACAAAGAAAATTTTTAAGTAAATACAAATACGTGTTAAATGACTTATTGTTTATATAGACATAAACCTTTTTTTGATGTAGTCTTTTCCTCGTTTCTTGATAAAATACGACAGAAATCATTTTATTTCAATGTAAAACATACGTTTGAACTAAAATTTATTTAAAAATATTTAGTAATTAATTGGTGGGAGGGAATGCATGTAGGAAAGTACCATATCTTTTTTAAAAAATTTGAAATATTTGTTTCTAAATTACACATTATGGTCTCAATCTTCTACCTTCTTGGATTGCACAATGTCATGTTTTCTATGACTGTTTTACGTCTTACATAAATCATGGATGTTGGAGGTTTGATATATATTTTAATGAATGTTTTTTTTATAAGTTGTAAGTGGCTTTGAACAGCATTTAGTAACGGTTGAGACCCTAGATTCATAGAATTCTTTTTTTAGTTGAGTGTTAAGTACAGGCCACGTCCACTTGTATTTGTAGAATTTGTATTGTATATTGATTAGTTAGCCTTTACAATTATTTTATAGTTTTCTTGCTGTAATGTTACACATATGTCGGTTAGGGGGTTCGGATTCCACTATCGGTTTACCCTCGAATTGCTATGTAGTGTCTGTCCAAGTCAGGGCCTGTAATTTACAGGGTTGTCTTTTTTTAGCTGAAATTTACAACATTTGAACGAAAGAAAATTAGTTGGGTGTTACTATCACGGGATTTTTACTCTGATTACACCAATAAGACATGGTTCATATGTGTGCCAAATATCTTTCGTGTGGTGTTAATAGGTGAGAAGAAAATAGCAGTTTAAAACACAAATTTAGTGATAATTCTGTCTTGATTCAAACACGCCTTTCTCGTGCTGTTAATCGTTTTGTAGCTCACACTATCAGGTCATTAACTAGGACAATTGTCACTAACTTCCTTTCTTTTTTTTACTTGTTGTATGGTCGATTTGTATATTTGGAATAGTCCAGTTAGTTTGAAGATCGTTGTTTTGTAATTGGAAATATTTTTTGTTGGTTTTCATAACTTTAATAGGTTTTTTTTAATTGATAGGTTTGTTATAATTGTAATATACAAATCAAATCCTTCGGTCACGTTTCAGACCCGGAGTATGGCACACATTCACAGTCCTGTTAAACTGTGCCAATCAAGCCCGAAATGAAGTAGGAATGAAATACAATGGGATAAGTGTGTTATATGTCAGGGTTCTTCTACTGAATTATTAATATGCGAGGAATTAGCACAAAAAAAAGCTTAATCGAGGCTATGGGAGCACGGAATGATTTTAGTTTATTGCATGATGCTTCAGACCTAACCCATATTCGTACTGATGCTTACAAAATGTTGTATCACCATTCTTGCTACAAATCTTACACTAGCAGACATAACTGCAGTTATTTTAAAGCCGAATCAAGTGCTTGTTCGTCTGTGAAAGTGTGTCAGGTCATATATAGAAGGTCGTCAAATTCCTGACTGGAAAAAGTTTCTTTGAGTCAGCGAAAACCAGTATAGGCCTTAATCAGGTTTATATGTAAATGTAAATACTTGTCTGGTTGTAGTTAGAAACATTGATGACGACGAAGATGGCGATGTATAAAATTTCATTTTGCGTTTTTAATGATCCTTTGGTTTCTCACGCCTTTTTTGTTTCAATTGTTTGTAAAATACATCGATCGGTGCTGTACATAACCCTCTCCATTATTATATTTTTGGAATACTTGTAAACATTATAGCCAATTGTTGCTCATTTAGTCGTCTGTATATGTAGGATGCGGTGTTTGACCTGTTTCAAATAGACGTTTTGTTTTCATAATCCCCCCCTTTTCTCTGTTTGCAGAAATTTTTACTTCTGTATAGCAAAGCTATTTACAGAGCTTCATATTCAACCAAGTTCGACGTCAATTGCGAAACAAATTATTTATATATACTCTTTCACACCCAATAACAGAAATTTGTTATTTACCTAGAAATTGACGAACACCTAACTATCAAAAGACGTGAAAAACACATTTTTTTTTCGACAAATGATTTTAGTTAAGATCTAACAAACATCTTTAGATCTTACTTGTAAGGACTTGAATACAAAAATTTTAAATTTAGAAATTGAAATAGGTCGAGGTCACTGTTATTTAACAGCTGTTTGAAAATTTCAAATTTGCACCCTAAAAAGTCAATCTGAAGTCTTTTTTTTTTCGATAAAAATATAAAATAAGATCTAAATATAGATACAAAGGATATTTTTCTATAAATTAGTTGTTTTTATTTTGCTCCAATCGCATATATATATACCAAACTATCTAAATGTGATTGTGCATTTTTCTTGAATTTTTGCTTTGATCTTTGACCCTGATTTAAAAAAAAAAACGTGACCACGGCAGACAACGACGACAATGATATTTCAATGAGACTTGTTCTCCTCTTTCCAATGATATAAAATATAGCCGTGTGTTATTCCATTATGCCGCGTCACACTGTCCCGATTTTTATATACGATGGACACCCAAATGCGAAAATTGTAAGTTCGTACGAAGTTGGTCCCGATCTCGTTAAAATACCAAAAAGTGACCGAAGCAAGTACGATGAAGAACGAAGTCTATACGATGGTGCCGAAATTATATACGATAGCAAAAGATGGACATACGAAGGTTAACCAAAGACGGGTATTTAAGCTTCATATTTCAGCCGAAGCCTAAACGATGGATCACGAAGGCTACACGATGGATTACGATGATGGCGCGATGGCCATACGATGTCTAAAAGACGTCGTGTACAGCTTACGATGCATTTAAATTATATGCCGAAGGCATCACACGTTTTATGATACGAACAGAATTTCGACAACATATCGTTTCTGTACAAGTCTGCCATGCATGGCGGGAAATTGATCTTTTTGTCTAATTCTTATAAAACTTAGTTTATTATTCCCTCGCCTACTACATGTAAATTGCGTGTAGATAAAATTGTTATGGACACTCTAGAACCAAAATGCTGAAAACTTGGTATGGTGTTACTCGTTATGCCCGCGTCACACTGTCCCGATTTTTATATACGATGGACACCCGAATGCGAAAATTGTAAGTTCGTACGAAGTTGGTCCCGATCTCGTTAAAATACCAAAAAGTGACCGAAGCAAGTACGATTAACAACGAAGTCTATACGATGGTGCCGAAATTATATACGATAGCAAAAGATGGACATACGAAGGTTAACCGAAGACAGGTATTTAAGCTTCATATCTCAGCCGAAACCTACACGATGGATCACGAAGACTACACGATGGATTACGAAGGCTACACGATGGATTACGATGATGGCGCGATGGCCATACGATGTCTAAAAGACGTCATGTACAGCTTGAAATAGCATAATACACAGGAAATTGACAATATTAAAGGTATTTCCAGTTACTGAGTGTTTTGGTTGAATTCTAAAAAAATAGTTTATGTATCAAATATGCATATTCAATTTACCATTTTCTGCATGTGTCATATACAAATATAGTGTCCATATTTGTCCCCAATATGTTACATACGAGGGGATGCCACGCTCGGCATTGCCTTGTTTGAACTGTAAAATGTGTAAAATGTGTGCACTAGTCTGAACAATCACCCATAATTATGCCCATGTTTACTGATCTATCTTAAAGGTAAGGTAATGGGTTCGTTGATCCCTTTTATTAAAAAAGAGCTCTTTCCAGGAGAATATCATAATAATATAGACAAAAGGAAGGATGTGGCCGGGAAAGCAACAAATACGGCAAAATATGACATATAACAAACAAAATGGTTATGGAGTAAACATTCGTGTGACAACAACTCAGACGATACATAAAAAATCAGAATAATGAAGAAAAATTTGGTTTCCCTATATACGTGTACTTGCAGTGTTGGTGTACGAGGCACGTTTATGATTTTCATTATGTTACTTGATATGAAAAAATTGACAAAAAATAATATTTTACTTGTAAAAGTAAATCCTGAGCCTGTAATAGCTGCTCTTCTTGTTCCATTTGAACTAATAGAAACAACGCTGTCGCATTTCTTGTTCTCATAGAATCATATGATATGAGCTCCATGTTTTGTGAACGTCTTTCTTAACTGTCGTATTAGACTGACCAGTGCATATCGCGCATGGCACTTTAAATGTATTTTAGCGCGAAAATTAACTTACATTTAGCTGGATTTATTGCCGTCGTAGTTCCATCTTGTCGCCTTCGTACTTTTATTCGATGGCAACACGACGGGATTACGAGGTCTTCACGAAGTCGTGTTGCCATCGTTAGACCTTCGCGTAGCTTCGTGATTCATTCGTGTAGACATCGTAATGTCAAAACTGCCCGATGAAAACGATGGAAACACGAATGCAATACGATGTTCAATGATGCATTCCCGGTTACATTACGATGGTGAGGATGTTGATACGAACTCAATACGAACCCTCAACATCGGACGCACCTTCGGAGATTTTTTAACATGTTAAAAAATTTAGAACCCTTCCCGACGTTGTCCCCGAAGGCTAGAAAAAGTGGCCGATGGTTCTACGATGGTTAAAGATGGAACTACGAATAGCCTGATCTGGATACGATTAGTCCCGATTTTGAAAATTTCCATAATCGTGTTGCCATCGGCGTAAAAATCGGGACAGTGTGACGCGGGCATTAGGAATATCTTAAGCGCTATTGACTTTAAAGTTCAAAGGTCAAGGTCACAAAGGCAGTTGTAATACAAGGCAATATCACCCTTTTGGACACTCTAAAACCAATACGCTTCAAAAGATTTTAACCACATTTGGTATATTGTTCCTCCTTGTAATGATCTGACATTTTTTACGTTCAAGGCCAAAGGTCAAGGTCATGCAGATGGACTTGTTTTTTCTCCTTGAAATAGCATAATACACAGGAAATTGGTTGCTCATTTTTTTACCTACTGGTTCTAAAGACAATATTAAAGGTATTTCCAGTTACTGAATGTTTTGGATGATTTCTAAAAAAAATAGTTTATGTATCAAATATGCATATTCAATTTACCATTTTCTGCATGTGTCATATACAAATATAGTGTCCATATTTGTCCTCAATATGTTACATACGAGGGGATGCCACGCTCGGCATTGCCTTGTTTGAACTGTAAAATGTGTGCAATAGTCTGAATAATAATCACCCATAATTATGCCCATGTTTACTGATCTATCTTAAAGGTAAGGTAATGGGTTCGTTGATCCCTTTTACTCAAAAAGAGCTCTTTCCAGGAGAATATCATAATAATATAGACAAAAGGAAGGATGTGGGGAAAGCAGCAAATGCGGCAAAATATGACATATAGAAAACAAAATGGTTATGGAGTAAACATTCGTGTGACAACAACTCAGACGATACATAAAAAATCAGAATAATGAAGAAAATGTTGGTTTCCCTCTTATATACGTGTATCTCCAGTGTTGGTGTACGAGGCGCGTTTATGATTTTCATTATGTTACTTGATATGAAAAATTGACAAAAAATAATATTTCACTTGTAAAAGTAAATCCTGAGCCTGTAATAGCTGCTCTTCTTGTTCCATTTGAACTAATAGAAACAACGCTGTCGCCTTTCTTGTTCTCATAGAATCATATGATATGAGCTCCATGTTTTGTGAACGTTTTTCATAACTGTCGTATTAGACTGACCAGTGCATATCGCGCATGGCACTTTAAATGTATTTTAGCGCGAAAATTAACTTACATTTAGCTGGATTTATTGCCGTCGTAGTTCCATCTTGTCGCCTTCGTACTGTTATTCGATGGCAACACGACGGAATTACGAGGTCTTCACGAAGTCGTGTTGCCATCGTAAAACCTTCGGGTAGCTTCGTGATTCATTCGTGTAGACATCGTAATATCAAAACTGCCCGATGGAAACGATGGTAACACGAATGCAATGCGATGTTCAAAGATGCATTCGCGGTGACATTACAATGGTGAGGATGGTGATACGAACTCAATACGAACCCTCAACATCGGACGCACCTTCGGGGATTCTTTAACATGTTAAAATATTTAGAACCCTTCCCGAAGTTGTCCCCGAAGGCTAGAAAAAGTGGCCGATGGTTCTACGATGGTTAAAGATGGCACTACGAATAGCCCGATCTGGATACGATCAGTCCCGATTTTGAAAATTTCCATAATCGTGTTGCCATCGGAGTAAAAATCGGGACAGTGTGATGCGGGCATTAAGGCAAATCGATCAAATTTGTTGATTGGGCACCCTGCTATATGTGCAGTAAGTGTTATCCTATCAGCATGATTAGATCAACAAACAAAAACAAAAAATGTCCACCAGGAAGCAAACTGACCGCTGCGGATTATAACTTTAAAAATACATATAGATGATCAACAAAATACAATATATCATCATGTAACAAAATGTTTTCATAGCAAATGTACAGTGTTTAAATGTGTACAAAAAAACTGTATCTAATAATGGAAATCTAGTTTGATTGTTCTTTGTTTTAAAAGGGCTCAAGTTGGTGTTACATCTCACATAAACAACTTAAATCATTTGCCCTATACATACGTTATTCCCTGCCAATATTCTAGTATGACGCGTATGGCACGCCGTTATTATATTTATTCAATTTCGAGATATCTTAAATAAGATATCTTATAAACTAATTGAGATATCTTAATAACAAAATGAGATATCTTATATATTAATTGAGATATCTGATTTATTAAATAAGATATCTTATATATTAAATAAGATATATTATTGAAATGTTTATAAAGATATCTTATTAAATATATAAGATATCTTATTTAAAATATAAGATATCTCTATTAATTTATAAGATATCTTATTAACTATATAAGATATCTTTTATATAGTTAATAATAGAGATGTCTTATATTTTAAATAAGATATCTTGTATATTTAATAAGATATCTTTATTAGTTTATAAGATATCTCTATTAATTAATAAGATATCTTATAAAGTATGTATTTAAAAGATATCTTTATAAAGAAGTAAGATATCTTATATACCTTATAAGATATCGTATTAATTAATAGAGATATCGTATTAACTTATAGAGATATCTTATAAACTAATAGAGATATCTTATGAACTTTTAGAGATATCTTATTTACTTATAGAGATATCTTATTAACTTATAGAGATATCTTATAAACTAATAGAGATATCTTATAAACTTTTAGAGATATCTTATTAACTTATAGAGATATCTTATTTAATTGGTTATAAAGATATCTTATTTAATATATAAGATATCTCCATAAGTTAATAAGATATCTTTATTAGTTTATAAGATATCTCTATTGATTAATTACGGAAGCCTGGAGCTGCCTTTGTGTAAT